>CM058230.1:103285502-103792293 GCA_030180135.1 Orychophragmus violaceus | reverse complement strand
TCCAATTGGATTCTTTGAACCCATAAGATAACATGTGGCACTAGGGGAGAATAGGGGAGAGACACTTGGCAAGTCAGGGTCACTTCTTCTCCGCATACATTGGATCCAACTTACATTAAACCGATCAAAACTCTGATCCATCCGCTTGATCCGATATAGCCGATTCTCGAGTTTAATTCACAAAAACCTCGAAGCCTCTAAAATAAATCTTAAATCTTCCTTTTAAAATACTAGATGTCTTTAGAAGCATTGATCAATTTATTTCACCTCAATCGGACTTCCGTATCTCCCGTAACGGATTTTACAAGTTTATATCGGTTTCATCGGTCTCAATGCCGATTAGATGTAAACCCCGTTTAAACTCTTTTTCCTCCACTTCTTGTCTTCTAAATGTTTTATTTATTTAAAACTAGAAACATTTGGCCCGTCTTTGCTTCCATCTCGCATTTTGGGAAAATTACCAAAATCCCATCAAGTTTTGGAAATTACAGAAATATCCATGTTGACCAATATGTTGCCCGTTGACCCAATTTTGTGAAACAAGGTATTACACTGTTGATGGCTAGAACTCAACAGACAAGTCGGAATCGGCAACATGAAAAACACGATTGAAGTCAAAGCTTAAATTCCTAAGGATTTTTCAGAAGAAGAAAAGAAGGTAAAGCTGAGACAGGGAACTTACCTGATTCAGATGAGGAAGTCGGAAGAATCATAAAGGATCGATCCACAAAATAGGACAGAGCTGGTGGAAGCTTATCGAAGAAGAGGGAAGTGAAGCGGTAAAATGGGTCACAAGCAGAGCCGTGCGTCATATGTTTCAAAAAGGGCATTTGCCCTAGCCCCCACAATATATAGATTTTTATAGGCCCCAATTCATAGTTTATGTGTCATGGTGATTTTACATACTGGCACTGAATCTCATCAATCTTGGTTCCATACCAAAAAATTTTTTTTATCTAAAAAAGGTTTTTTTTTTTCCAAAACCGAAAAAATCTGTATCTCAAGGAAAATTTGTTATACTAATCAAAAAGAATAAAAATCTCAATTAGTTTTAAATATGTTTTATATTTATGTTTAATGATTCTGCATTTAATCTTCCTCCTACCATTTATTTTTTCATTTCCACATTTTCATGCCGTCTTTCTTTTTCAGTCACGATGATGTCTTTTTTTCTTTCAGCAATTGCATATATCAAGTTTTGTGGTACCTCATCTCTCTTTTGTTTGTATTTTTTTTTATCGCCTTCGTTTGTAGTTGTATATCTCTTTTTCATAATTATTTTCCCTATATATATGTTTTTTTCTTATTTGTTTGAAAGTGACAAACATTTTAGTGCTTCTAATTTTTTACTCTTTGTTAATCAAATATCTTCCACTAAATCACTAGTTATATATATTAGCTTTGTTTATTTTATTAATGTTGTAGTGTTGATTTGAATTATGGCTTTATTTAATTTTTTAAAAATCTAATTTTAAATTTGCCTTACATTTTTTTATCAAAACAACTATTAAAAGGCCTTTATTTTCATAATCGCCCCAAGCCCCTCTAACGACACTTGTCACAAGGAAGAAAAGTAAAGACAAAGGTGGAGACTGAAAGTCTCGGTGATTGTCTATACTTTCCATTGGGACTTTTGCTTGGTAGAATTGGCCAAATAAGGATGGAGAGTTCTTAATGAAGCCCACTAGAACTTGATAAGTATTTCACCTAATGCAGAACCTGATCACGTTTTGGCGTATAAAAGGGGCAATCAACTTTTGTTGATCCTTAGCGGAGAATACACACAACAAGCAATACGAGAGAGCAAAGCCAGAGAGTTGCAAAGATAACAAGAGATCCAGTTAAGTATCTTTTAAGGCTTAGCTTCTTTTCTTGATAAGATAGAGAACTTTGGAAAGTTTACGTTCACGGTAGTAGTGAGGATACGTGAATCATATTGATATTTGTAACCTTTTCTAATTGTAGTGGATCAGTTGAGAGTATCGCCTCTCCCCAGACGTACCGAAAGGAAACTGGGTCACCAAACTCTTATATCACATAACAAACGCAAAACAAATCTATCAAATATAAGTGTTGATTCAGAGAATCACAGTGATCAATTCAATAAATTGATCTAAAATGAGGGACTTGGATAATAAGAATCAAAGGATCAAAAGGCAATAAGTAAGATGGACCGTAAAATTTAGTCTTTATTTGAATTAGAGCTGAAATCGAGATTACTCTCTAGCTATAGGGTTTGTAAACAGAATGTATGCTTGTCAACTTAGTCGTTTTCCGCGCATGAGAAGGATATTTATACTAGGTTATCTAGGGTTTTTTCCTAGATTCTTTCTGATATTATTAACAAAATCCAAACTATCTTAGATTCTCTTTCCTTTTCGAAGATTTGCATTTATCTTCTTCATTTTATAAATATGTTATTTTAACTTATTATTTTCTTTGGTGCAAATTGTCTGGACATCATCTCCGAGTCACTTCGTCATCGCCGAGCTACTCTGTAATGGGTTGACTTCTTCTTACTCGGTCTGGATTTCCTACAGGACGTTCAGCTATTGAGCCGGGTCATAAAGGGGTGCTAAACCCACCTCCAATAGTAAGCCCCCCAAGTTCGGCGTGCTGAGTGGAGCTTAGGTCGGCGAATATAATCATTGTTTGGACCAGTTAGATTAATCGTCGCAAATTGAGCCGATTCTTTCTTTCACGTGGCTCTCTTCATTTCTTGTACTCGACACGCTTCCTCTACACCCAATGGAGCTTGGACACATGTATTGAGAAGTTGCAGGGTCGTGTCTGTTGAGAGGTGGAGTTGCGTCTCTCAAAAGTCTCCCACCTCTTCGCCTCTATAAATGATGCTTTCTCTTTTTACGTTTTACCATCTGCTACTAGAAGAAATTTCAGGTACCTCACCTTCTAAACTCTCTCTTCTTTTCTATATATTTTATATCTTTCTCACCCTTCCTTTGTCTTTTTCTTTCGGCCAACCTCCCCGCCAATATGCGTATTTGTGCCGAATCCAGCAAAGAATCTGCTAGCTTTACAAGTGTTGGCGCATTTGACGGGGATAACATTCCTTCTTCTTCTCCGTCTCGTAGCTCTGATTCAGGTAAGCTTGCTCAAGAGTTTTCTCGGCCACAAGTTGTATCTCTCTGCGACAACGCCACCGATCATTGTGACGAACACGTTCCTCTTGCTTTGAGGAAGGTACCTCGCGACCGAGGTAAAAATAAAGCAGCACATAAAGGGAAAGAGAAGAAGCCAGCACCTTCGCAGATTTTGGATAACAACTTTGGTGTTTTGCCAACCCTCTCAACTGAGGATTCACTGATCTCGTTGAAAACCTTTCTTAGATGTGAAGGCGTAGAAATTTTTTTGCCTTCCACCTTGAAGCGGCCCTGGGATGCTCCTCCAAACTTCGCTTGTCTTTATGAGTCATTTTTCCGTGCTGGGAACCTGCGATTCTCATTACCGAGGGTGTTGGTTTATTTTTGCACGAGGTTCAGAATTGCTTTTACCCAAATCAATCTCGCTGGCATCATTAACATAACCGGCCTTCTCGAGCTCAGTATGTATCTTGGAATTCCAATGACGGTCGATTTGTTTGAGTGCTTCGACCAGATAAAATCGTGAATATGAAACCAGCGTGGATTCAATTTAATTTACGGCCGCAATAAGTTTTGGACTGGTGTTGAATCCAGCAAGACTCATGGTTGGCAGGGAAAGTATTTATTTTTCAGGATCCCACAACCTTAGTTATCAGTGAGTGGAACCTCTCCATTGGTAGTTGACCAATCGGCTAACTGTTAGTACCATTTCTTGCTTTCGATTCTAACCATTTTGTTTTGTTTCAGATCGTCTTGACCCAAAGTGACTCAATCAAGAATAATTGAACGACATCGCCAGTAAGTTTTCTGAGCTCGATCATCGGATTTGGCCTGAAACCGAGGTGACTAAACCGAAGAAAGCTAGTGAATTTATTATCACTTTGTAGACTTACGAGGTTTTTTTATTTCGTTCTCACTACTGTAAATTGTTTTCTGCAGCATCCCATCCGAAATTTAAGATGGGGAAGATAAGGAAGGCCATTCCGAGCATGGTGATCGATCCGGAGATGACCTCGATGCCTTCTGATAATAGCAAGACAGATGGTTCTAGCCGATTTACGGCCACTAAACAAACCGCTTCTCCTAGGTTTCAATCTAAGAGAGGATAAAACCGAGCTTCCGATGACGGTGATAAGAAAAGAGCCTAGGAGGCTACGGTGATAAGAAAAGAGCCGTTGGCGCTGATTTTTCGAAGAGGAAAAGTGTGATTTCGTCTGTTGAAGACGAGATGGAGGAGCCTTCTTCCCAGTTGATTCGGAAGACTTTGAAGTTTATTGGTCCCGTCTAGACAGCTCCTTCGACCGATAAAGGAACACTCCCCTTCCTTCCATTCAACAGATTTTGGCTAAAGGGCCGTATGGGACTATAATTGGTTGTGAATGGCGTCTTTCTTGTCTCATCTTGGACTCAAACTATCTTTGGTGGCACTCATCACCCGGTGGACTTTTGATCGTACGTTTTTGATCTCGACTATTGTTTGTGCCAGCGTGACTCTAAGCTCATTTAGTTCGCTTCGTTTTCTGGTTCGTTGTTGTTCAGACGACTCATTTAGTTGAGTCGGTTGGTCATCTCCTTCTTCTTCCAGGAACTCATTTTCGCTATGTTCAAGTACATATCGACCCGCTTCTATCCTTTCTTCCTCGTCGTCAGATTGTGGCTCAACTCGGTTTTAAGGCAAAGTCGGATCTTTGTCTCTGCAGTCCTCCACGTCTGTTGGCGTCACGAGCATTCGTGGTCGAATTAACGAGGGAGGATTTGTCGTATTTGGTCTAGTTTCTGGAGGAGTCCGTTCACCCGAGGTTTGAAAACGGGGTTGTGATGGGTTCCTCATAGAGTCACCGAGCGTCGAGAAATCAAGTCGGTTGCGCTCGGTTTGAGCAAAGTTCATCGTTCGGGGGTTCCGTGCTCGGTTCTAAGTCTTTCGACTTATTCTATGAGCGTACTATTAGACTTCTAATGTTCTTTAGTATTCTGCCTCGATGCAGCCACCATGTCTTTCAACTCGGGTGTGTTGCGTTGACTGTCGCATATGTCACGGTTGTGCTTGTAACGATACCATTTGTCGCATCGATGCGCGTAGCGACGTTGATCGTCGTGGTATTGTTTGCTGCGGTATTGTCGTATGTTCCGTCGATCACCAGTTGTTGATCTGTCATGTCTCTACTTCCATTTCCGTCGGTGGCCATATCTTTGGATCTGCTAGTCAGTGGTTTTTAAGTGTAAGAAAATTCTAATCCCCACATACAGCGCCAAATTGTGAGAGTCGAAACTTACACTGTCGATATTTGTAGACCTAATTTTTAGGGAACAAAAATTTCAAGAGTAAACCCACGAAATAAAGACCCGGTGGATATTTTATAGATAGATTGAATCGGAAACAAAGTACAAAGAGCAAAAAGGCTTAAGAGATTTCTAAGTCTAAATGCTAGGGTTTTTCGAGATGGTTCGATCGTAGGAAGTCTATCTTCTTATATAGTTGCGGCGAGTCGGCTTCGAGGATTTTTGCTTGTAAGATTTTCGAAAATCTTCATGTTATCGTATATTCCATTTCCGTTAGGATTTACTTTTTCTGCTCGGATTTTCCTCTTTTGCTCGGAGATATCTTCTTGTTATTAATGATTATCCTTCCGCGGCTTAACATGTTTCGTTGAATGGGCAGAAAATGTTTCTCGGAAATACTTGTCTTGTGGGTTAGGCCCAACCTTGTATTTCACATAACTTGATTCGACAATCCTTTTAACGGCTATGAACATATAAGTTAATGTTTCTAAGATGGGTTGCGGCCAGTTGCGCATCTTGAGAGAGACATCGGCAAATGTCTAAGCATATGCTCTAAGAGGAATATCTGTTTGGAAGGTTTGAGGAGTATATTCAGCTCGGAAGTTCCTAAGGAATGATTTCAGTTCGCAACTTCCGAAGAATTGAGTTGTGCTTGATAAACAAGAAGGGATGTGCTCGGAAAATCCGAGCTGGTTTAGCTCGGATTTCCGAGCTGATTTTCCTATCTCGGAATTATCGAATAGCTCGTCCGGATGTTTGTTCCTATATGTGGATTTTGTCAAGTGATGTGTTTGTCCGATTGATCCGTCCAGATGTTTGACTAAATGGATTTTTCATTTTGTATAAGAAGTTATCCATATGAAGTGTTTCGTATAAAACTTCATTCATATGAAACGCCATCGATACGAAGTGTTTCGTATAAAATATTAGTCATACGAATTTGCGTTTATATGAAGTATGGTGAATGTCCATGTCCGATTACTCGATCACGCTTCCAGCTATTGTTTTGTCGAGGGGGATTCTACCCCAACACTCTTCGAGCCGCATTGTCGTAAGGGCTCATCCTGCTTTTGTTAGAGGTCCCATAGGTCGGCATCCGACGATTCATGGTTTATGTAAAGAGAGTAGTGCTTCAGGAACACTGAGAGTTGATGAAAGCTATCGATCAATCCTACCTTGAGTTGTGAGAACTAGGAAAGGGCCATCACTCTGAGGTTTTCTACGTGGCAGTATCCGGGATATCTTTCCTCGTTCGTGAATCGATTCTGACCCATCGCTATCATGAAAGCTGTCATGAACTGGCTAGGATCAGACTTTCCTTTGTAGAACGGAAACTTGACCTTCTCGATGCGGGGGATTCTTGCGTTCATGATTCAGACCGTGAAAGGTGTCTGTTGAGCTTGTTCTAAAACGCGATCGAGGTCTGGTGCCGAATTGACCACACGATGGAATTTAGAGTTCAGCTCATGAATTTGGCTTAATATGGTCGTGAGCTGAACATTTGATATCGGCGCAGAGTTAGCCGGAGTGGATATGCTGCTTATCGGGTTTATTGCCGATCCCATAGTCGTCCGAGGTATATATTTTGGGAAAGAGGCATCAGTTAGTGGACGGTATCTGCTCCGGGGTATGCTCCGCTGCAGGTGAGCTTCGGCGTCCAAGCAAGTTGTCTTGGAGCAAGGATTTTTAATTGGCAATTGCGGTGATACGCTCGTTTGCTGCCTTGTCCATGCTTTCCACTCAGTCTAGAAGCATATGAAGCATCTCCATTGTGTTCTGGTCTCTGATTATGCAGGTTTTTGCCCGGCGTTTATTGCATGTGCTAGTCTCGCTGATCCCACTACATTGTTTGCGCGTCTGGCGGTAGTTACGGTTGTTTCTTGAGTTGATCTCACCACATGTGTGGTTGGGGAGATTGGGTTTCTGGTGGGCGGCGCGCTATCATGTGATCCTGAATTTGTTGGTTTTTTGCGGGCTCCGTCACCTTGCTGGTATGGATTGGAATAGGTATGTTCTCCTCTTGCTGCAATGTTGGTGTTGGTGATGTCACCGGCATTGCTCGCACCTCATGTCTCCTGCGTCAAGGGTGGTGTTTCTGTCATCGCCGATATTTTCTTTGGTCGATCAAATATATCCAAAGTCTCCACAGATTGCGCCAATTTTTGATTCAGATAATCACAACGATCAATTCAATAAACTGATCTAAAAATAAGAGACTTGGATAATAAGAATCAAGGGATCGGAAGGCAGTAACAAAAATGGACCGGAAATCTAGTCTTTATTGGAATTAGATCTTAAATCAATTTGAGTACATAATGTTTGCTTGTCAACTTAATATTTTCCCGCGCGGGGGAATGATATTTATAGCAGAGAATCTAGGGTTTTTCTCTAAATTCTCTCTAATATTATTTACAAAATCTGAACTATCTTAGATTTATTTTCCTTTTTGAAGATTTGCATTAATCTTCTTCCACTTTATAAATATGTTATTTTAACATATTTACCTTCTTTGGTGCAGGTCGGCTGGACATCATCTCCGAGTTACTTCGTCATCGATGAGCTTCTCTGTAATGGGTTGACTTCTTCTTACTTGAGTTGGATCTCCTACGGACCATTCAGCTATTGAGTCAGGCTATAAAAGAGGTGTTAAACCCACCTTCGACACTAAGAACAATCAAATTTTAGGACAAGTTCAAATAGAATTTCCTCACAAATTTAAGAATGAATGAGAGTCCAAATTACTTTTTGATTACTTACATAGTTTTAAAACATGGTCAAACCTACGTGCTTGTCCCAATCATAACTATATCATTTATAATGGTCGTTATAGTTTAATTTTTTTAAGTATTAAATTTAAATTTTAAATTTTTAGTTTTTATTTTTAATTTTTAGTTTTTATTTTTTAATTTTAGGTTTTAATTTTTAATTTTTAATTTCTAAATTCTAATTTTTATTTTATTTTTAGATTTAAATTTTAAATTTTTAAATTTTTAAATTTTAATTTTTATTTTTAATTTTTAGTTTATAATTTTTAGTTTATAATTTTTATTTCTAGTTTATTTTTAATTTTTATTTTTCATTTTAATTTCATTTTTATTTTAAAATTTTAAATTTTAGTTTTTAGTTTTAATTTTTAATTTTTAGTTTCTATTTTTATTTTTAGTTTTAATTTTAAATTTTAATTCATAATTTTCGATTATTATTCATAATTTGTATTCCCATTTTTTAATTTTTATTTTTAAAATAAAATAAGATTAATTAGTAGTTTAATCATAATGACAATTTAGATTTTTTTTACATACTTTTACTACTAATTTAATAAAGTTTTACTTAAGGATACTAAATTTGTAATTCTAGTAAAGATTAATACTAGTTGCAGTAAATTTTCACTTTTTAAAAGTTAACCTTTTAGATCAGAGATGTTATCTCTCATTTAAGTTTAAGTAATCATTTTGTCTGTTTTTCTTTGGTTTCATAGGAAGAGAATATTGTGACACTCTATGATGTTCTAAATATCTGGCATGTTCAGTTACTTCTAAGGATAAGTAAATTTGTGCTTGAATAGTTTCTAACCATTGCTTTCAGCGCATTTGAATATCGGGAGAGAGGTCTATCAATGGGCTGCACTTCTCTTTGGAGATTAGTCTGAGCTCTTCCATAGATTTGGGATACCCCCAGGTTAATCACAAAAAAAAAAGTTTCTAACCTTACTTACGAATTCAAAGCAATTTGTTGCATTGCTGATTTTCTCTCCGTCTTAGGGGGATGTATTGAACTAAAGATTTGGAGTGATTTGGAGGTTTTCTTAAAATTCACTGTTATTCAACTAAGGATTTTAAAATGCATTCTCAAATCCAGTGTTATTGAACATGATATTTATGTAAAATCACTCAAAATCACTTAAAATCCTCTGTTATTCAAATAACAATTTTTTAAAATCATATCAAATCCACTGTTATTGAATTTTTTTTAAGTACTGGGATTTTAACGACTGCAGAGAATTTTAGAAGATTTTAGATGACTTTCTTATTTAAAAATAAAAAAATCCAAATCTCATGGTTTTAAGTGGTATTATAGGGTATTTTAATATAAAATCACAACAACTTACTTAAAATCACTAAAAATCATCAAAATCATCTAAAATCTTAATTAAACCCAAATCTCTCCAAATGTTTAGTTCAATACACCCCCCTTATTATTTTCGTAGTATCTTCTCTTCTATATGATCAAAAGGTTCATGAAGCAAATTTAAAAGAGTTGAATCCCCTTGGGTTTGTCTCTAGATCATACTTTCAATTTTCTTGTCTGTAAGTGTAGTTTTTATTCTGCTCTAGGTTCGACACTTTAAGTTGTCTGTGCAGCTTTTTTGCTACTAATTGACATTTTCCTCTTTGCAGAAAAGTTATAGAGGCTGACGTGACAAAATGGACTGCAAGAACTAAAATCTATGATACGCTGCGAGATCATGTTCGTCAACTTTTTTTCTAATTAGTATTTTGATGCTGGTGTGTCTATATAATTGAAACCATATTCATTCTCAATGGTCTTCTCTTTCAGATTAGAATTGCTATGGTTGGAAAGTACATTGGCTTTAATGATTCTTACCTTTCCGTTTTGAAGGTAATTGGAACTATGTGGTCTTGATTAAACCAAAGCATTTTATATCCAACCTTTAGTTTATACCCTCGTTTCCTTAAAAATTGGGTCTTGTATTGAGTGTTGTGAAGAAAAAAAGGATTTTTATTTTTGTATTCTGAGGTTAAGTTTGTCTGAAATTGAAATAGCTTGTTTTTTTTTTGACTAAATTTGATGCATTATATTAAAAGGTAATAGGAAGATTAATTACAATTGTTAAAGCAAAGCTTACAATTGAGAAAACCATATGATAAAACATATGAGAGAAATTAGAAAAAGATTCTACCTTAAAACTTATGAGATGGCTAAGAAAAAGATTAGATGGCGCATCAATCATGGCCTCGTTGGCCACGTTTTTTACGGTTTTTAACCACCAACCAATCTTGAGCTTTTTGGGTTTGTTTAACTGGTCTTTCACGTAGAGTCCTTTGAAATGATGTAGATACTTATCCACATCTTGCAAGCTTCCAAACGAAAAAAGAATCTTGATTATTAAAACTTCCAGCCAAGATAGGGCACAAAGAGCTGGTGTTTGACGATAAAGGTGCCATGCTGCTCGGAGTAATGGTAGTTGTTTGAGCCTCAGCTTTGTCACCGTTTTCAACAATTGATGTAGTAGATCCATCTGTTTTCTCAGATAGAGAATTTGGGTTGCATATAGCTTCATGAGTAGGAGGAGAAGTGATTCTAACAGTGTCTGATATTATAGCTGAAGCAGGCTTCAGATTAACACCCATTAACGGTTCAGAATCAGAATGCACAACGTAGTTAGAATTTGCGGGTCCAGAACTTGTTACAACCGCAACAGCTGAGGAAACAATTTCTTTAGCAACATCTTGAGTCATAGTAGTGATGTTTGGTTGATTCTGAAGAAGACATCTTGCCTCCTTATGGCCTATGTTACCATATCTAACACATTTGGATGGAATCCAAGCATATTCAACATCTACTAAAGAGACTATGCCTTTCCTATCTCTAGCGGCAATCCTATGAGGAAAACCTTTATCTAATTCAACCTCAACTAAAAGCTTTGCCTCTCCCATCAATGAAGGGTCTAACCTTGGCTTTTCTGTGAGAACTGGTTCGCCTAGTCCCGAAGCTACCCAATTAAATCCTAGATGAGAATACAATTGGCTAGGGATATTTTTCATAGTTACCCAAAGAGGAACTGAAGATATTTCAGGTATAACTACGCTTGCCTCTGGTGTCCAAGGGGCAACAAACAATAAGCATTCATCAACGTACCATAATCCGCGTTGAAGAACCCAAGCTCTAGTGGAAGCATCAGGAATGTGAAACAAATAAGATGATTCACCTAATTTACGGGTAAAATTTTTACACTTCTTATCCTATATATGATTTGCAATAGCATGAACGAGACCTCCAGACGGCGTCTTGCATCGGAAGAACTGGCCAATGATGTACTCTTTCTGATTTTCAATTCCTTCCCGTTTTGTATTTCAATCATAGGCGGTGCCGTCCTCAAGATAAGTCGGGGATGTAGCACAGTGAAGATTTCAAAGCTTTGGGTTCATTTTCGCTGACTCGCCATCCTCCTTGAGAGCAGGGGGAGGGATTCCTTTGATACTTCCAGAATTCAGAGTAACAAGAGGAGGAGGAAGGGACGAGCCCACCTCTGGGACAAGGTTTGGCGGTTTTACCCAAGCTCATAAGGAGGGAACGAAGCCAACTGGAGAGATAGATTTTCCTGTAGAATCTATCAATAAAGTCTTGTTTGTGATTTCCTCAGGCCTGTTAGATGGTGGCAGGATCGAATCAGAAGAGGATTTGGAGATTTTAGAAGACTTTGCTAGATCTGAAATTGGAGTAGGAGCAGCCATGAAAACAAAATCGAGTGAGTGGAGTTGAGAGTTAAGGAGGAATGACTGTGGACACCAGTCCCCACCAAGAACTAAGGACGACTCAAGGCGGAGCGGTCGATAGAGATCTGAAAGTTAGGTTCGAGTCTCTTGTCACTTTTTGTGGTCGAGAGAGCTTCTAATCTCTAATACTTTTTCATCTTTCACTCTTCTGTTCAAAGTGAAGAGAATGAGAATCAGGAAGAAAAACATGGTGGCTCCAAGTCCGATGTTGTAATTAGCCTTAATTTAAGCTCTGTTTTCCCGATGTGAAATAGCTTCTTGTATATTCCTTTTGTTTGTACATGAGTTTAAAAGCAATTGGCAGACAGTGAAACATGGGGAAACAACTTGATATTTTCTAATTTTTTCCATGTAACTTTGAAAATGTTAAAAATGAACTAAACAATACTTTTGTCTATGTAGGTATACTATTCAAAACAATCTTCAATACATGATCTGATTTAACACTTCTTACAACATTAAAAAGGTTAGTATTCGACTATAACTTTTTTTAGAAACGCTAAACTCGTTAGGTTGAAAGAGAATTTGAGATACATGACTAGATGTGTAAGTTGAAACTGGTCCTCGTTAAGTTGCCTGAATTCGTAAGTTGATAAAATTCAATGATATGGTACTGAATGTTATACTGATTGCAAAAAGTTATCTAAAATAAAAAAGAAATAAAGTAGTAAAAGACAAACTTAGTAAATTGTAAAACTGAATGATCGAATTTTTAAAAAAAACACACAATGAAAACTATTAATAACTTTCTGAAAAAAAAAAAACAATATTCATTGTTAGTTTATGTGGCTTTTCTTCTTGACCCATAATCAAAATCTTCAATTCTTTTTTTGAAGTTACCCTAGATACAACCATATATAGCTGGCTTTGTGAAAACACTGGTCTAGGTAAGAACAATCCAACTTCTGACAGAGATTGTCCTTGAGTTTTATTGGTCGTAATTGCAAAATCAACTGATAAAGACAATTGTTTCTTCCTCATTTTAAATGGCAGTTTCGTGTCTGAAGGTGTTATCAATAATCAAGGAATAAGTACTATATCCCCAACTCGTTTCCCTGTTATTGATAACACTAGTCCGTATTCAACCTCCGTACACGCACGGGGGTTTGTATGCAAAAAAGTTCTATTGGGATTATTTCCGCATGCACTCTTCATCTTAAGTTGTTGAAAACATACCTTTTTGGTAAACCGTTGCGTGTATGCTGTGTTTATTTTTCTATTCCAATTTTTTATATTAATAAGTGTTGTAAAAACTCGAGTGAACCCTAGAAGATAGAACGTTTGCGGAATACTTAGAGAGAAACGATATTGAGGCAAATACCCTTTTATCTAGGGTTTCTATATTTCGTGTGTGTTAATATTTACAAACCCTTAGACCCCTATATATACTGCCCCAAAAAACCCGATACAATAGACAATAGAAATCCCTAACGAGATCTTTTCATTCTCTCGATACAAGGGGAAACTAAACCGCCATAGTGTACCGTTCTTCGGCCCGTGACATTCCTTTGCTCAATCAAGAAAGGCCCCTTTGCAGTACCTTGAGATTTAAGTCACCTTAGGATAACAAACTCCACCTTGACGAAAAATCTCAACAATGTCATCTTCTGACTTTCCTAACATCTGAGGGGTCACCATCTTCCTCTAGCACCGGAAGATCTGGAGTAGCTCAAGACAATGTCTGAACTTCCCCGTAGGAACCGGCTTGGTCAACATGTCAGCTGCATTCTCCAACGTAGACACCTTCTGCAATAAGATCTCTCCAGAAGCTGCTAACTCCCTGATTTTATGAAACCTTATAGCGATGTGCTTCGTCCTTGCATGATACACTTGATTCTTTGCCAGATACAGCGCACTCTGGCTATCACAGTGTAGCTGAACTCCACCTTGCTCAACTCCCAACTCCGCCACAAGTCCTCGCACCCAAAGTGCCTCCTTAGCTGCCTCACCCATTGCCATATACTCAGCTTCAGTGGTTGACATGGCTACAACAAACTGTAACACAGATCTCCAGCAAATAGGTCCTCCTGATAGTGTAAACACGTATCCCGTAGTGGACCTTCTATTGTCTAGATTGTTGGAACGTTTAGTTGATCCTGATTCAATTCTTAGATTCATATCAACCTAAACATGCGATCTAGGTTCTTCTCAGAATAGAAACAAATGATGATCTCACCTTATACCTGTTTGCAGCGGAAATTGGATGGTATGTCTGAGATCAGAGAAACACCGAGGGATGAATCCTCCAAAGGTTCACACACGCTTTCACAGGAAACAGCTGCTAGACCACAAGGGGAACTCGGCGCAGAGAGAGAGAGTTTACGGCTCAAGTATTAGGGTTAATCAGTCTGAAACTCGAGTTTTATGACACAAAACTCGTCCTGTTCCGTTTGGGCCATTTGGCCCAAATACCAATTAACTCGTCGGTGTTTGCGCACTGCATCGATCGTTGCACCTTATGCATCGATCGATGCACAGTGGCTAAACCTTTTATTCTCTCTAAGTACAGTAAATGCCTAGCACTTTTACTGTACTTCTGCTAAACCGTTCCTACACATTTTCCTGTTAGCTTAGGCGTGTGACCCATATGGGATCATATAATAAAGGCAATAAGTCCAAGACTTATAGATCATGAGCGGACTCTAGCAAGCCATCATGACCCCCAGAATTATATGACTTATGTCTGATCATTGACATACTCTTACTTTCTAGAGACAGTACCGAGATTACTGGACACAATTCCAACAATCTCCCACTTGTACTGGAATCTCTGTATTCATAATCCTTTTGTCTCAATATCTCGATTAGTCATAAGGCAAGATTAGTGTCATCCTTATAAAGCCTAATCTTGTTCATCGGACTCTGATTTGATACTGACAATCCAAACGACTCGGGAAGTCCGTTTGAGCATGGCCATGCGTTTTCCAGTATTCAAATCTCCGATTGGCCTAGAGATATTCACTCCATTTATATTGGAGGGACAAATCCCATCTTGTTCCATCACTGTAAACTACTCATTTCATGATATACCCAAATAAGGTCCTTATAACTATCGCAGAACGATAGCGTTAGACAATGATCAAAGTACATCAGTCCATGGGCAGTCACATGCATGTGAACTCAGGTCTAAGGACTATACTCTATAGTCGTAGTAAGAATCTCTTATGACACAGATATAAATATCCTGAAGAGTTCTTATAAGCGGGTCTTGTCCGGTCGTATGTTCCCAACATACACCTATGTACTGACTTTGATGCCGCGCATCAATGACACACTGAGACTTTGTCATAAGTCACGTACCAATCCAGTCTCACACGGTTGTTGGTGTTCCAGTTTCAACAACCTTCGACTAGGGACCGGATGATATAAAACATTTATCAAATATAGGGCCTCATGATCAAGCTAAATGACTTTGATGACTCAAGATCAAGTCACTTACTTCGATGACCTATAAAATGCTTCATATCATTTTGGAACGATTATTTCATCACAGTTAAAATAATCTTGAAATAATAATTTCATTAAAACATAAAATAATGTTTTACAAGAACATATCAAATAACTAAAATAAAGCTCACAAAACTCCCACTCAAATTTAGATTACATTTCAATGTTTCTAATGCCTACAGCTTCAGTCAGGAACTCGAGCTTAGGCTTTGGGAGTGGCTTTGTCAACGGATCAGCGACATTTTCATCTGTCGGGACTCGGCTGATCTTGACTTCCTTTCTATTAATGATGTCACGTATCAAGTGATATCTTCTTTGAACATGCTTGGATTTCTGGTGTGATCTTGGTTCCTTTGCCTGAGCTATAGCACCATTGTTGTCACAAAACAGTGCCAGAGGCTCAGCCGCATGTGGTATCACACCTAGTTCCATAATGAACTTTCGTATCCAAACAGCTTCCTTCGCTGCTTCTGAGGCGGCGATATATTCAGCTTCTGTAGTGGAATCAGCAACGGTGTCCTGCTTGGAGCTTCTCCAACTTACTGCACCGCCATTCAGACAAAAGACATAACCGGACTGTGACCGGAAATCATCTGTGTCTGTCTGGAAACTTGCGTCCGTGAATCCACTGACTTTAAGCACATCACTTCCACCGTACACCAAGAATTTATCCTTAGTATGTCTTAGATACTTCAAGATATTCTTTACGGCAATCCAATGGTTTTCACGTGGATTTGACTGGTATCTACTCGTCATGCTCAATGCATAAGCAACATCAGGACGAGTACAGATCATGGCATACATGACAGATCCTATTGCAGATGCATAAGGAATATTCTTCATGCGCTCAAGCTCAGCAGCCGACGTAGGGCTCTGCTTCTTGCTTAGCGTTATGCCATGCACCATTGGTGTGAAGCCCTTCTTGGAATCTTTCATGTTGAATCTTTGTAGGACTTTGTCAATGTATGAGTCTTGACACAAGCCTATCAGCCTCTTAGGTCTATCACGATAGATCCTAATTCCAAGAACGTATGCGGCTTCACCCATGTCTTTCATGGAAAAACAACTTCCAAGCCAGTCTTTTACGGACTTTAGCATTGGAACGTCGTTTCCGAGAAGCAGTATGTCATCGACATACAGAATAAGAAATACAATTTTGCTCCCACTAGATTTCTTATACACGCATTGTTCTTCTTCGTTTCTAATGAAGTCAAATTGCTTGATCGCTTCATCAAAACGAAGATTCCAGCTCCTCGATGCTTGCTTCAATCCATAAATGGATTTATGAAGTTTGCATACTTTCCCAGCATTCTTCGGATCTATGTAACCGTCAGGTTGTGTCATATACACATCCTCTTCCAGAATACCATTCAGGAAGGCGGTTTTCACGTCCATCTGCCAAATTTCATAATCATGAAAAGCTGCAGTTGCTAGTAGAATCCGAATAGATTTCATCATAGCCACTGGTGAATAGGTTTCATCGTAGTCCACACCGTGAACTTGTCTGAAACCTTTTGCCACCAACCTGGCTTTATAAATCTGGACATTTCCATCCACGTCAATCTTCTTCTTGAAGATCCATTTGCACTCGATGGCTTTTACACCAGCGGGTAAGTCAACCAACGAAAAAACTTGGTTGACCGACATGGAGTCCATTTCGGAATCAGTGGCCTTGCGCCACTTAGAGGAATCTGGGCCCATCATGGCTTGATTGAAGTTCGATGGTTCATCACCATCAATGATCAAAAGATCATGACAGTCAGTCACGAGGAACCCTTGATATCTCTCGGGTTCGTGACGGATCCTCCCAGATCTTCGAACTTCAGGTATTACAGGTTCAGGCTCTACAATTTCTTGTAGGTCCTCCTGCTGCTCTTCCTCATTAGGTTGAGCAGTATCCTGTTCATCTTGAATTTCTTCAAGCAGTACCTTACTCCCACTGTCTTTCTTAGAGAGAAACTCCCTCTCAAGAAAGTTACAATCCCGGGCAACAAAAATCTTGTTCTCGGAACGTAGATAGAAGTAATAAGCCTTGGTTTCCCGTGGATAACCAATGAAATAGCATTTATCAGATTTTGGTGTAAGCTTGTCTGAGATTAATCTCTTGACATAAGCTTCACAACCCCAAATTCTGAGATAAGACAGCACTGGAGCTTCTCCAGTCCATAATTCATATGGTGTCTTTGCTACTGCTTTTGATGGCGCTCTATTTAGAGTGAACATTGCTGTTAGCAGAGCATATCCCCAAAGGGATATTGGAAGGTCTGTGTGACTCATCATAGATCGAACCATATCCAATAAGGTCCGATTTCTCCTCTCAGACACACCATTCCATTGAGGTGTTCCAGGAGGAGTGAGTTGGGATACAATCCCACACTCTCTCAGATGATCACTGAATTCCTGGCTTAAGTATTCTCCTCCTCGGTCAGACCGAAGAGCCTTAATGCTTTTGCCAAGTTGGTTCTGTACTTCATTTTGGAATTCTCTGAACTTTTCAAAAGATTCAGACTTATGTTTCATCAAATAAACATATCCATACCTACTGAAATCATCAGTGAAGGTAATGAAGTACTGATAGTTTCCTCTTGCATTTGTGGACATTGGGCCACACACATCAGTGTGTATCAGGCCCAATAAGTCACTGGCCCTCTCGTTAGGTTTATTAAAGGGGGCCCGTGTCATTTTGCCCATCATGCATGATTCGCATTTCTCACATGACTCAAAGTCAAATGAGCCAAGAAGTCCATTCGAATGGAGCCTCTTGATGCGTTTCTCGCTGATGTGCCCTAAACGACAATGCCATAGAAACGTTCGGTTTTCCTCATTAGGTTTAAACCGTTTTGTATTAATGTTATAAATTGGCGCAGATTGATCGAGTATGTAAAGCCCATTCGAAAGAGGGGCAGAACCATAGAACAAATTGTTGCGATTGAAGGAACATAATTTATTCTTAACTGAAAAATCATAACCTTCCAAATCCAACAAAGAAATTGAAATAATATTTCTGCTTATAGCAGGTACAAAATAACAATTATTCAGTTCTAAAATCAATCCCGAAGGTAAAGACAACAAGTATGTGCCTACAGCTAGTGCTGAAACTTTCGCTCCATTCCCAACTCGTAGCTCCACTTGTCCTTGCTTCAGCCTTCTACTGTTGCTGAGTGCCTGCATATTAGTACAAATATGAGCCCCACAACCAGTATCCATGACCCATGAGGTATTATCAGAAGTAGTTGTATTAACTTCTATAACAAAAATACCTGATGAAGAAGTCTCGAAAGTCTTCTTCTTCAATTCCTTTAGACCTTCCTGGAATTTCTTACAATCTCTTCTCCAATGCCCCAGTTCTTTGCAGAACCTGCACATGTTAGTAGGCCCAGCCTTGGACTTGGGCTTGGGCTTTGGCGTGTCCTTGTCCGTGACTTGGACAGCCTTGGCCTTTCCCTTATCCTTAGCAGAGGATTTCTTAAACCCCTTGCCCTTCTGCACCATAAGCACATTGGGGTCCTTGGCGGTTTTCCTCAAGTTGGGCTCTGCAGTCTTGAGCATTCCGTGAAGCTCAGGTAGTGTCTTACTTAAGCCATGCATGTTAAAGTTCAGAATGAACTGATCATAGCTTGCAGGTAAAGACTGCAGAATGATGTCGCAGGCAAGTTCCTGGCTGATTGGGCAGTCGAGTTTCTGAAGATGATCGAGATAACCCATCATCTTCAAGACATGAGGACTCACTGCCGCATTCGCAGCCAACTTGCAGTCCAAGAGGTTCTTAACTGTTTGAAACCTCTCAGTCCTAGCCTGCTCCTGAAAAAGCGATTTCAGGCTTGCCATTATCTCGATGGGAGACAATACACTTTCGAACTGTTTTTGCAGCTCAGGAGTCATTGTCACCAACATCAGGCAATAGACATCATTTTCATCTGACGAATGCTTTTCCCAAGCATTGTGCAGAGTCCTGGCGGCATTGGCAAGAGGCCTCTCGGGGAGGGGATCACGAAGGACATAGTCCTTCTTCTCCTGCTTGAGGACCAGCCTCAAGTTCCTTGACCACGTCAGGAAGTTCGTTCCAGTCAGCTTCTCCTTCTCGAGAACAGACCGGATCGAGAATGTGTTTTGTAGTAGTCATATATGAAATATATAAATAAAAAGGTTATTAGTTAAATGTTCAAAATGATTAATCTCGTATTAAAATTAATATGATTAATCATGCATTATATTCAATAACATCAGTTACCCTCAATAGAATATAATGATTCCAAGATCCACATATAACTAAGATTAAAGTGGGCCACTGGCCGTCACCCAACCTTAGCTTATATCGGTAAGCCCTATATCGGCTAATTATATCCGTGATATAACTCTTGGTTGTGAATCTGGGCCCGAGGCCCAATCCACTCTGATGTCTCAAGGCCCGGGACTCCCGATGGCCTAGTCAAGAAAACCAGACTATACAGTCATGTAATCATCAATGTCTGGGACTCCCAATGACATTTATGAATCACAAACCGTCTTACCCACGCAAAAGCAGACACCCTCACACTGTAAGGCCATGAATACAATTGAATGGGCTTTGACAGCTGACATAGCCTGGACAAGACATCCAACGCTTGATATTATTTGAGGTTCGTAGGTTTATTAAAATTTCATTCCCAAAATAGAAGATTACTATTTCGGGAAACTTTCTATTTTTGGAAACCTACTATTTTCGGAAACTTTCTAAAAATGGAAACTTTCTAAATTTAGAAATTTCTTAAAATCCAAAACCCGCAAATTCAGAAACTTCTATTTTAAGAAACTTTCTAATTTCAAAATTTCGGAAACTTTAATTTAAAATCGACTTTATAATTTTATAAAATAAATTTTAAATTGATCTGAAGAAAGACTCAAATAATTGGCCCAATTGTTTTAACTTCTTGGCCCGAGGCCCAAGAATTTGTCCATGTCCAAGACATGACCCAATTGTCCAATTATTTGACATAACCGGTCTGGTTCATTAAAACTGGTCTAACCAAGTTTTAATTAATACGATGACCACAATTGTCAACCGGTTATTTACTAAACCGGATTTTCTCAATTTATTTGGTCCAACCAAATCAAATTAGAAATTCCTGGTTTAGGCACTAAATCCAATAATTCTTTCGACATTGGATTTCTTATCCCGGTTTAACCAGACTTAATAAAATTATTAGATCTGTTTATTAAACCAGGACGAAATGAATTTAATTAAATTAAACCGAGCCAAAACCCTAACCGCATCGATCGATGCTCACAGCATCGATCCTGCAACGATCGTTCATCGATCCTGCATCGATCGATGCTCTCACGCGTGCACGAACGGTTATCAGGTTTGGCCGAGAGATTCTCGTGAGATCCATGCGATCGTTTGAACGATCCATGCGATCGCGGTCAATCTCTCGCGACTGCAACGATCGATCCTTGCATTGCATCGATCGATGCAATGCGATCTCAGTCGATGCAAAATCAGTTTAGATCGCATACCAAATCAATATAGTTTGGTCATGCGATTTTAAACAGTTTGTTTAGGATTCAATTCTTGTTCCTTAAGTGTTTTAATCTTATCAGTAGATTGATTCAAAAAACACACTTTTAAACAATCCTAAACAAGCTTCTAAACAAGAAAAACCAGAACCAATAGCTCTGATACCACTGTTGGAACGTTTAGTTGATCCTGATTCAATTCTTAGATTCATATCAACCTAAACATGCGATCTAGGTTCTTCTCAGAATAGAAACAAATGATGATCTCACCTTATACCTGTTTGCAGCGGAAATTGGATGGTATGTCTGAGATCAGAGAAACACCGAGGGATGAATCCTCCAAAGGTTCACACACGCTTTCACAGGAAACAGCTGCTAGACCACAAGGGGAACTCGGCGCAGAGAGAGAGAGTTTACGGCTCAAGTATTAGGGTTAATCAGTCTGAAACTCGAGTTTTATGACACAAAACTCGTCCTGTTCCGTTTGGGCCATTTGGCCCAAATACCAATTAACTCGTCGGTGTTTGCGCACTGCATCGATCGTTGCACCTTATGCATCGATCGATGCACAGTGGCTAAACCTTTTATTCTCTCTAAGTACAGTAAATGCCTAGCACTTTTACTGTACTTCTGCTAAACCGTTCCTACACATTTTCCTGTTAGCTTAGGCGTGTGACCCATATGGGATCATATAATAAAGGCAATAAGTCCAAGACTTATAGATCATGAGCGGACTCTAGCAAGCCATCATGACCCCCAGAATTATATGACTTATGTCTGATCATTGACATACTCTTACTTTCTAGAGACAGTACCGAGATTACTGGACACAATTCCAACATAGATCACCACCGTAATCTGAATCAACAAACCCCACAACTGATGCACTCTCCTGACCGCCAAACATAATCCCACAGTTAGCAGAACCCTTCAAATACCTGAGTATCCATTTCACTGCTTCCCAATGATCTCTTCCAGGATTCGACATGTACTTACTAACTTGACTAACTGCTTGAGCCAAATCAGGCCTAGTGCAAACCATAGCATACATTAGGCAACCAACCGCACTTGCATAAGGAACTTGTGCCATATCTTTGATGTCTTCAATGGACTTAGGACACTGCTTCGCTGAGAGATTTAAGTGATTCGCCAAAGGTGTAGAAACTGTCCTTGCTTCCGACATGTCAAAGCGTTCTACCACCTTCTTTATGTAGCTCTTCTGAGAAAGCCATAACCTCTTAGAGCTCCTCTCTCTGCGAATCTCCATCCCAAGGATCTTCTTTGCAGCACCAAGATCCTTCATTTCAAACTCTTTTCCCAGTAGTCCTTTCAACTCAACAATATCATTCATATCGCTCGCAGCAATAAGCATATCATCAACGTATAGCAGAAGGAATATGGGAGAATGGTCATCAAGGTACCTTGTGTAAACGCAGCAATCATACTCACATCTTTGGTAGCCAATTTCCAGCATATAAGAGTCAAAACGTTTGTACCATTGTCTTGGAGCTTGCTTCAATCCGTATATGGACTTCTTCAACTTACACACAAGCTTCTCCTCACCTGGCTTTACAAACCCCTCAGGCTGCTCCATATAGATTTCTTCTTCCAAATTTCCATGAAGAAACACAGTCTTCACATCCATCTGTTCAAGATGATAATCCCATACCGCTACCAATGCTAACACAACTCGTATGTAAGTGTGTCTAACCACAGGTGAAAAAGTCTCGTCATAATCCACCCCTTTCTTCTGTGAGTATCCTTTTGCCACCAACCTTGCCTTGAACCTTGATACTTCTTTCTCAGAGATTCCTGGTTTTACCTTGAAAACCCATTTGCATCCAACCGCCTTCTTTCCTTTAGGTAAAGGAACAAGATCCCATGTCTGATTCTTGTCAAGACTCTCGATTTCCTCTGTTGCAGCTTCCAGCCATTGCTCTTTCTCCTGGCTACAACATAAATTTCCTTTGTACACAATTGGCTAGATCATCTGTACCAACAACCAAGGCATAGTTCACCATGTCTTCAAAACCGAATCTTACCGGTGGTTTGGAAACTCTCTTTTCTCTGTTAGGTACCAAACTTTCCTCTGCTTTCTTTTTAACACGTTTTTCCACCTCCTGCTCCTCCACAACAGGCTGCTCATCACTCTCTGCTGCTGGTCTATCTTCAATAGACTCCTCCTGAATTTCCCTAGAATCCGTGCTAGTCTCAATGGTTACAAGCACTTGTTCTGACCTCGCCTGCTGCACCATATACTGCTCATCGAAAACCACATCTCGACTAAACACCCTCTTCTTATCTTCAGGATCCCATAACTTGAAGCCCTTCACACCTTTCTCAAAACCCAGAAAGATGCACTTCTTTGACTTAGAATCAAGCTTTGATCTTTCGTCACCCGGAATAAGCATATAAGCTGGACATCCGAAAATCTTCAAGTTTGAAAGATCAACATCTTTCCCAGACCAAATTTCTTCATCTATCTTTCCTTCCAAGGAACTCCTTGGCGATCTATTGATGAGATAGACCGCCATGTTTACTGCCTCTGCCCAGAACCGTTTTGAGAGCCCTGCATTCAACCTCAAACACCTAGCCTTCTCTGCAACTGAACGGTTCATCCTTTCACTGACACCGTTCTGCTGTGGTGTTTTCCGCACTGTGAAGTGCCTCTGAATACCATGCTCCTCACAAAACTTCTGGAACTCTCCATCAGTATAATCTGTGCCATTATCCGATCTCAGATACTTTTGTTGGGATTATGTCCTGAAATCACATTGTACTCACTCTAGAGATAGTTGTATTGTCGAGATCGGACAATTCATGTGATACTGGGTAATCATAATGTTTTGCTAGAAACCGCTTATGACAAATGAGTTGTAACTCATTTCCAGTTTCGTGTGAACCTACAGGGTCACACACCTAAGCAAGTTGGACATAGTCCATATGGGATTGATCATTGGCATATGATCTGATCGATGTGTATTGGATATACATCGAATATAAGTTTCAAAGAGGTGTATCGATCGACACCATTGGGTGCGTCGGTCGATACATGACGTGTGTCGATCGACACCACTAAGTGTGTCGGTCGACACAAAGGCGAAACCGAGACTTATGTTTCGGTTCACTTTAAGGTCGATATATAAACGCGTTTTGTACATTCGACCTAAGGGATTGGGTGCGCCGTCTAGACAGTGTTTTCTCAGAGAGAAAACACAGAAACCTCAAGAAACTGAGTTCCCAGGAGATCTGAGCCCCGGTACTAGCATCCCGGCAGATTCCAGCTTGTGTGCGTGTGGACTATCAATAGAGGCGCAGCATCTGAGGCGCTCCAGAGATCTCGTTTACCTGACCCTATTCCGCTGCCAGAACAAGGTAAACGCAAGATCTGATCCATGATTCAATTAACTAGACCCTAGATCCTAGGCTGTCTGGAACTCGCGAGGATTCTGAACACGGTAGAATTGGCTCCAAGTTCCAACAGTGGTATCAGAGCCTTAGGTTTTTATCATTGAATCAACCTGTCTAAATGAATTTGATGATTTAGATTCGCAAGCTAGGATGATTGATTAGAACAGGTGAGATCGATCTGATCGATCTGCGATTCTGTGCAATTCTCACACTAGGTGTGTCGGTCGACACAGAGTGGCGAATTCGACATAATCGGTGGCTAGGGTTTTTCGCGAAGAAAAACCGAAAGCCTACTGTGTCGATCGACACAGATTGTGTATCGATCGACACAGATTGTGTGTCGATCGACACAGGTTAGGGTCGATCGACACAGACCGAGCGAATGGTTAATCAGTTCAATTGGATTGGACCTGTTATCATGCTTGGTTAAGTCTGAATAGATCGGTTTAAATTGGATGAATTGGTTCAATTGGATTGAACTGATTATCTCAATTAGCATGAACCGATGGGTTAAATCAGTTTGAATGGATAATACGGTTCAATTGAATTGGACCGGTTATCGCAATCAGTTGAAACTGGTTTAAACGGTTTAAATTGGATGAATTGGTTCAATTGGATTGAACTGATTATCCCAATTAGAATAAACCGATTTGAATGGTTAAGATCAGCTTGATCTGATAAGTCGGTTCAATTGGATTGAACCGGTTATCAAAACTGTCTTCGGTAAAGGTCTATGTCGACCGTCACACACGGGTTGTGTCGATCGACATGACCGGTTCGATGAACCGGGTTAATTGAATTAACCGGTTATTGAAGTCCGGTTTTGTTTAGTGGTGTCAATCGACAGACACAGTCTGCGTCGATCGATACAATGCTCGGAATTCTGGTTATTGAACCTTGAATTTGCAGAAACCAAACTCGACCAAAACCTTGATTAAAGATTAGCTTCAATGTGGTCAACTGTCAAGACTCATTTAGTTGTGTGATAGTCTAGCCAAGAGCTTGGTGTCCACAATTATGTGAGTAAGGCAGGTAGTTATGTTGATGGACTTGCAGTGCTAAACATCAACAATTACATGACCTAAGAGATTGATTCGCTAAACTTTTGGGTTTAGTTTCCTCAACTAAATATCAAGTGACCTTGATGTCTTGCCCGATCTTGTCTACTGTCTGGACTCGTGTTGTAGTTGGATAGTCTTGGAGTCCTTGGTATCCACTGCAACATGAGTAAGGCAGGTGGTCATTGACAGACTTGCAGTGCAACTGTCAATGATCACAAGACTAAAGAGATTGGTTTACTTGACTGGGCTATCGGAAGTTCTGGGCCCAGAGACATCAGAGTGGAATAGACATAGTTTGTCTCATCCACAACCAAGAGTTGCACTGAGTACAATTAGCAATGAATTGCTTACCTAGATAACTAAAGTTTGAGTAATGGCGAGTCGCCCACTCAGATTTTGGTGAAGTATGGATCTTGGATCATTATATTCATAGAGGAAACATTGTTTGAATATAATGCGAGTTTTCTTATTAGATAAGATTTCTCATCATATACATAACTAAATCTTTGTTTTTCTTGGATTTCAGCTTATGTCTATGACTACTTTCTCGTTGCGATCCGTCCTTGAGAAGGACAAGTTAAATGGATCCAACTTCCTGGATTGGTATCGGAATCTGAGATTCATTCTCAAGCAGGAGAGCAAGGACTATGTCCTTGAGAAAGGACTATGTCCTTGAGAAAGCTCTTCCAGAAATGCTTGGGACCAATCGCTCGCATGCAGCATATAATGTTTGGAATAAGCATTATATTGATGTGGTAGATGTGCGTGGTCTGATGTTGGCTACCATGAACTCGGACTTGAAAAGTCAATACGAGAACATGGAGTCGCCAATAGAGATGATCACCAGCCTGAAACTGAAGTTTCAGGATCTGGCACGAGTTGAGAGATTCCAGATGGTGAAGTCTCTAACTGAGTACAAGCTACCAGAGGATGCTCCAGTAAGTCCTCATGTCATTAAATTGATGGGTTACATTGATAACCTGGGGAAACTGGAATGTCCTGTCAGCTTAGAGTTGGCCACTGACATCATTCTGCACTCACTGCCGTCAAGCTATGACAAATTCGTTAAGAACTATATCAAGAAAGGTTTGACGAAGACGTTGACTGAGCTGCATGGCATGCTCAAAACAGCAGAGCATGACATCATAAAGGGTAAAAGATTTAAGAAATCTTGTGTTGACAAGGGTAGAGGCAGGGCCGTCCAGATTTGGAATCAGGATAAGCATGTGTCATCTTATAAGCCCAAGTCAGGCCCATCTGGTGTTAGAAAATGTTTCTACTGCGATGAGTCAGGGCATTGGAAGAGAGATTGCATTAAATTCTTGGAAGATTCACAAGAGATGAAGGAGATGTATGGTACTTCCTCTTCATGTATTGTGTTATTAAATCAAGTTCTACGTTAGTATTGGATACTAGTTGTGGTACTAATATTTTGGAAATATGCAGGACCTAAGCGACAGTAGAACGTTGAACAAAGGACAAGTGGAACTGCGTGTCTGGCATGAAGCAATGGTTGCTACATGAGCCGTAGAGATTCACCACTTGTAGGAGCCTTTCATACTTGGTTTTAGAAATTAAGTAATTGCTACTATGTATCTGCCTTGTGCAGAAATGTCTTTCATCTTCTTGTAAAGAATTTGGATGTTTTTCATTTTGATAAAAGACATGTTTTGTTCTTTAGATCTTAATGAAATATCATATGGTAGCACCCCGTTTGGAATGGGTTTTATATCTTAAACCAGCGAAAGTTAGAATATAACACAAATACTAAAAGTTTAAGTCTCATGACTCGAACTCGACTTTTCCTTGGCATGGTCGTTTGACCATACAGAGTGAAGCGGATTCAGAAGTTCCATATTTTTGGACTCATTCGATTATAAATCATTTGAGATATGAATTATGTTCACTGGACCAAATGACTAAGGCCCTTTTAGCAGAGCTAAAAGAAATGGGCCAGAGGCTTATTGGGCCTTACACATACTAATGTATGCGGCCCGATGAGCATTAGTGCCAAAGGAAATCTTATGTACTTCATTACCTTATTGATGGCATCAATAAGTATGGTTGTGTTCATTTGATGAGACACGAGCAGGAATCCCTTAATGAGTTCCAAGATGAAGTGTAGAACCAATTTGACAGAAGTATTGAGATCCTCGATTGAATCGCGGAGGAAAATACTTGAGTCAAGAATTGGGTGATCATCTAACGGAATGAATCGGATATTATTAGATATGCTCCGATTAATGATGGGTCACAGGAATCTTCCATAATCATTTAAGAATACGTTCTAAAATGTCTATGTTTACGCTAAATAAGTTTCTATCAGAATCAGTGAAAAACACCACATTGGATGTGGACTGGGTGATTTCCAAATTTGTTTTTCTGATTAATTGGGATTGCAAGGTTTGTGTAAGACAGTAGTCAACAAACAAACTTGAACCCATATCTGATAAGGTCTGCCTCGCTGGTTGTCCTAAAGGAAACCAAGGCTTGCTACTTTTGCAGCCAATCCGAGGACCAAGTATTGTTGTTCGGAATTGTGCCTTTCGAGAAAGATTGTACTTTCCAAAAGGAACAGTGGGAGTAAAAGTACACATCGAAGAAATTCGATAAACACAGGAGGCTGCTCAACCTGTTGAGGGAGAGCAGCGGTGAGATCTACAAAGTGCTGTAGGATCTGCACCTGTGGAGCCTGAAATTCGCAGATCCGAAAGGATCCGTCACTAACTCGAGAGTGATTTCTCGTAACCAATTGCCGTGATCTATTGATCATTGAAAAGTGACGAGCATGCGAAATTCAAAGAAGCGATGGTGAGCCCCAACTCCGAAAATTGGCTGGGTATGCATGTTAGCTTCACCGATCCATTTCTGGATTGAAGCAAACATCTTGGAGTTGGAATCAACATTCTGATAATGTGGTCAAAAGTTTTGACTTGATCAGAAAGAGATGAAACCATGCGTTTACAAGAAGACTAGTGGGAGCGTAATGGCAATTCTCACACTGTATGCAGATAACATACTTGAATCTCATAAACGACGTTCTGACGCTAAAGTCTTGTCAAGATTTGGATCGGAATTCAAATTTAACAATAGACATGGGAGAAGGTCGTAAAAGTTCTTGGAATTAGGATCCAATGGAATGGATCAGAAAGGCTAGTTGGATCGTGTCAAAATCCTTATGTTGATAAGGTATTGGACAGTTCCAATATGCATGATTCCAAGAATGGCTTCATACCAAAGGTCTTATGGCAATAATCTTAGCAAGATGAAGTGTCTAGGACACTGGCTGAGCTAGTAACAATGTTAGCAAGAAGAAGTGTTTTGAACACTGTCTGAACTAGTATTAATGAGTGTGATTGCTTATGCTAATGCAATAGAATCCATCATGAATGCCATATTTTGCGCTCGTCTAGATGCAGCTTAAGCATAAAGCATGACGAGAAAATACCAATATATTCCGGTAAAAAAAATCACTGAACAGTTACCAGAAATATCCCAAGTGTTTGAGGAACACTAAGGATAGAATCGTGGTGAACTGAGGAAGTGACGAACCAGTTGAAAGTAGTTAAACGGACAAAGACGATTCCCGGTTCCCACCTGGTTATGTCTCTTTGTCTAAGTAGCGGTGCTATCTGTTGGAAAGGCTCCAAGCAGTGGACCGTAGAATAGTGCTTTTATCTGAATGGCGGTATGGTTTTTTGGAATTGTTTCAAACAAAACACCGCAGTCTCTCCCACAACCTAAGCACCAGATTTATTCTGTTGTTGTAGGTATAAGATATCTGAAGAGATGATCTTGATTCTAGTGGGAGTAATTCTAGTTATATTGTAATCTTTACATAGACATGCTATGGTAGTGTTTATGTAAGTCAAACTGACATCCGTATTATTTAATTATTGGATAATTAAGTAATAGTCCCAAAGTACTTTATGGTCATCATATAACTAAAAGATGACATAAATTATGATTGTCCCTAGTCGAGGTTATTGAAGTGGGGAACCAATAACCGCGCGAGACTAGTATGTGAGGTGACTGCTGGACTAAGTTTCATGGAGTCAATGATATGATTATCACAGTCAGTCACATAGATATATGTTGGTGAACATATGATCGGACATGACCCGCTTAATGAGAACTCCACAGGATAGTTATATCAGTGTCATGGGAGGTTCTCATTACGACTATAGAGTATAGTCCTTAGACCTGAGTTCATCATGCTTTCTAGCATATGAATTGGTGCGTTTTGACCTTGTCAAACGGCGTTCCGTAACTGGCGGCTATAACGGCATTGCTTATGCGTATCATGAAGTATGTGTAGAAACAGAGATGGAACAAAATTGGGATTTGTCCCTCCTAGAACGGGAGATAAATATCTCAGGGCCCATCGAAGATTTGATACTGAGAAAATGCATGGCCGTGCTCAAACGAGGTGATTGTCAGTCGTTTGTTTTATCAGTATAGATCAGGAGTTCGATGTGTTGGAATTGTGTCCAGTAATCTCGGTACTGTCTCTAGAAAGTAAGAGTATGTCAATGATCAGACATAAGTCATATAATACTGGGGGTCATGATGGCTTGCTAGAGTCCGCTCATGATCTATAAGTCTTGGACTTATTGCCTTTATTATATGATCCCATATGGGTCACACGCCTAAGCTAACAGGAAAATGTGTAGGAACGGTTTAGCAGAAGTACGGTAAAAGTGCTAGGCATTTACTGTACTTAGAGAGAATAAAACGGTTTAGCCACTGTGTGTCGATCGATACACAAGGTGTGTCGATCGACACAGTGCGCGAATGCCGTCGAGTTAATTGGTGTTTGGGCCAAATGGCCCAAACGGAACCGGACAAGTTTTATAAATAAAACTCGAGTTCAGAACCAAAAACTCTAGCCGAAAACTCTCTCTCCCTCTGCGCCGAGTTCCCCTAGTGGCCTAGCAGCCTTCTTCCTGATTGGTGTGCGTGTGTGAACCTCTGGAGGAGTTATCTCTCGGTGGCTCTCTGATCTCTGACATACCATCTCTTTCCGCTGCAAACAGGTATAAGGTGAGATCTATCATTGTTTCTATTCAAGAGAACCTAGATCAGCATGTTTAGGTTAATCTGAATCTGAGAATTGAATCAGGATTGACTAAACATTCCTTCAGTGGTATCAGAGCTATTGGTTCTGGTTTTTCTTGTTTAGATTCAAGTTTAGGATTGTTTTTCTTGTTTAAAAGTGTTTTGAATCAACTACTGATAAGAGAAATCACTTAAGCAACAAGGAATTGAAACCTGAACACACTTAAAATCGCAGAAACCAAGCTATATTGATTTGGTAGAATGCGATTTTCAAAAGTCAGTATCGACTGCGATCGCATGGATCGATCGATACGATCGCATGGATCGGTCGATACAGTCTATCGGCTAACCCTGTTAACGCGTGAAAGCATCGATCGATGCAGGATCGATGCAGGTTCGATGTTGGTGCATCGACCGATGCGGCTGGTGCATCGATCGACACGGTTAGGGTTTTGGCTCGGTTCCGTGCATGCGTGAGAGCATCGATCGATACAGGATCGATGCACGATCGATGCAGGATCGATGCTAAGAGCATCGACCGATGCGGTTGATGGATCGATCGACACGGTTGGTTCATCGATCGACATGGTTGGTTTAAGGCTCGGTTTAATATTTTGATTAAAATTAATTCGTCCTGGTTTAATAAACAGATTTAATAATTTTATTAAGTCTGGTTAAAACGGGACAAGAAATCCAATGTCGAAAGAATTATTGGATTTAGTGCCTAAACCAGGATTTTCTAATTTGATTTGGTTGGACCAAATAAATTGAGAAAATCCGGTTTAGTAAATAACCGGTTGACAATTGTGGTCGTCGTAGTAATTAATTTTGGTTAGACCAATTTTAATGAACCAGACCGGTTATGTCATCTAATTGGACGATCGGGTTATGTCTCGGACATAGACCAATTCTTCGGCCTCGGGCCAAGAAGTTAAAACGATTGGGCCAATTATTTGAGTCTTTCTTCAGATTTAATTTAAAATTTATTTTATAAAGTATATAAATCGATTTTAAATTAAAGTTTCCGATATTTTGAAATTAGAAAGTTTCTTAATTTATAGAAGTTTCTAGATTTGCATGATTCGGATTTTAAGAAATTTCTAAAGTTAGAAAGTTTCCGGTTTTAGAAAGTTTCCAATTTTAGAAAGTTTCCAAAAATAGTAGGTTTTCTAAAATGGAAAGTTTCCCGAAATAGTAATCTTCTATTTTGGGAATGAGATTTTAAAATAAACCTACGAACCTCAAATAATATCAAGCGTTGGATGTCTTGTCCAGGCTATGTCAGCTGTTGAAGCCCATTCAATTGTATTCATGGCCTTACAGTGTGAGGGTGTCTGCTTTTGCGTGGGTAAGACGGTTTGTGATTCATAAATGTCATTGGGAGTCCCAGACATTAATGATTACATGACTGTATAGTCTGGTTTTCTTGACTAGGCCATCGGGAGTCCCGGGCCTTGAGACATCAGAGTGGATTGGGCCTCGGGCCCAGATTCACAACCAAGAGTTATATCACGGATATAATTAGCCGATATAGGGCTTACCGATATAAGCTAATATTGGGTGACGGCCAGTGGCCCACTTTAATCTTAGTTATATGTGGATCTTGGAATCATTATATTCTATTGAGGGTAACTGATGTTATTGAATATAATGCATGATTAATCATATTAAATTTAATACAAGATTAATCATATTGAACATATTAACTAAAATCCTTTTATCTTAATTTTCAGTTATGACTAGCACAAACACTTTCTCGATCCGGTCTGTCCTTAAGATGGACAAGCTGAACGGATCAAATTTCTTGACTTGGTCGCGGAACCTGAGGCTAGTTCTCAGACAGGAGAGAAAGGACTATGTCCTTGAGAGAGCTCTCCCCGTGAGGATCGGGTCCAATGCTTCTCATGCAGTATATGATGCTTGGAATAAGCATTATAATGATGCGGTAGATGTGCGTGGTCTGATATTGGCTACCATGGACTCAGACTTGCGGAAGCAATATGAGAACATGGAGTCGCCAATAGAGATGATCAGCAGCCTGAAATTGAAATTTCAGGAGCAGATAAGGGTGGAGAGATACAAGTTGGTTAAGTCTCTCACTGGCTGCAAGCTACCAAATGATCATCCAGTGAGTCCTCATGTCAGTAAAATGATGGGTTACATTGATAACCTGAGGAAACTGGATTATCCAGTTAGCCAAGAGTTGGCAACTGAAATCATTCTGCAGTCACTGCCGTCAAGCTATGATAAGTTCAGAAAGAACTATATCAAGAAAGGCTTAACGAAGACGCTGACTGAACTGCATGATATGCTCAAGACAGTTGAGCCAAACGTGAAGAGTACCCTGTACAATCTCATGAATGAGAAGGGTAGGTTTACTAAACCTAATGCTGACAAGGGTGAAGACAAAGTTGTCCAGATTTTGAATCATGGCAAGCGTGTGTCTTCTGAGCCCGAGTCAGATGCCTCTTACGTTGGTAAGTGCTGCTACTGTAAGGAGACAGGGCATTGGAAGAGAAATTGCATTAAATTCATGGAAGATGATGAGGAGTTGAAGTTGATGTATAAGACTACTTCCTCAGGTATTCATGTTATTACTTCAAGTTCTACCTTAAAGGTATTGGATACTGGTTGTGGCACTGATATTTGTGATAATATGCAGAGCCTAAGCAACAGTAGAACGTTGAAGGAAGGGCAAGTGAAACTACATGTCTGGAAGGAGCTTGGGATGCTGCCTCAGCCGTAGGGTTTTTCACTTATAGATCCCTTTGAGGCTTGGTTTTGTATTAAGTAATTGCTACAATGTACCTGCTTTAAGCAGAGTTGTCTTTCATTTTCTTGTAAGAATTTGAATGTTTTTCTTTTTGATAAAAGACAAGTTTTGTTCTTTTGATCTTAATGAAATATTAATTGTAGCACCCTATTCATGGAATGGGTTTTATATCTTAAACCAAAGAGTGCCTAAATGTAACATAAATACCGAATTGGTTTAAATCTGATGAATTAAACCTGATTTTTCTTGGCATAAAGTCTTGGTCACATAGAGTAAGTCGGATTCAGAAATCCCATAGTCATGGACTGGTGGGCTCATTTGATAAAATATCTTATGAGACTTGAATTCTGTTTACTAGACCAAAAGGTAAAGGGCCTATCTTAGCCGAGCTAGAGAAAGGCCCAAAGGCTTATTGGACCTGGAACATACTCATGTCTGTGGCCCAATGAGCAGTAATGCCAGAGAAAATCTCCTGTACTTCATTGTCTCTACTGATTACTTCAGTGAGTGTGACTGTGTTCATTTGATGAGACACAAGTCGGAATTCTTTGACATGGTCGAAAGAGTTCCAGAATGAAGTATAGGATCTGAATGACAAAAGTATTAAGACTCTGGATTAAAATCACGAGTGAGAATACTTAAGTCATTGATTATGTGATCATCAGAATGAGTGTGAAATCGTTTCACAGCTCATTTCTCCTGAAAACCTGAAGGTGTTTCTGTGAGAAAGAATCAGATCTTATTAGAAATGATTAAAGATAAATCACACGAATCTTCCATGATATTATTTAAGAATAACGCTCTAAAATATCTAAGTTTACGCTGAAATAGTTCCACAAATATCAGTTGAAAGACACTACGTAAATGTGGATTGGAATCGATCCAAATTCGTCTTTACTGAGTATTTGTAGTTGTACTACTTCGCTGGTTGTCCGAAGGAAACCAAGGCTTGTTACTTTTACGTCCATTCTGTTTTCTAAGAAAGGAAGTTATTTTCCAAGAAGAACAGTGGGAGTAAAAGTATAACTCGAAGAAATTCGAGAAATACAGGAGGCTGCTCAACCTGTTGAGGGAGAGCAGCGGAAGGATTTACAGATTTCTGTAGAATCTACACCTGTGGAGCCTTGTCCGAAGGAAACCAAGGCTTGTTACTTTTACGTCCATTCTGTTTTCTAAGAAGGGAAGTTATTTTCCAAGAAGAACAGTGGGAGTAAAAGTATAACTCGAAGAAATTTGAGAAATACAGGAGGCTGCTTTACCTATTGAGGGAGAGCAGCGAAAGGATTTACAGATTTCTGTAGAATCTACACCTGTGGAGCCTGAAGTTCGCAGATATGAATGAATCAGTTACTAATCCGAGAGTGATTTCTCGTCATTAGTTGAACCTGATAATCATTGAAAGTTCGCATGATCTGATGATCATTGAAAGCGACGAATCTGCGAAATTCAAAGAAGCGAAAGTGAGCCCGGACTCCGAAAAATTACATTTTATGTAAGTTAGCTTCATCGATCCATTCATGGATGGAAGCAAACATATCGGAGTTGGAATCTTCGTTCTGTTGAAGTAGTCAAGGTTTTGACTTGAACAGGAACGAAGCGGAACTGTGTGTTTACTAATAGATTAGTGGGAGCGATATTGCATTTCTCATATTGTATGTCGATGACATACTGATTCTCGAAAATGACGTCCCAATGCTGCAGTCAGTAAAGGACTGGCTTGGGAGTTGGTTCTAATGATTGACATGAGTAAAGCCACGTAAGTTCTTGGATTTTGGATCTAAAGATAGAGATCCAAAAGAGCTGGTAGGACAAAGTCAGGATTCTTATCCCGACAAAGTCCTACAAGTTTTGAGCAATCCAAGAAGGGTTTTATGCCAATGTCACATGGCATTAAGTTAAGCAAGATACAGTATCCTACGATAACTGCTGAGCTTAAATGCATGGATGAGATTCCATATGCGTCGGCAATTGGATCTATCATGTATGCCATGAAACATACTTGTTTGATGTTGCTTTAATGTTAAGCAAGACAAATAAAGACCAGTCAAATCCAGCAAAGAATCAAGTTTCCTAAAGTATGTCCTAAAGTATTTGAGGAATACTAAGGATAAGTTCTTGATTTACGGAGAAAGTGAGGTGCTATAAGTCGATAGAGTCTGAAAGGCAAGTTTCCAACAGACAAAGATGATTTCCGGTCACAGTCCGGTTATATCTTGTGTTTGTCTGGCGGTGCACGGCACTGTTGCTGACTCCATGACTTAAGCTGAATCTTTCGCAGCTTGGGAAGCGGCGAAAGAGGTTGTTTGGAAAGAAGAGTTCATCACTGAACTTGATGTGATTCCCAGCATAGATGAGACTAGCTGCACATCAGAGGTCCAAACACCTTGAGATAAATGACAGAGATGTTAAGTAGATCAGCAAGTTTCAACAAATGAGAACGTTGCTAATCTATTAACGAAGCCACTCCTTAGCCCTAAGCACGAGTCACGGACTGTAGCTGTAGGATAAGTGAAGTTAAGATATAGTCTTAATTTCAGTGGGAGTTAGTAAAGGGCTTTATTTAGTTATTGATATGTTCTTGTAAAACATTTGAGATGTTTAATAATGAAATTATTATTTCAAGATTATTTTAACTGTGATGAAATAATCGTTCCAAAATGATATGAACCATTTTATAGGTCATCGAAGTAAATGACTTGATCTTGAGTCATCGAAGTCATTTAGCTTGATCATGAGATCCTATATTTGATAGATGGCTTATATCATCCTGTCCCTAGTCGAAGGTTGTTGAAATTGGAACACCAACAACCGTGTGAGACTGGATTGGTACGTGACTTATGACAAAGTCTCAGTGTGTCATAGATGCGCGGCATCAAAGTCAGTACATAGGTGTATGTTTGGGAACATACGACCGGACAAGACCCGCTTATAAGAACTCTTCAAGATATTTATATCTGTGTCATAAGAGATTCTTACTACGACTATAGAGTATAGTCCTTAGACCTGAGTTCGCATGCATGTGACTGCACATGGACTGATGCACTTTGATCATTGTCTAACGCTATCGTTCTGCGATAGTTATAAGGACCTTGTTTGGGTACATTATGAAATGAGTAGTTTACAGTGATGGAACAAGACGGAATTTGTCCCTCCAATATAAATGGAGTGAATATCTCTAGGCCAATCGGAGATTTGAATACTGGAAAATGCATGGCCATGCTCAAACGGACTGTCCCGAGTCGTTTGGATTGTCAGTATCAAATCAGAGTCCGATGAACAAGATTAGGCTTTATGAGGATGACACAAATCTTGCCTTATGACTAATCGAGATATTGAGACAAAAGGGATTATGAATACAGAGATTCCAGTACAAGTGGGAGATTGTTGGAATTGTGTCCAGTAATCTCGGTACTGTCTCTAGAAAGTAAGAGTATGTCAATGATCAGACATAAGTCATATAATACTGGGGGTCATGATGGCTTGCTAGAGTCCGCTCATGATCTATAAGTCTTGGACTTATTGCCTTTATTATATGATCCCATATGGGTCACACGCCTAAGCTAACAGGAAAATGTGTAGGAAGGGTTTAGCAGAAGTACGGTAAAAGTGCTAGGCATTTACTGTACTTAGAGAGAATAAAACGGTTTAGCCACTGTGTGTCGATCGATACACAAGGTGTGTCGATCGACACAGTGCGCGAATGCCGTCGAGTTAATTGGTGTTTGGGCCAAATGGCCCAAACGGAACCGGACAAGTTTTATAAATAAAACTCGAGTTCAGAACCAAAAACTCTAGCCGAAAACTCTCTCTCCCTCTGCGCCGAGTTCCCCTAGTGGCCTAGCAGCCTTCTTCCTGATTGGTGTGCGTGTGTGAACCTCTGGAGGAGTTATCTCTCGGTGGCTCTCTGATCTCTGACATACCATCTCTTTCCGCTGCAAACAGGTATAAGGTGAGATCTATCATTGTTTCTATTCAAGAGAACCTAGATCAGCATGTTTAGGTTAATCTGAATCTGAGAATTGAATCAGGATTGACTAAACATTCCTTCACAATGAACATGATGTTGGCTATAATAAGGATGACACAGTCTCTTGCCTTATGCCATATCGAGATATAGTGATGAAGGGATTGTAGAAATAGATGATTCCAGTACAAGTGGGAGATTGTTGGGATTATGTCCTGAAATCACATTGTACTCACTCTAGAGATAGTTGTATTGTCGAGATCGGACAATTCATGTGATACTGGGTAATCATAATGTTTTGCTAGAAACCGCTTATGACAAATGAGTTGTAACTCATTTCCAGTATCGTGTGAACCTACAGGGTCACACACCTAAGCAAGTTGGACATAGTCCATATGGGATTGATCATTGGCATATGATCTGATCGATGTGTATTGGATATACATCGAATATAAGTTTCAAAGAGGTGTATCGATCGACACCATTGGGTGCGTCGGTCGATACATGACGTGTGTCGGTCGACACAAAGGCGAAACCGAGACTGATGTTTCGGTTCACTTTAAGGTCGATATATAAACGCGTTTTGTACATTCGACCTAAGGGATTGGGTGCGCCGTCTAGACAGTGTTTTCTCAGAGAGAAAACACAGAAACCTCAAGAAACTGAGTTCCCAGGAGATCTGAGCCCCGATACTAGCATCCCGGCAGATTCCAGCTTGTGTGCGTGTGGACTATCAGTAGAGGCGCAGCATCTGAGGCGCTCCAGAGATCTCGTTTACCTGACCCTATTCCGCTGCCAGAACAAGGTAAACGCAAGATCTGATCCATGATTCAATTAACTAGACCCTAGATCCTAGGCTGTCTGGAACTCGCGAGGATTCTGAACACGGTAGAATTGGCTCCAAGTTCCAACAACTTTACCCTTCTTCCTGTCTGGTTTTCAACTTCAGCCTTCCAAATCTTGAACTTTTCGAATACTTCAGATTTCTGCCTCATGAAGTACACCCAGACTTTCCTGGAGAAGTCATCGATGAACAAAACAAAGTATCTAGATCCTCCCAATGCCTGTTCCCGAGTTGGCCCCCACACATCAGAATGGACATAGTCTAGAAGACCTTTTGTCGTGTGATGCCCTGTCTTGAACGAAACTTTGATCTGCTTTCCCATCACAAAGAATTTGCAGAATTCCATCTTGCAGCTCTTCAACCCGTCCAGAAACCCTCTCTTGTGGAGTTCATTGAGACCATTCTCACCAATATGACCCATACGCATATGCCATAAAGCTGTGGCCTCTGCTTCAGAAATGGCAGCTGGGGCTTCTCCACCTACAACCACGTTCCCTATCATCCGATATACATTACCAGTTGTCATCTCTCCCTTCATCACGACCATGGATCCTTTACACACCTTCAAAACGTTTTCTCCTTCATCACCTTTGAATTTGAATCCGTTTTTATGAAGTGTGCCCAAGGAAATCAAATTCTTTTTCACGCCTGGAATATGTCTTACATCCGTCAATGTTCTGATGCTACCATCATACATCCGAAACTTCACCTGTCCAGTCCCAATAATACCACAGATCTTGTCGTCTGCCAACTGAACAGAACCCATATTTCCAGCCCTATACGTCTCGAACCATTCCTTATTTGGAGTCATATGGAATGATGCTCCCGTATCAAGTATCCAAGAATCTGCGTGATTTCCTGAAGTGACAGCAAGCATATCATAATTGATATCTTCTGAAACATCCTTTGCCTGGACTATATTTGCAGACTTTGAAGAGTCCTGCGAATCCCTGCCTCCATTCTGTTTCCTGGCTGGACAGTCTCTCTTGAAGTGACCCTTCTTGCCACAACCAAAACAGACTCCCTTAACCGCCTTTGGTTTTGATTTTCCTCTGCTACCTCCATCTGCCTGCTTCTCTGTTTACCTCCCTCGCTCCTTGTTGTAATTCACGTACAACCCGTCTCCCTCAGACTTAGTATCCACGTTACCTACACGTCGCTCATGATGAGATATAAGCGACGAAGTAACCGTATCCAGACTTATCGTGGTTTTGTTGCACGTTAAGGCAGTTAACAAAGTCTCATAAGACGAGGGCAGAGAACACAGCAGAATCATGGCTTTATCCTCATCCTCAATATCCTCACCCACACGCGTCAGATCTGTGATGATTTGGTTAAACGCGTTTACATGCTGAACCAGATCTCCACCTTCAGCCATCTTAAAACGGTATAACTTCTGCTTGAGAAATAACTTAGAAGACAACGACTTCGACAGATACAACTTCTCCAACTTATCCCATATAGCCTTCGGAGTTGTAAGATCCATTACCTGATTAGTAATCTCGTCTGAAAGACACAAACGAATTGTCGAGGTCGCCCTGTCTGTCATCTCCTCCCAATCATCATCCTTGATCGCTTCTTGTTTCGTCTCTAACAACGCCTTCTTCATCCCCTGATGTGATAACAGGTCCTTCACTCGAAGTTGCCATAGACCGAAGTTTCCCTTCCCATCGAAACGAGGAACGTCGAACTTAAGAGAACTTCCGGTCATCGTAACCTTGTGCTCAGATACCACTTGTTGTAAAAACTCGAGTGAACCCTAGAAGATAGAACGTTTGCGGAATACTTAGAGAGAAACGATATTGAGGCAAATACCCTTTTGTCTAGGGTTTCTATATTTCGTGTGTGTTAATATTTACAAACCTTTAGACCCCTTTATATACTGCCCCAAAAAACCCGATACAATAGACAATAGAAAGCCCTAACGAGATCTTTTCATTCTCTCGATACAAGGGGAAACTAAACCGCCATAGTGTACCGTCCCGCCCTTATGTCAGGCCCGTGACAATATGTCACTCGTCACCTTAAGATATTCCTTTGCTCACTCAAAAAAGACCCCTTTGCCGTATCTTGAGATTTAAGTCACCTTAGGATAACAATAAGGAACCTCCCTATCATACATGTGACAATATGTCACTCGTTTTGATCACACCTTCTGTCTAAATTTCTAGTTTGTTCCACATAATTATTTTTACTGAGTTTTTCTTTGTGTTTTCTTCGAACTATGGTTTACTTGATACTGATGGGATCTAATGATCACAGCCCATTTCCATAGATTTTGACAATGATCGCAAATTTGAAAAGAAAGAGTAAACCGCCAAGTTGAGAATGCTATTACAATAGGTCTTGTTATGCTCATAGTAGATATAATGAGTCATTGACGGCAACAGAGCCGGTCCGCCCTTGTTTTAACGGTGGTGAGACTCCCATCTACCAAGCAGGAGGCTAGTGAATCCTTCTTCGATTCCTTCAATGGGACAGGATAATAGAGACCGTCCTTTTACTATAGAGACCGTCCTTTTACTATAATGACATAAATATAATTCGTTACACGGTCTTTATGGTTTCATTAGCTTAACATATAGTGCATGATGCTTATGTAAACTCACAATTGGTGGAAAAATGTGTAAAATTGATTGATTATGTGGAACATAACTATTAGTATACAGACCATTTCTCCTAAAGAATAGCATCTAACAACCCACTGCCTTTTTATTTAGAGAGCACACATCCGTCTCTTGTGTGTGGCTTAGAGAAGTCAACCTAAGAAGAACATGACTGGTGCGATTGGGCTCGTCTGAGCTTGTACGGCTCCGTATTCAACCCCCGCGCACGCCTATGTATCGCCTATGTGAAGCGGATGTAACATCCATTGTAAATCCAATAAATTTGTTCAACATTGGCTATGAGCTTGATAATGAATCAAAGTAGCTTCCTAAGCTAATTGTAAAATTATCCGGCTATTCCAACTAAGTACATTTGCATCTACAAACAGTTCATACAAAGAACAAATATATTTCAGTCCACTCTTATGGACTTGGCTAGTCCAGCAGGCACAAACGATTTACATCACATCAATTGAGGATAGAACCATCGATCTAATGGAAGAAAGTGAAACCTTACCCTGCCTAATGGTCTCCAATTTCGATGCAGCAACAGAGAAAGACTTCGATATATTATAAACAGCTCGACCCTGGTTTAAACATCCAAAATTAAAGTGATGGGAAAAAACGCTTCAGCAACCGAAGCAGACAACTTTCATTAAGAATCTGCCTTCTCATACAGAGAAACGTGAAGAAACTTACAACTTGGGCTGCAAAGATACTAAAAAGCTGTGGAGCTTGGTATATAGTACCGTCTAATATATAATACGTTAGCATCGGTATGACTTTCTCAGGACCATGCCTCTTTTGCTTACGAAAGACAAACATGTTTGGTTCAGTAGCATCACTGATCACATATTCTAGGCCTGTCATCTTCCTACAGACAGAGGAAAGTATGATCAATGTGTTAAAACCAAAGATTGTCATTGAATTTGTAACACCCGTCTCCCGGCGAACCGGAGACGCGGCATTAGGATACCCGTTGAACCCATTTCGGTCTAATCGGGATGCCAACTCAACTTGTCCCAGGACCCGGCGCTTTCTTCGTATTCAAATCCACCAATAACGTCACTCGATCAGTCTATCCTGGATCCGGACCTACGAGGAAAAAAAGATGGAAAAAGAAAGAGAAGCCTGAGTAATTGTTTCAAAACACAATTACCCAGTGAGGGCGAACTCAAGGAATCCGCGATCTCATCCTACGCTATCACAACAACAAGAAACAAATCCAAGGCTAATAACACCTTGCACCCAACGCCCGAAGGCACACAATCAACCTACACACTAACAACTTGTCCATAGGTGCGAGCCTGGGCCCCAACCACAGCGCACGCACCCATGAACCGACTCGGGCCACAACCCTACTCCACCGGCACCAACCGGTATTCACTCGGCCACAACCGACTCGGGCCACAACCCTACTCCACAACACTCGGGCCACAACCCTACTCAACCACAACACTTGCAACTACACACACAAGCCATCAAGCACAATCAACGTTTTCTATTTAAGCGATATCCTAACATTTATATGTTCAACAATCAATCACATAGCGCGTATTACCAAACATATACTACCTAGGAAAGATGCTATTAAACAAGGACTCATGTCCGGGAATTGAGATAGAATGGGGTAGAGATGACGACCGATCCTCACATTAGCCAAAGAAAGGGAAAAACGGTAATTTAGAAGCTTCCTCAGCCCGAACGGACATCAGATCTGGAAAGAGGACGAGAAATCGAGTGAGATAGGCTTTTGATTCGCTTAAATCGGGCTTAGGATGAGCTAGATATGATCGATTGAAAATACCATGCTCAAACCAGCTTAACCTACCTAAATCGAAAATTGAAATTGAAATTAAAATCGAAATTGGGAAATCGAACCGGTTAACCTAAACCGGATCCGGTCAACGGTCAACGGTCAACGGTCAACGGTCAACCCGGTCAACAGTCAACGGTCAACCGAGTTGACTCGATCGCCGGCCGAGTTGACTCGGCGGCGGCTCCGGTGGTCGGCGACGGCGGAGCTCCGGCGGTCGGCGGCGGCTCCGGTCGGCGGTGGCTCCCGGCGGACGGCGGCGGCGCGTGGAGAACGACGGCGGCGCATGCGGCGGCGCGTGGCGAAACTGGCGGATCTTCTTCGGGTGAGTGCGGGCGCGTCCGGGAAGCTATGGGGGCAAGGTCGGTGGCTACTGCTTCGCTCGTCGAGAGGAACGCGATGGTGTCTCGGATTTCCCAGATTCCTCACGGATAAAAAGTTACGGAGGTTTTAGATCTCGGGTCAAAGAAAATCGGATCTGAAAAAGGGCTTACCGGATCTCTTTAGACTCTACACGATGGAGGAGCATCAGATCTACCTTCTAGAGGCTGTAGCTGCGACGGTGGAGAGGTAGGGCTTCGCCGAGATCTCTTTCTTCTTGGTTCCTCTAAAGGAGGTGGCTCCTATTTATAAGAGAAATGCTAGGGTTTTGGGAAGGAAGAGGGCTCTTGGGCTTGGGCTTTTGGGCTTTCCTCTTCTTTTCTCAAAAATTTTAATTGGGCTGGTATGGGTATGTTACAATTCTCCCCCCCTTGAAATGAATTCGTCCCGAATTTCGTGGCGGGAGTTTTCCACTGCAACTCTTTATCAACCACACTCCGCAAACTTTGCTAAACCAAAACAGACTTGATTGCTCACTTGCTTGAAAGAACTTGTCCTTGAATCCTGCAGACTGCTTCCCCCCCCCCCCCCCCTTATTTCCAACCACGCTCTGAAGTGTCCTTCTCCTTGTTACCAATCCATTAGCAGCTTTCTGAATGCAACGCAAATGCCTTATGCTACCGCCCATGTCCATTAGGGTCGGTTTCCAATGTTTAGAAACAACACTCATCCCTCGAGTGGCTCTAAGTCTTGAATGCGATTCTCCGCTTCCAACCCAATTCTCCGCTCCCAACCCAATTCTCCTCAACCAATCGGTTATCTCGCATGATTAAAATTTCTAGATACCCTACTTTGTCGATCGACACAGGTTAAGTGTCGGTCAACACAAGCCTTGCGATTGGTTGATCGGTTCAATTGGATTGAACTGGTTATCATGCTTGGTTAAGGTAGATCAGATCGATTTAAATTGGATGAATTGGTTCAAGTTAAGTTACCGTCCATATGATAACCAGTTCAATCCAATTGAACCGATCAACCAATCGCAAGTTAAGTGATTAGCAGCGGGTTCATATAATTGAATCTATGGGATCTCAGATTTACCTGGTGATTAGCAGCGGAAGATTTGCAGATAATCGAGATCTAGAGCGCCTCAAATGCTGCGCCTCTACTGGTATCCACACGCACACAAACTGAACAGGAGGGATGCTAGTGCCTTTGAGATCTTATCTCAAAATTGTTACACGAACGATTCGTGTTATATGGTTTTATAAACTCTCACGTTTTCTTTATGCGGCTCGCTTCATGTATCGTTTAGGTTAACTAACCTTACGATCATATACACATCACATTATTAATGTTAATGGGCTGAGCCCTAACATTAATTAAGAGATCTACATCTCTTATCGTGAAGCATATATATATATATATACATATTATATCTCATATAATATATATATATATATTACATCCTTTTAATCGTGAGTATATTTATATATATATGTATATATTATATCTCATATAATATATATAACATATATATAAAACATTATAAAATTATATCATTGATCCAGTTTGCTTAGGTGTGTGACCCTGTAGGATCATATAACACCAGCAACGAGTTCTAAACTCATTGATCATAAGTGGCTTCTAGCAAAGCATTATAACTGTCTAGTGTCATATGATTGTCTCATCTCGACAATACGACTTTCACTTAGAATAAGTACAATAGATTTCAGGACATTCCCAACAATCTCCCACTTGTACTGGAATCATCTATTCCCATAATCCCTTCGTCACTATATCTCGATCTGGCATAAGGCAAGATCTGTGTCACCCTTATTTAGCCAAGATCATGTTCATCGAACTCCGATTTATACTGACAAGACAAACGACTGACAATCACCTCGTTTGAGTGTGGCCACACATTTCTCAGTATCAAATCTTCGATGGGCCCTGAGATATTTATCTCCTGTTATATAGGAGGGATAAATTCCATCTTGTTACATCCTTGTTCCTTCACACACTTCATGATACGCCCAATCAATGCCTGTATAGTCACCAGTTACGGCTGACGTTTGACAAGTTTAAAGCGGACCAATTCATATGTAAGAAAACATGATGAACTCAGGTCTAAGGACTGTACTCCATAGTCGTAATGAAAACTCTCATGACACTTATATAACTATCCCGTAGAGTTCTCATCAGTGGGTCATGTCCGATCATGTGTTCTCTAACACATATCTATGGGATTGACTTTAATACTCTTATTAATGACTCCATGAAACTTAGTCATCAGTCATTTCACATACTAGCCTCACGCGGTTGTTAATGTCCCACTTTAACAACCTCGACCAGGGACCAACATAATTTATGTCATTTATTATCTATAGGGTTTCATGATCAAGTCACATACTTGATGACCTATAAAATGTCATAAATTACTTTGGGACTGTTATTTAATAACCATTATTAAATAATACAGATGTCAGATTTCAATAACATAATCAAATTATGTTTATATGAACATCATATCATAACTAAAATTAACAACAACAACTCCCACTAAAATTAAGATCACATCTTAAGACATCTAATGCCTTTAGCTGTAGCCTGACCCTCATTCGCCCTTGCTCAGCATGTGTCGAAAGACACTGCGTCTTGCTAAGAGTAATACCAAGAGTCATTTGCACGAAGCCCTTCTTGGAATCCTGCATATTGGACATGTGCAAGGCCTTATCACTATAAGTATCTTGACACAATCCAATTAGCTCATCCAATCTATCTCTATAGATTCTTATTCCAATAATGTATACGGTTTCTCCCATATTTTCATCGAAAAACAACTTTCGAGTCAAGTCTTAACAGACTGAAAACAATGAAATTTCATTTCCAAGAAGTAGTATGTTATCAACATACAATACTAGAAATGCAATTGCGCTCCCACTAGTCCTCTTGTAAACATACGGTTCCTCTTCGTTCCTGATGAAGTCAAACCTTTTGACTGCTTCATCAAAACGAAGATTCCAACTCCGAGATGCTTGCTTCAATCCATAAATGGTTTGATGAAGCTTGCATATCTTCCTAGCTTCATTAGGATCAATGAAAAACTTCAGGTTGTGTCATGTACACATCCTTTTCCAGAATTCCATTAAGGAAAACTGTTTTCACATCCATCTGCCAGATCTCATAACCATTATGAGTGGCGGTTGCTAGGAGAATCCGAATGGACATAAGCATGGTGACTGGGATTAGGTTTCTTCACAGTTGATACCATGAATTTACTTGAAACCTTTTGCCATCAACCTTGCTTTGTACATCTGAATGTAACCATCCATGTCAACTTTTCTTCTTGAAAATCCATTTACTCACAATGGTTTCTACACCATTGGGTAAATCAGCCCAAGTCATACTTGGTTCTGTGACATGGATCCCATTTCGGATTCAGCGGCTTTCAGCCACTTTCGGAGTCTAGGCCCATCATTGCTTCTTCAAAATTCGCAGGCTCGTCACTTTCAATGATCAGTAGATCACGGCAATTGGTTACGAGAAATCCATATTTCTCGGGTTCGTGACGGATCCTTTCGGATCTGCGAGCTTCAGTTTTCTGTAAAAGTCGCGCACACATATCTCATATGTATACTTTTACCACGACCTAATTAACCAAGGTTTAAACCGTAGTTAATTAAGTCATAAACCAAAATCAATATTTGGTTCGCGATCTGTGTCGATCGATGCAACTTTTGTGTCGATCGACACTTCTTCAGAAACTCGCCATTTAAATGTATATCGAATATACATTCACCAGATCCTTTATAAACTCTAGGCACCACAGGTGCAGGTTCTACAACTCTTTGTAGATCCAACTGCTGCTCTTCCTGTGATTTTCGAATTTCTTCGAGTTGTACTTTTAGTCCCACTGTTCTTCTTGGAAAGAAAGTCTTTCTCAAGAAAACATAGTTCCGAGCAACAAACAATTTGTTCTCGAACTGGTTGTAAAAGTAACATGCCTTGGTCTTGTTACGACAACCAATGAAGTAGCACTTATCAGATTTGGGTGTGAGCTTATCAGAGATTAAACGTTTTATATAAGTCTCGCAACTCCAAATCTCCATGATGGATAAATCAGAAACATTTACATTCCACATCTCATGTGGTATCTCTGTAACTGATTTTGATGGAACTCTATTTAAAGTAAACTCAAACATTTCTAGAGCGTATTCTTAGAAAGATAATGGAAGATCTAAGTGACTCATCATTGATCGAACCATATCTAATAAAGTCCGATTCAGGAGGAGTGAATTGTGAAACACTTTCACAATCTCTCAGATGATCACTAAATTCTTGACCTAAGTATTCACCTCCATGATCTCATCGTAGAGGTTTAATACCTTTGCCAAATTGATTATGTACTTCATTTTGGAACTCTTTGAACTTTTCAAAGATTCTGACTTATGCCTTATAAATAAGGCATAACCGTACCTTCTGAAAATATCAGTAAAAGTAATGAAGCACTGAAAATTTCCTCTAGCATTTTCGCTTATCGGGTCATGTACATCCGTATGTATAAAGCCCAATAATCCTCTGGCCCTTTCATTTTATCCGTTCGTTCGCAACCTGTATCGATCGTTGCATACATGCATCGATCGACACTACCTTTGTTGAAAGGGGCCTCTGTCGTTTTCCAATAAACAAGATTCACTTTACTCATTTTGATTCATAATCAGATGAGCCCAAAAGCCCATCACTATGGCTCATTTATGTGGCTCAAAACAACAATACCAGAGAAAGGGTTGGATTCGTATCTTTTGACTTGAATCTCTTGGTACTAATGTTATAGTTAGGCACATTCTGGTTTAGAACATAAAGTCCATTCTCTAATGGATTGCTACTATAAAATATATCACTGTAATTAAATGAATAACACTTATTCTTAACTTGAAAACTGATATCCTTTCATATCCAAACAAGGAATAGAAATAATCTTTCTGCTCATAGCAGGTACATAGTAGCAGTCTTAAGTTCAAAACATGCCATAAAAGGAAAAACAAATGAAATACTCCTACGGTTAATGCAGCAACTCTTGCTCCATTCCCACTCATAGGTCCACTTGTCCTTTCTCCATAGTCCTACTTTTGCTCAGGCCCTGCACATTTTTCACAAAATATGAGTACCACAGCTGGTATCCAATACCCAATAAGTAGGACTATAAGAAGTAACATTTACTTCTATAACATAATACCTGAAGAAGAAGTCTCGTACGTCTTCTTCAGCTTCTCATAATCTTCCAAGAATTTATTGCAGTTTCTTTTCAAATGCCCATAACCATTACAATAACGGCACTTAACATCTTCAGAAGGACTGGTTTTAACCTTAGGAACATGGCCAGACTCGCTTGGATTCACAATCGAGCTCGTCTTGCCATCACCTTTGTTCTTACCAAGTTTCTTAAACTTTTTACCCTTTTGTACCATAAGGACATTTGGGGTGTCCTTCTTGATGTTAGGTTCAACAGTCTTAAGCATCCCATGCAATTCAGTCAACGTCTTCGTCAAGTTGTTCATGTTATAGTTCATAACAAATTGATCATAGCTTGACGGCAGTGACTGTAGAATGATGTCAGTAGCCAACTCTTGGCTAATGGGACAATCCAGTTTCCCCAGGTTATCAATATAACCCATCATCTTAATGACATGAGGACTAACTGGTTCGCCCATTGGTAGCTTGCACTCAATCAGAGATCTAACCGTCTGGTATCTCTGAGTTCGTGCCTGCTCCTGAAACATACTTTTCAGGCCAGTGATCATCTGTATTGGCGACTCCACATACTCATATTGCTTCTGCAATTCCGAGTTCATGGTAGCCAACATGAGACAACTCACATCCACCGCATCATTAGAATGCTTATCCCAAGCATCCTTATCTGACTGCCAGGCATTGGCTCGGTACTTCTTGGGGAGAACTTTCTCAAGGACATAGTCCTTTTTCTCCTGTTTGAGAACAATTCTCAAGTTCCGATACCATTCAAGAAAGTTGGATCCATTTAACTTGTCCTTCTCAAGGACGGATCGCAGGGAGAAATTGTTATGATGGTTTGTGCTAGACATAGCTGAAAAACAAGGGAGGTTTTAGTTATGATGTTCAAGAAATGAGAAGTCTTAACAATTAAGAAAACTCGCATTATATTCAAACAATGTTTCCTCAGATGAATATAATGATCCAAGACCCATACTTCACTAAACTTGAGTGAGCCACTGGCTATCACCCAAATTTTAGCTATCTAGGTAAGCAACAACTTTGCTAGTTATATCCAATATAACTCTTGGTTGTGGATTGACATCTCATGCCCAATCCACCTGATGTCTCTAGGCCCAAAACGATTTTGATAGCCCAGTCAAGTAAACCAATCTCTTTAGTCATGTAATTGTTGACGCCTTGCACTGCAAGCCCATCAACACAATTACTTTCTGCCTTACTCATGTAATTGTGGATACCTTGCACTGCAAGCCTATCACTCAATGAAACGAGTCTTGACAGTTGACAAGATTGAAAAGACATCAAGTATCACTTGATATTTGATTGAGGAACAGAACTATTTAAAACGTTTAGTTTTATCATGTTTTAATTCTTTTAATTAATTGATTTATCTTGCTTTGGTTCTGTGATTTCAGGTTCCATAACCTAAACCATCGAATCTTGAGTCGACCGACACTACTTTAGTGTCGATCGATGCTGATTAACCAAAACCAATTTGCGATAACCGATCAATCCAATTGATCCGGTTTTGAGTACCGGTCAGTGTCGATCGATGCTACATTAGCGTCGGTCGATACCAACCCAATCGCAATAAACCATTCTTAGCGTTTAACCATCTTTAACCAAGCTCGATAACCGGTCCAATCCAATTGAACTGATTCATCAATCTCGCAAGGTTTGTGTCGATCGATGCAACGCTTGTGTCGATCGACACTAGGCGAAAACTAAGGTTTACTCGGGTTTTCGCCCTGCATCGATCGATGCCGGATTGGCATCGATCGACACCATGCGAAAAACCCTAAATTTCATTCAGGTTTTCGCCCTGTGTCGATCGATGCCGGATTGGCAACGATCGACACCATGCGAAAAACCCTAAGACGTTTTTCGAACAAACCCTAAACTAGGTTTTTCATGAAAACGAATTTTAGCAAGTTTGTATCAACCATACACAGATTCAGATTCAACTAATATAATCAACATGCTACAGATTCAATGGAACCCTAAAGCTCTGATACCACTGAAGGAATTTCTAGCAGTTCCTAATCCAATTAGGCAACCCTGGTCTGAATTCCAAGCCTAGGATCTAGGGTTCATATAATTGAATCTATGGGATCTCAGATTTACCTGGTGATTAGCAGCGGAAGATTTGCAGATAATCGAGATCTAGAGCGCCTCAAATGCTGCGCCTCTACTGGTATCCACACGCACACAAACTGAACAGGAGGGATGCTAGTGCCTTTGAGATCTTATCTCAAAATTGTTACACGAACGATTCGTGTTATATGGTTTTATAAACTCTCACGTTTTCTTTATGCGGCTCGCTTCATGTATCGTTTAGGTTAACTAACCTTACGATCATATACACATCACATTATTAATGTTAATGGGCTGAGCCCTAACATTAATTAAGAGATCTACATCTCTTATCGTGAAGCATATATATATATATATATATACATATTATATCTCATATAATATATATATATTACATCCTTTTAATCGTGAGTATATTTATATATATATGTATATATTATATCTCATATAATATATATAACATATATATAAAACATTATAAAACCCATTATATCATTGATCCAGTTTGCTTAGGTGTGTGACCCTGTAGGATCATATAACACCAGCAACGAGTTCTAAACTCATTGATCATAAGTGGCTTCTAGCAAAGCATTATGACTGCCTAGTGTCATATGATTGTCTCATCTCGACAATACGACTTTCACTTAGAATAAGTACAATAGATTTCAGGACATTCCCAACACTGTGCCCAGAGACGTCAGAGTGGATGGAAACTGGATTGTCTTATCCGCGACCAAGAGTTGTACTGGGTACAATTAGCAATGATTTGCTTACCTAGATAACTAAACTTTGGGTGATGGCGAGTCGTCCACTCAGATTTTAGTGAAGTGTGGGTCTTGGATCTTTATATTCATAGAGGAAACATTGGTTGAATATAATGCGAGTTTTCTTATTAGATAAGTTTTCTCATTTCCTGAACTTCATAACTAAAATTTTCTTTCTTAGTTTTCAGCCTATGTCTAAAACTACTTTCTCGTTGCGATCCGTCCTTGAGAAGGACAAGTTAAATGGATCAAATTTCCTGGATTGGTATCGGAACTTGAGAGTTATTCTCAAGCAAGAGAGTATGGACTATGTCCATGAGAAAGCTCTCCTCGAAAGGCTTGGGACCAATGCCACGCATGCAGCATATGATGCTTGGAATAAGCATTATATTGATGTGGTAGATGTGTGTGGTCTGATGTTGGCTACCATGAACTCAGACTTAAAGAGTCAACACAAGAACAAGGAGTCGCCAATAGAGATGATCACCAGCCTGAAACTGAAGTTTCAGGATCAAGCACGAGTTGAGAGATACTAGATGGTTAAGTCTCTCATTGGGTGCAAGCTACCAAAGGATGCTCCAGTGAGTCCTCATGTCATTAAAATGATGGGTTACATTGATAACCTGGGGAAACTGGATTGTCCTGTTAGCCTAGAGTTGTCTATTGAAATCATCCTGCAGTCACTGCCGTCAAGTTATGATAAGTTTATCAAGAGCTATATCAAAAATGGCTTGACGAAGACGTTGACTGAGCTGCATGGCATGCTCAAGACAGCTGAGCAAAACATCATAAAGGGTAAAAAGTTTGAGAAATCTTGTGTAGACAAGGGTGGAGGCAAGGTCGTCCAGATTTGGAATCAGGATAAGCCTGTGTCATCTTATAAGCCCAAGTCTGGCCCATCTGATGTTGGTAAGTGCTGCTACTGTGAAGAGTTTGGGCATTGGAAGAGAAATTGCATTAAATTCTTGGAAGATTCAGAAGAGATGGAGAAGATGTACGGGACTTCTTCTTCTTCAGGTATTGTGTTATTACTTCAAGTTCTACGTAGGTATTGGATACCAGTTGTGGTACTGATATTTTTGAAATATGCAGGGCCTAAGCAACAGTGGAACATTGAAGAAAGGACAAGTGAAACTGCACGTCTGGAATGGAGCAATGGTTGCTGCATTAGCCGTAGAGATCCTCCACTTGTAGGAGCCTTTCAAACTTTGTTTTTGAATTAAGTAATTGTTGCTATGTACCTGCTTTAAGCAGAGATGTCTTTTGTTGGTGCAGGATTTAGCACACTAAATCCAATCCGACAAAGGTCCAAGTCCATTAACGGTTTCATAAAGTTTGGCCCAAAAAAGAACGGCGTAGACGTAAAGCCCACAATCTCGCGACCAGGCCCAAATCGGTTTAATAAATAAAACCACTAAAGGCTAAGTCAAATGGAATGGCCAAGTCAAAAATCATATCTCCAAAAGGATATGCACGTGCCTAGAAAGGAGGAAGTAGTTGCTGGATTTTAGGATCGTGCAACAGCACCTGAACTTGGGAAAGAAGGCAGAGCTCATTATATAAAGAAGAGATTTCTTCTTACGTGGAGACACGAATGGGGGGAGAGAGTTAACACTTCTCCACACACTATTTTACCATTTCATCATATTCCCACACACAAAAACGATTACATGATCCAATAATGGTTCATGTATAAACTCACTTACGTGAGAAGAGGGGACGACGAACTCGTACGAGGAGCAAAAGAGAGATAACTTCTCCTCAAGGTATTACTTCGTCTCCTTCCACACAAACAAGCCATGTTTTACATGATCCAATTCTGGTTTATGAACGAGCTCATATACGAGCTAGAAAGAGAGAAGACAACTTCTCTTCGCACGTTTATTACGTTGAGTTACGACTCCGTCTCGTCCGACATCGGAAAAGAACCATTAATCTTATCAAAGATAGGATCCTCATTTCACTGCTTAGCTCGACACGAACTGGTGAGATTGCTCTCAACTTTCTTTTATTAAGTTAACATGTCTTCGTGCATGATAAAAGTGAGAGCCTTCTCAACCGATATGTGAAATTAGGAGCGCCTTCTTCTCTCTGCCGCATAACAAGTCAAGCGGGCCGGATGGCTTTACCTCTGAATTTTTTTGCGGCTGTTGGCAGATAATCAGACCCGAGGTAACTGATGCAATTAGTGACTTCTTTAAAACGGGAAAACTGCTCAAACAATGGAACGCAACAACGCTTGTTCTGATCCCAAAAATTCAGAACGCAACCAATACCTCGGAGTTTAGGCCAATCTCATGCCTTAATACCCTATATAAGGTCATCTCCAGGTTACTCGCCTCCCGTCTGAAAAAGGTCTTAATGGATGTGATCTCTCACGCTCAATCTGCCTTCATGCTGGGGCGTATCCTTGCCGAGAACGTCTTACTAGCCACTGAGCTTGTAAATGGATACAATCGGAAAAAGGTACAGCCTAGAGCTATGCTTAAAGTCGATCTTAAGAAAGCCTTTGACTCTGTCAGGTGGGACTTCGTTATTGCCTCCCTCAGGGCTCTCAACGTCCCAGAAAAGTTCGTTAACTGGATTTCTGAATGTATCTCTACACCATCATTTTCAATCAGTGTTAACGGAAAATCTGGGGGTTTTTTCAAAAGTACAAGGGGCTTGCGCCAAGGCTGTCCGCTATCCCCTTACTTGTTTGTGCTCGTCATGGAAGTATTCTCGCGTCTGCTTAATGCTCGCTTCGATTCAGGTTACATTGACCACCACCCGGGAACAGAAGCTCTGAAAATATCGCACCTAATGTTTGCCGATGACGTCATGATCTTCTTCAACGGATCAGGCTCATCGCTCCATGGCATCCACGAGACACTTGACGATTTTGCAAGTTGGTCGGGACTGACAATAAACAGCCAAAAGACTCAGGTTTTTCATGCGGGGCTAAATCAAACGGAAGCTACCGCTCTAGCAAGCTACGGCTTTACGGTCGGTTCGCTTCCGATAAAGTACCTAGGGCTGCCACTCATGTCGCGAAAGCTTAGAATATCAGAGTATGCGCCCCTTATTGACAGTGTGGCAAAGACCTTTAGATCTTGGTCCACTCGCTTCCTCTCTTTCGCGGGCAGACTCGTCCTAATAACCTCGGTTATTGCTGGGCAAGTAATCTTCTGGATGACAACTTTTACCCTGCCTAAGGGATGCATTAAAAAGATTGAAGCTATGTGTAACAAATTCCTATGGTCAGGGTCAATCGAGGAAAGGTCTAGGGCCAAAGTCGCGTGGGAAGTAGCTTGTCTGCCTCGTGACGAAGGGGGTCTCGGCCTCAAGAGCTTCACGGTCTGGAACAAAGCTTTGGCCCTTAGATTTATCTGGCTTTTATTCTCGGAAAGCAAGTCCCTTTGGGTGGCTTGGCATAAGTATCACCATATGAGATCAGCTTGTTTTTGGGCAATCAAACCAACTGCGGCAGACTCCGGGTGCTGGAAAGTACTGCTTAAGCTGCGAGGTCTAGCGGAAAGGTTCATCCGCTGTAATGTGGGTAATGGTCAGCTTGCCTGGTTCTGGTACGACCTGTGGACACCTCTTGGTCCACTAATCAAAATGCTCGGTGACTCGGGTCCGTCAAGCTTGCGCCTTCCACTCCAGGCCAAAGTTAGTGATGCCTCCGGTCCTTCAGGATGGAAGTTGCCCTCGCCTAGATCAGACCAGGCTCTAATCCTACACACGCATCTGACAACAGTATCTCTACCATCGTCTTCGCAAGAGTGTGACAAGTACGAATGGGTGGTGAATGGTCAGGGTAGCTCAGCCTTCTCTTCGAGTAAAACGTGGGAGGATCTTAGGAGGAAAGAACCAAAGAAAAGTTGGGCTAGCTTCGTCTGGTTCAAAGGTCACGTCCCAAGACAAGCATTCTTCGTATGGATAGCTCAGCTCGATCGGCTGCCCACGAGATCACGGCTCGCTAATTGGGGCCTGAACGTCACACCGTTATGTGCGTTCTGCGACAGAGAGATTGAGACTAGAGACCACCTTTTGCTCCATTGTCCTCTAAGCGTGGAGGTTTGGAATGCAGTTCAGTCAAGGCTGGGAGACTCGCCGTTCATGTTCCGATCCTGGATGAGTCTATTGGCCTGGGCAAAGCAGAGATCAAACAGAGCACCATCAACGCTCCGGAAGATTGCTTCCCATGCGACGGTCTATGCTCTTTGGTCTGAAAGAAACAACAGAGTCTTCAACTTGCAGATGAAATCGGCGCCTCAAATCATTAAAGAGATCGACCGTGGAGTAAGGAACTTGATAACCGCAAGAAGTGACCGTCGAAAGTTTAGAAACATCATGCAGTTGTGGCTTAATTGATCCTCTAGCCTCACCTGAACTCTGATTAACTATTCCTATCATGTTTTTTCACCATTTTTGCCATGATAGCAATTGTTTATGAGATTTGCTCAGTGTAAAACTCAACACTTCATATTATATGATAAGTACTGTTTCGCAAAAAAAAAACCATCATATTGAGTTCAGTTGCCCATACGCTCTTTGAGTTCACAACTAACCCCCAAAAGCACTATCTCTTTCGAGATCGTAAATAATCGAACTATGTTAGGCTTGATCCCTCGACAGGGTACGTAGGCAACTCGATCAATGAGTGCAGCCACAATTCTCATCTCTTCCAAGATTGCTCGACACGATCTGAACAATGGATAAAAGTCCAGTTCGTCGATTCATTCTTTAGTGATCTACTCATAAGAGAATCTTATCCTAGCAATCCCTAAATCCCTAAAAAAATCCTTAATGTGAATTCTCGATCTCAGATTTGGCGCCGACTGTGGGGAGTGTTAAAAGATTTCTCTATCTCAAGAGTCAGATCAAAGACTTGTAGGAACGAAATGGATCCAATATTTTTGAAATCCATTAAGATCAAAGCGATCTCAACAGATCCGAGTTTACCTGAACTCGAGACTTGCGTTGTCGCACAAATCAGTCACTGCCTTGCCTTTTAATCAGAATAACATCGTCACTTGAGTTATTCACGTGCATATTAATTCTAGGAATTCAAAATAAGGTTGACATGAGCACTTCACTTGGTTTTTTATGACCACGTAAAAAAAGTCTCGGAAGAGCTATGTGCAAGAACTATTTTTGCATAAATCTACCAAGAATAATCGTACATGTGGTTTACTGATTTTTAATCAGAGTAACATCATTCCAGGTTATTCAAAAGTATGCGAACTCAAAAGACCTGACCTATCTATTTACTCACACAAGGAGATGATTCGCTTTAAAATCATCAGTCGTGAGAATCAATTCTCATACTATGGTCCGGTTCGAACTGGTGCTCTTAGGCTCCATCTTAGCTCGAACATGATTTCCTCGATCTAGATCAACATGCGAGAACGAGTCCTCGCTGGTAGATCAGCTTATTTCTGAGAGCTCGCATGTTTTGGTTTAAGCTCACGGCCTCACGCTATTACTTTGAATCAGTATGGTTTGAGCTCACGCTATCATTTTGTAGATATGAACTCTACAACAATAAGTTGACATGAATAATTCGCGTCACTATTGGAAATAATCCATGTGAAATCTAAGATCAAGTTCTTATGTCCTCGTACAGTTCGAGCTTACACAAAACTCCATCTCACTTAAAACACGAGCTCCGTCTCACCTTCGACTATGTTCTTCGCTTTAAGTCAGAACGCAGAAATAATTCTCGTCTGGAATCATCAGCCGGTAAACATTAGTTCTCAGACTTCGATTCGGTTTGAGCTCGGACTCGAACTCCGCAGTAGCTCGTAAACAAGTTAGGTTGGACTCAGCCCATAAAAAAGTTTTCTGGTTAGCTCGCACTAGCAGAAAACCGAGGGACAATGTTTGGAATTTGTGAGATCGAGCTTTAATCGCCGATCTCAACATATGTCTTCTATACGGGTGTGGTAAATCTGATCTCGTACACGGATCTATTTTAATAGTCCATAACTGTGCGTACACGGCTCCGTATTCACATGAGTTCTACAAGGAAAACATATCATATGATCACAATTGGTCTCCACACTGAATTCAAAAAAGGACTTGACCAGTCCATTCACTCATGCAAGGAGACCATTCATATTAAAATAATCTGCCAGTGAGAAGGAATTCTCATAACACGGTTCAGTTTGAGCTCGTTCTCTTAGGCTCCATCTCAACTCGAACACGATTTTCTTGATTTGAATCCGCCTACGAGAGTTCTCTATGGAAATCATCAGCTTGTTAGAGAGAGTTCTCGGGTTCTGGTTCAGTTTGTCTCATGCTCTCACTTCTGAGTCAATATGCGAGAACAAAGTTGTGCTCCAAATCATCCCGCTAGACTGAATATTCATGCTCTGGAAAGGCTGGAGCTCATGCTCTTACAATGTCTTTACTGGAATTTGCCTTCCTAGCTCTAACGAAGTGTTAGTTTTCAATCAGCCCACGAGTAACTAACTACTCACACTCTGATTACTTTGCTAACAAGCAACTACTTAAGTTGGCAGAACCCAAATGTTTCGTAGCTCGGACGAAGCTCTTCATGCAAAGCCCATGATTCGAATTTGTTAAAATTCATGAGACTTACGATCCAAAATCTTTCCAGTTAATAAATAGATTCGAAATCCTGATTCGTTCCACAGGCTATGAATTAGAAGTCGTAGCGCTCAGACCGAGAACGCAAAGTTTTATAGTTAGCTTGTCACCTCACTAAAAAACTGGGGGGCAACGACTATGGATGTTGAGTTAACACTAAACGCATAGAATCCATTACAAAATTCTGCGAATTTCGAAATTCAATCTCGATACCGAGTATTGGAGCGAGCTCCCGGACTCCTCCCCACCTCGTAAAAGAATTTCCATACTTGTTCTCAGATTACTCTTACTTGATACGAGTCCCAGAGAGCTTCTCAAACACGCATGAGCTTGCCGGCTAATAGTTTTCGCTTAAACCATGCAATCTATGGTTTTATTCTAGCTCACCGACAAAAAGCTACATTAAATCTTGAGATCGAGTCTTTCTGTTCTTGGACACTAAAGAGCTCAGAGATCCCTCTTGTCGGACAGTTCATATACTATTCTCGAGCCCGTCAGCAAGCTAACTCAAGAACGACATGTTCTGTCATGAGAACTAGTTCTAAAAATTCTGATTTGAGAATTACATCTCATCAACAAAGTAATCAGAGCAAAAGAACTCATTCCCGTGAGCTGATTCAAAGCTAATAGTTTGTTAGAGTCGGATTAAGAGGGCAAACATTTTAGCTAACAAAGCTCAGACGTTTGGAAGCAAATACCCAGACCTCTGATTCCTGAGTTTTTCTCAGATGGACGATAGTCAAGAAACTATGGATGTTGGGTTTTAAAATTAAAGCCTAGCCTACAGAAGCCCATTAACCAAAGCCTATTAATTCAGAAGTCCATATTGAATTAATCAACGACACAAATCTGACTGGAATCGCGAAGGGCATGAGTCAATCAAGAGTTTTGAAGCGCGAGTTCGGACTGCGAAACTCATTTCTGATGAGCTCAGGTCGGATTGGACACTTGTCTTGAGGTTTTTGTTTGGGCCCAAATTCACTCCCAAGAGAATTGGCTTGATAAGGTCTCATGTGTCTTCAACAAGCGGGCCCGAAAGCATTCACAGTCAAGCCCAATCCAACAAAGGAGACTCCGACTCCGGAGTATAGCCCGACAAGTAACGAATCCGTCCGTTGGCAACAAACCGGCGAAGAAGGAGGAGTCGTTAGAGCGCATAATCCCGAGAATCCCGTGGGTTGTTGGAGCCGACTCCGCAAGCCGAGGAAAGCTATCGTGAGAAGAGGACTATAAAAGGAGGCTTCAACGACGGGAGAAGGGATCCGATTTCTGATTGACATTGAAACCTAACATTGAGATCTTGTAATCGCACTGTAGCTCGAGTCCTTGTTGTTCTTATTTCCAAATTAATACAAATCTATTTTTCATCACTGCCGAGCTCCTTGGTCTCGTTCGAACAAGAATCTAGCCCACCTATTTCGTAAATCAGCTCATCAAAAACACTCTAAAAACTGAGTGTGGGTTTTAGGATCCACATTTTGGCGCCGTCTGTGGGGAAGATTCATAGATATTCTTTACACATGAACCTGATCAACAGCCCGCTAGCGTAGAAATGGATCCCAACGCAACAGCTCCGGTCGGATCGCCAAGGTCGCAAGACCTTGATCAAACGAACGCAAGCGTTCAAATCGGGAATACCGGATCAGAGTCGACCCAGACTCAAGCAGGATCCGGAACAGGGGACCGCATCCCTATTTCCCAGCCTCTAGGAGTTGCGCCCCCAGGCTCAACTTCACAGACAACCGAGAGAACGAACTCTCGAACCTGGATACGATCCGAGGATCGCTCCCAAGGGGACACGCAAATCCCTCGGACCGTTCCACAAACTCGCCCCGACTCGCCAAGCCTGACGAGATCCGTCACCGATGGCATGGCAGAGCTCCGTAAAATGCTAGCAGTCCTAATTAACAGATCGCACGATCAAGAAGCCACACAACGGACTGTATTAGCCCGGCTAGACATGCACGACAGGAGTCTGCTGAACCTCGGGAACAGGCCACGGCCCGTCACGGGGGCTACGGCAGACGCCGCCGCGAGGAGCCAGTTACCTCGCATGCGTTTGGACTTCGAGGAGGACTATATAACTCCCGAAGCCCCGAGACAGACTTCGGTGGCCGGAAACAGCGGCTACCCAGTGTTTAGTCCGATCTCGGGAAACGCACTTCCCAGCTCAAACACCATGGCCTCAACCTCAACGGGTATTACGGCCCCTGAGGGAGCGCGACTGCCGACGCCCCCGCCCATGCCAACGAGCTATGAAACAAACAGGCATCGGGTGTTGGGGGCATCAGCATTCGCCTCCAGCACGCATCCTCCAGTGACGGAGCCAGGGACTAACACTGCTCGGCCTCCCCCGAGCGAGATAGCCCAACAAGCCGGAACTAGGGGACCAAACAATACGCGTCCGAGGAGCACGCAGCTCCCCATGTTCGACCAACGAACGGACATAGATGACGAAAGCATATATGCCAGGATCCATTGTCTGCAAGCTGCGGTCCACTCGGCAACAAGCGCGGCTCCAGACATCGATCAAGTTATCGAGGAGACCCGACGAACTCCGTTCACGGATAAAATCGCTAGCGCGAGGATCCAGAACACCGGGAAAATCAAAATCCCGGAATATGCGGGAAGTACAGACCCGAAGGCCCACGTTAGAGCTTTCAGGCTTGCGGTCTCCAGAGCACACCTTACCGATGAAGAAAAGGAAGTAGGGTACTGCAGACTTTTCGCCGAAAACCTCACCGGTACCGCACTAGAATGGTTCGCCAGTCTAGAAGGAAACTCGATCGACAACTTCACGCAGCTCGTATCGATCTTTCTAAAGCAATACTCGATCTTCATCGAAGAGAAAACCTCGGAAGCCGACCTCTGGGCTCTGAAACAAGGGCCGGACGAAACTCTCAGAGCCTACATCGCAAGGTTCAGGGAAGTCAAATCACGTATAGCCGACCCAAACGAAATCATAGCGATCGCGGCTCTAGAAAACGGACTCCTATACACATCGGAGTTCAGGAAGGAGCTCGCGGTCCGACCGTGCACGTCCTTGGACGACGCGCTGCACAAAGCTACTTACTACGCAAAGTACGAAGAAACCGTAGCTGCGGCAAAGGAAGAATCAGGCCAGAAGAAAACCAACAAAAAGGAATCTTCTGGCAAGGGACAGCACTGTCTGACAGTAGACGGCAAGCCTCAATGGCGCAAGCCTTACGATGCAAACAAATATTGTAAGTACCACGACAAGAAAGGGCACTCCTCCGAAGAGTGCCGGTCCAAAGACCGCCTGCTGGCAGCTAAAAACGACAGCAGTGAGGCTCCGGAACAGGAGGAGAAGGAGCCCGAAAAGAAAGATAAAGGAAAAAGCAAATCGAAAAGCAAAAAGAATTCGCAATCTAAGCGCGAGAGGACTCCAGAAAAGGAGGGATCAGACTCCCCAGTCCCTTCTCGAAAACGCATAGATGCAATCTTTAGCTTAGCTCGCTGCGGGGGGTCAATGAGATCGGTCATCACGCCGCCTCCAGCTCCTAAGAAATCGGCAAACCAGTGCTTGCCTAAACTCGGACTATGTAGTTCGAACCTCCCCAAAACGATCAACTTCATATCGGGAGGCTCGAGGTTTTGTCGGAACTCGGTAAACTCGATCAAAGCTCACCAGAGACGAGTTGCAAATGAACTCAGGGAGATGGTCCCAATCGAAGGACCGGACACTCATATAACATTCTCTGAGAGCGAAACATTCAAACTCGACAAACCGCATGATGACGCTTTGGTAATCCAACTCGACGTAGCCGGATTCGAACTCTCTAGAGTCATGATTGACACCGGGAGCTCGGTGGATCTCTTGTTCTACGACGCCTTCAGAAAGATGGGCTTCAAAGACTCGATGCTGACCGGAGGGAAAACCCCATTAACCGGATTCGACGGCGAAACCACCTACTCGATGGGAACTATAAAACTCCCATCCATCGCCGGGGGGCAACAGGAAATCCTGGAGTTTGTAGTTGTAAACAAACCGGCCCCGTACAACGCGATATTGGGTAGACCATGGATCTATACCATGAAGGCAGTGCCCTCTACCTATCATCAGTGTGTGAAGTTCCCGACCCCTTCGGGGATCAAGACAATTTACGGGAATCAAAAAGCTGCAAGATCGTGCTACCTAACTTTCTTCAAGCAGCGAGAGACCCTAAACGTATAGCAATTACAGAAAGAGGAAGAGCTCGCTTCCCGGACCGCGAAACGCAGCAACGATCCAACAGTCCGAGGCCCGCGAAAAGATTTAGTCGTCTCAGTCTGTATTGACGACAAAGACCCGGAAAGGTGTGTAAACATCGGATCGGAGCTACTGAACGCTACCAGGGAAGAACTCATCAAATTCCTCAAAGAAAACGTGGACACATTCGCATGGTCCACAAAAGACATGAGAGGGATCGATATCGAGGTCACCTCACACGAATTGAACGTCGATCCAACTTTCAAACCTGTGAAACAGAAACGCCGCAAACTCGGTCAAGACCGAGCCAAAGCAGTTAACGACGAAGTCGACAGACTACTAAAGGTCGGGTCAATCAGGGAGGTGAAATACCCCGACTGGTTAGCCAACCCGGTCGTCGTCAAAAAGAAAAACGGGAAGTGGAGAGTCTGCATAGACTTCACGGACCTGAATAAAGCATGCCCAAAGGACAGCTTTCCACTACCACATATAGACCGTCTGGTGGAAGCCACCGCCGGACACGAACTGCTGTCCTTTATGGACGCTTTCTCTGGGTACAATCAGATCCTCATGAACCCAGAGGATCAAGAGAAAACGGCCTTTATAACCGACCGCGGGACCTACTGCTACAAGGTGATGCCTTTCGGGCTGAAGAACGCCGGAGCTACCTACCAGAGGTTGGTGAACAAAATGTTCGCCAATCAGCTCGGAAAGTCAATGGAGGTTTACATTGACGACATGCTCGTAAAATCCTCCAGATAAAGTGACCACATAGAACAGCTCTGGGAATGCTTCAAAATCCTAAACCAGTACGGGATGAAGCTCAACCCCGCCAAGTGCTCTTTCGGAGTACCTTCGGGAGAATTCCTCGGGTACCTTGTAACAGAGCGAGGGATCGAAGCTAACCCGAAACAAATAACGACCTTCCTGGAAATGCCTTCCCCGAAGGACAAAAGGGAAGTGCAAAGACTGACGGGACGGATAACAGCTCTCGGTCTACGGACAAATTCTTACCATTCTACAACCTCCTCAAAGGAAATCGGAAGTTCCAATGGGACGAAGGTGTTGGATTATGTTGGTTCATAGGTTTAATTATCAGATTACAACCTATCACATAATCATCTAGGATCTAGGTGATTTGCAGTTGAATCATAAACCAGATCAGAATCATTACCTTGTTATTAGCGCAGCAGATTGGTAATGAAGAGATCAATGAGAGCAGATGAGAACCGGCTCCTCCTCAAGTATCCACCCTCTTACAAGCTTTTGGATCAGCTGCTAGGCCAAGTCGGAATCTCAGAGAGAACAGAGAGAGGGACGGCCAGACCTAAAGAAATCGCAGAACCCTTGCTAACTGGCGCCACCTCTTCCCTTATATGGGCCCAAGTAATTAAACTAATGGCCTATTAGGCTTTTGGGCCCAATACCCAAATCAGACAAAAAGACTGTATTTTGTCTGGCCCAATTCTCTGTACAAATACAGTAAATGCCTTGCATCTTACTGTATTAATTCCTTTTAACTTTCCCGTAAGCTATGGGGTGTGACCCTTAGGGATCATACAATACTGGCAATAAGTACTAAACTTATAGATCAAGAGCAGGCTCTAGCAAGTCATCATGACCACCCAGTATTTATGACTTATGTCTGATCTCGACACTTAACACACTTTCTAGAGATAGTACAGTAGATTTCAGGACATTCCCAACAATCTCCCACTTGTACTGGAATCCTACATTCCCTAATCCTTTTGTCTCAATATCTCGATCTGGCATAAGGCAAGATACGTGTCATCCTTATATAGCCAGACCATGTTCATCGGACCAGATTTGATACTGACAATGCAAACGACTTGGGCAAGTCCGTTTGGGAGTGGCCACTCTCTTACCAGCTATCAAGTCTCCGATTGGCCTAGAGATATTACCTCCGTTAAACGGCAGGGACAAATTCCATCTTGTTCCATCACTATGAACTACACACTTTATAATACACCCAACCAAGGTCCTTATAGCTCCCAGTTACGAAACAGCGTTAGACAATGATCAAAGCGCATCAATCCATGTGCAGCCACATGCATGCGAACTCATGTCTAAGGACTATACTCTATAGTCGTAAATGAGAACCTTTTATGACACAGATATCAATATCTTGTAGAGTTCTCATCAGCGGGCCATGTCCGGTCATATGCTCCCTACATATACCTATGTGTCGACTTTGATGCCGCGCATCTATGACCCCTCGAAACTTGGTCATAAGTCTCAACACAATCTAGTCTCAAGTGGTTGTTGGTGTTCCAATTTCAACAACCTTCGACTTTGGACACTATGATTTATGTCATTTTGTTAAATATGGGGTTTCAGAATCAAGTCTACTCATGTACTTCGATGGCCCATATATAATGACATGAATCATTTTGGAACGATTATTTTATATCACAGTTAAAAATAATCCAGAAATAAAAATTTCATTAACATTAAAAATATTTACATGAACCAATCAAAATAACTAAATAAAGCCCTTTACTAACTCCCACTGAAATTAAGACTACATCTTAATTTCACTTATCCTACAGCTACAGTCCGCGACTCGTGCTTAGGCCTAAGGAGTGGCTTTGTTAATAGATTAGCAACGTTCTCATTTGTTGAAACTTGCTGATCTACTTAACACCTCTATCATTTATCTCTCGGAATAGGTAATACCTACCCTCAATGTGTTTGGATTTCAGATGTGCAGCTAGCCACATCAAGTTCAGTGATGAACTTTTCTATCCAGACAACCTCTTTTGCCGCTTCCCAAGCTGCGAAATGTTCAGCTTAAGCCATGGAGTCAGCAACAGTGCCTTGCACCGCCACACAGACACAAGATATAACCGGACTGTGACCAGAAATCATCTTTGTCTGTTGGAAACTTGCCTTTCAGACTCTACCGACTTCTAGCACCTCACTTTCTCATCCATGTGATCTCACTCAGCATGTGTCCATGATACATCATCTTATGAGACACATACCATAAGACTTTGGTATAAAGCCATTCTTGGAATTGCACTCTCTGGATTCGTGTAATTTCACACAATCCACTCAGCACATATAATCTCTATAGATTATTGCTCCAAGAATTATCAGGTCTTTTCTCCAAATCTTTTATTCTTAAAGTAACCTCCATGTTCAAGTCAATATAGACTGCAACAACAGAGCGTTATTTCTGAGATCTTGTATGTCATCTATGCACACTACAACACTTGCAACTACGCTCCCACTAGTCTCTTACAACTTACAGTTCCTTCTGTTTCTGACAAAATCAAATCCTTGATTTCTTAGTCAAAACCAAGATTCCAACTCCCAGATGATTGCACAAAACCATTCATGGATCTGTTAAACCAGCATTCATTCCTGGTAGTTTCTTAAAACTACTTTCAGAGTTGGAGCCCAAACACTGCTTCTTCATTTATTCGCATCTTTGTCACAATCATTGATCAACGGATCATGACTTTCATTTATGATAGACCCATATCTTAAGGGTTTGTGACAAATCCTTTCGGATCTTGCGAAAAACAGACTCCACAAGTGTCAGACTCTACAGTTTCTGGTAGATCTAACTTCTGCTCTTTCAAAAGATTGAGCAGACTTTTGTGTCTCTCGAATTTCTTCGAGTTCTACTTTACTCCCACTATTTTCTTAGAAAGTATATCTCTCTACAGAAAACATAATTCCAAGCGACACTGATACTGTCCTCACAATGGTTGTAACAGTAGTGAGTCTTGGTTTCCCTTGGACAACCAATGAATTAGCACTTGTGTTTTAATTGGCTGAAATCTTATCAGTGTCAATTACATGACACAATTCCCAAACATCCAGAAAAGACTAGTTGGCTCAATGCCAGTTCACATTTAATGTGATGTCTTTTATCTGATTTTGGTGGAACTTAATTTATTGTTTCACTGAGACTATTAGAACGTTTATTTTTCAGGGTATTATTGGAAGATCTTACTGTGATTCATCTTTTAATCAAACTATGTCTTACATATTTGATCTCTCCAGTCACAAAAACCATTCCAATGGAGTTTCCAGGAGATTTGAGTCGCGAATTTACCTCGCACTCATAAAGATAATCACATTTTACTTGACTCAAGTGATCTGCTTATTCGACCATTCGAAAAGCCATATTTCAACTAGTCCTTGTACTTCATTTTGGAACTTCTTTAATTTCATCAAGAATTCCAGTTCATGTCTTCATGACATAACCATCATGTACTGATTCGAATCAGCCAGATTATGAAGTACTGGCCACTTTTCTTTGCAGCAATTATGCTCGTTGGGCTTTCATAATTCAAATGAATTAGGCCCAATAAGCCCCTTCCCTTGTTTAAAACGTCAAGGTGAGTACAATCATTTGGCCCATTCAAACAAAATTCATACTCATCACTTGACTTTAGTCAACTGATCTCAAAAGCCTATTAAAGTAGGCCTTCTGAGAAAATCCTTTAGGATGGAGTTTCCGAATTTGTTTCTCAGCAATGCGGCCCAAACAATATTGCCAGAGAATGTTGATTTGATATTTATGTTATTGGTTTATTCGTTTAGTTTAATTTCATAAAACCAATTCTTTAATGGAATGCTACTATTAAACGATCATTAAGATTCAAAAACTCAAAATATGTTTTAATCAAAATGATAAATATCCAAATCCATAACTGAAATGAATAATGTAGATCTGCTCAAAGCAGTTACACAAATAGTAATTCCCAAAAGAAAACCAAATTTGAAGGCAACAATCAAATAAAATTTCACTCGGAATGCAGAGACATCAGCTCCATTCACGACTTGAACTTCCACTTGTTCCTTCTTCATTCTTCATCTACCATCAACGACCTGCACATTTATACAAATGTCAGCATTGAATTCGGTATTGAATACCTCAATGTAGAGATGAATGAAACATCATAAATACCTGAAGATGAAGGCTTGTAATCCATCTTCAACCTTTGAAAATCTTCCAATAATTTGTTGCACTCATTTGTCAAGTGCCCTTGCTCCTTACAGTAGCTACATGTCACAAGTGGGTCGGACTTGGGCTTCCAATAAGACTTGGGCCCATTCTGATCCGAGATCTTCATGGCCTTAATCTTACCCTTGTCCTTTGCGGGTTTCTTAAAACCCTTATCCTTCTGCACCCTAAGTGCCTTTCGGGAACCCTTTCTCATGTTCAGCTCAGCTGTTTTAAGCATTTCATGCAGCTCAGTCAATGTCTTAGACATCCCGCTCATATTGTAGTTCGTAATGAACTGTTTATAGCTCGGCGGCAAAGACTGAAAGATGAGGTAAATGGCTTGCTCAGCACTTATGGGACAGTCTAGTCTTTCCAAGTTTTCAAAGTAACTAATCATTTTACTGACATGAAAACTAACTGGACTTCCCTCAGGGAGGTTACACTCAACGAGACGCCTCAAAGTCTGGCATCTCTCAACTCGTGTAAGTCCCTTGTACTTTGCCTTGAGGCCTGCGACAATCTCCATGGGTGACTCCAAGTTCTCATATTGATGCTTCAACTCAGAACTCATGGTAGTCAACATAAGATTTCGCACATCAACCGCATCAGTGTAATGCTTGTTCCAAGCATCACACTCTGCATGTGTGGCACTTGATCTCAATTTCTCGGGGAGAGCAATTTCAAGGACATAGTCCTTGCTCTCATGCTTGAGAATATTTCTCAAGTTCCGGTACCAAGTACAGAAATTTGATCCGTTCAGTTTGTCCATCTCAAGGACAGACCGGATCGAGAAAGTGTTTTGATTTGTTGTGCTAGTCATAACTGAAATTTAGAGATAAATAGAGTTTTAGTTATTCAGTTCATAAAAGAGTAATCTTAATAACTTATAAGAAAACTCGCATTGCATTCAAAATTTCTTTGTTTAACCTCATAAGAATGCAATGATTCCGAGACCCATGTTCAGCTAAATCCAAAGTGGGCCACTGGCCGTCACCCAGAAGTAGCTTTACTTGGTAAGCATACACACAGCTAGTTATATCCAATAACTCTCGGTTGTGAATTGGGCCCAAGGCCCAATACACCAGATGTCTCAAGGCCCGGGACTCCCGATGGCCCAGTCAAGGAAACCAATCTCTTACAGCCAAATAATCACTAAAGTCTGGGACTCCCAATGAAATTAGTGACTATATACTACTTTACTTACGCAAAAACAGACACCTCACACTGTAAGCCATATCTCTAATTGAATAAGCGTTAAGTAGCTGACAAGATTGGGCAAGACATCCAAGCTTGATATTGTTTTTGAGGATTTTAGGTTTCAATAGATTTCCTCCCAAAAATAGAAGATTACTATTTTGGGAAACTTTCCATTTCAGGTAACTTACTAAATATGGAAACTTTCTATTTAGGGAAACCTACTATTTTTAGAAACTATCTGAATTGGGAAACATGCTTATTTTAGAAACTTTCTAAATTTGGAAACTTACTATTTCCAGAAATTTCCTAACATGCCAAAATTAGAAACTTCTAATATTAGAAGCTTTCTAATTTAATGTTTTATTAAAGTTTTCGGTTGGGTCACAAATTATAGGCCCAATTCTTTGCCCAAGACCACAGAATTCCAATTGGCCCAATAATTTGACATAACCGAGTTGGTTCATTAATTCTGGTCCACGACCAAATTAACTACTAAATCCAACTGGTTATTTACTAAACTAGACCAGCTCTAAATTATTTGGTCCAACCAAATCAAACTTAGACCAGCCTTCGGTTTAGGTTAAAATTCAATTTTGAATTTAAATCCGGTTTAACCAAAAATTAAATAATACCAATTGCATTAAATAATTTCCAGCAAACCGCGATTTGGTTAACCGCTTGAACCACCAATTAAATTGGATCGGTTCGGTTAAGTCCAAAATCAGGAAGAAATAGAATGGTCTAACCAATCAATTTTAGCTGATTTTGACCTAACTTGCGGGTTAAGCTTAAGCTAACAATGAAACACAATCGGATTGATCGGTTCATTGTCGCGGGTTAGGGAAGGACGAACCGCGAAGCTCGGCTGAACCGATTGGCTACTCGCGGAACGTATGCCTCGCCAGCATATCGATCGATATGACGCTCCCATGTCGATCGATACTCGCGTGCATCAGCTCGTTGCGATCGGGTCATCGGGACAGCGAGACGCAATTGATCCGATTGATATCGATCGATATCACGCTCCCTCGTCGATCGATACGGGCGTCCACATCGCATACCGATGGGTTTCAATCGGTTCATGCGATTTACATATTAGGTTTTTTTTTTAAGTTTTCTAATCAAATTTAAACACAAATTCGATTCTAAACTTTTAAAACAACCTAAATATGATCCAAACAGCAAAAACCTAACGACCTAGGCTCTGATACCACTGTTGGATCATGTTGGTTCATAGGTTTAATTATCAGATTACAACCTATCACATAATCATCTAGGATCTAGGTGATTTGCAGTTGAATCATAAACCAGATCAGAATCATTACCTTGTTATTAGCGCATCGGATTGGTAATGAAGAGATCAATGAGAGCAGATGAGAACCGGCTCCTCCTCAAGTATCCACCCTCTTACAAGCTTCTGGATCAGGCTGCTAGGCCAAGTCGGAATCTCAGAGAGAACAGAGAGAGGGACGGCCAGACCTAAAGAAATCGCAGAACCCTTGCTAACTGGCGCCACCTCTTCCCTTATATGGGCCCAAGTAATTAAACTAATGGCCTATTAGGCTTTTGGGCCCAAGACCCAAATCAGACAAAAAGACTGTATTTTGTCTGGCCCAATTCTCTGTACAAATACAGTAAATGCCTTGCATCTTACTGTATTAATTCCTTTTAACTTTCCCGTAAGCTATGGGGTGTGACCCTTAGGGATCATACAATACTGTCAATAAGTACTAAACTTATAGATCAAGAGCGGGCTCTAGCAAGTCATCATGACCACCCAGTATTTATGACTTATGTCTGATCTCGACACTTAACACACTTTCTAGAGATAGTACAGTAGATGTCAGGACATTCCCAACATAAGGCTGTGAAAACGCCCTAAACGAGCTCAAGAAATATCTCACCGAACCTCCGATACTGGCCAAACCAACGGAGGGCGAGCCACTGTATCTTTACATTGCGACTTCGCCCGCCGCAGTTAGCGCAGTCCTGGTCCGCGAAGAACAAAACGAGCAAAAATCCATATACTACGTGAGCAAAACGCTCATAGACGCAGAAACGAGGTATCCAGCGATGGAGAAACTCGCGCTCGCAGTAGTAATGGCGGCAAGAAAGCTAAGGCCGTACTTCCAATCGCACGCCATAGTGGTGATGACATCACAACCCATTCGAACTATACTCCACAGTCCGAGCCAATCCGGCCGACTGGCCAAATGGGCAATCGAACTGAGCGAATACGATATTGAGTACCGGACCAGAACGAGCGCTAAAGCCCAGGTCCTAGCAGACTTCATTATCGAGCTCCCGCCCATGGTTCCGGAGCTGGAAAATCAAAACGATCATTGGACTCTCCATGTAGACGGAGCCTCATCCAAACACGGCTCCGGGGTAGGAATCAAACTCGTGACCCCCACAGGAGAGGTAATCGAACAATCATTCAGACTTGGCTTCAGCGCATCCAACAATGAGTCCGAAAACGAAGCCCTCATAGCCGGACTCCGACTCGCAATCGGAGTCGGAGCACAGGAAGTACGTGCCTTTAGCGATTCACAGTTAGTTACGAGCCAGTATCACGGCGAGTACGAAACTAAGGATGAGCGCATGGAAGCGTACGTCAAGGTAGCCCACGAGTTAGCAGATCAATTAAAAGATTTCACACTCGAGAGGATACCTCAGGGGGAAAACTCCTCCGCCGATGCCCTGGCAGCATTAGCCTCGACGTCCGACCCTAAGGTCAAAAGAATAATACCCGTAGAAGGGATAGAAAAACCAAGCATCGACGTGGCACTCAAAGCGCACACCGCAGACCAGTCTACAACGATCCAGGCAAAAAACTCAACGGGAACCCCGGAACCTGATGCCCGGGCAGAAACGGCCTCGGAATGCCACGAAGTCTACGACATCGGCCTCCGTAGCGGCCGGCAAATCCCCGAACCTCCCGTTGAGGAGGAGGAATCCGAGCCTGAAAACGAGGAACCGGACGCAGAATTACTGAACAGGCCGGATTGGAGGGAACCAATCCTAAGCTACATCAGACACGGCCAAGTCCCTGATGACAAGTGGCAAGCCAGGAAGCTTAAAGCCCGAAGCGCCCGATACTGCATAATCCACGATTGCCTATTCAAACGTAGCACCGCAGAACCTTACTTGCGATGTGTGCATGCCACGGAAGCCCTCGCCGTAATGGGCAACACCCATGAAGGCACCTGCGGTAACCACTCCGGAGGACGGGCCCTAGCCATCCGCATCAAAAGAAAAGGATTCTTCTGGCCGACTATGATCGCAGATTGCGAGAACTACACCAGGCAGTGTGATAAATGCCAAAGGCACGCACCGATTATTCACCAGCCTGCGGAGAAATTGTCCTCTATCTCTGCACCATACCCATTCATGAGGTGGTCAATGGACATAGTGGGGCCTCTCGTCTCCTCAGGACCAAAACAACTGAAATACCTCCTGGTCTTAACAGATTATTTCACCAAGTGGATAGAGGCTAAAGCCTACCAGCAAACCACCGAAATCGAAGTACAACACTTCATTTGGGAGCACATAGTCTGCCGACACGGACTCCCCTACGAAATAGTAACAGATAACGGTTCTCAGTTCATCTCAAGGGCTTTCAGAAATTTATGTAAGACCTGGAAGATACGCCTGACCACATCTACTCCGAGATACCCCCAGGGAAACGGTCAGGCAGAGGCTGCGAACAAAACTTTACTAAGTAGCCTCAAGAAAAGACTCGACGCTAAAAAATCAGCGTGGTCTGAGGAGCTACCGGGAGTCCTATGGGCTTCCCGCACCACACCTCACAGCGCGACCGGCGAGACTCCATTTTCGTTGGCTTACGGAATGGAGGCGGTGGTCCCAGCGGAGGTATCAGTCCCAACTATCAGGCGGGCACTAAGTCCCAGACACGAGGAACTAAACGAACAGATGCTCCGAGATCGTCTAGACATGATCGAAGAACAACGCGACCGGGCGCTGATACGAATACAAAACTACCAGCAAGCAACCGCCCGCTACTATAACTCCAGAGTCCGACTCCGAAAATTTAGCGTGGGGGACTTAGTACTGCGCAAGGTCTACTCGAACACTAAAGAGCCAGGCGCCGGTAAACTCGGGACGAACTGGGAAGGCCCATACCAAGTCACCGAGATAATTCGGGACGGCGTCTACAAGCTCACGAAACACAAAAATGGAGTACCCGTGAAGAGGCCATGGAACGCCATGAACCTCAAGTTATACCATTCATGAGTACTCACAATAATCGAACTACGTTAGGCTTGATCCCTTGGCGGGGTACGTAGGCAGCTCGAACTTCGAGTGCAGCCACTCCACCCAAAAACCCAAAAATCCTCTCTCTCTTTCTTTTCGTTTTTCAGGGGGGGGGGGGGTACAGGGTTATCACCCAATACATCAATGTAAACTCCGAAGCATGCATTAATGAAATTCTCTTAACGGTTGACATGTTATTGCAAACTCACCAAGTCTTAAAACCTTGGCAATTACAAGCGTGAAAGACCACCAAGTAAACAAAGTCTAAACTTTACGCAAGCTTTACTTAGTACAAATTCAACACCACGCGTCGCTCCGAATCCACACAGCAGACGTGGGCTGCGAACATAGATCGCAAATATACTAAGTCTTAAAACCTTAAGTATTCCGCGAACCGTAAACCCCAAGGAACTCTTCCAGAGTAATCCTCCAAAGCCCAGCATCCGTAAACAAACTTGGAAATAAACCCTAAACGACTTTGCACGGGTCAAACAGGTATTCAAACCACGGCAAACTAAAGGGCTCAAAGTCGCGAAACGAACTCCCAAACACAAGAAACGTCTGGCCAGACTAAGTAACAAAAATAAAGAGTTCTACCCAGCGACTCGAAGGTTCAACATGCAAACTTACAACGCATAACTGAACCTCGATATTTTGCTAAGCTAAAAAGATCCAAATTCGAACAAAAACATAAACACAAAAGCGTGCATTAAAAGGCTCACCCGAGCCAAACAGAGTTATGGATAAAAGCCCTCCCGGGCAACACTAAAAGCAAAATAAAAGAGTTCAACTTTAGCCCAGAAGGGGGCTTTAGGGAATTCCAAAAAGAACAGAAATTAAAATTTTCTAAGGAGCAGCCATCAGCCCTGCTCCTCACCACCAGCCTTCTCGCCTTCACCACCTTGTTGCTCTTGGACTCCGATCTCCGCCGCCTTGGTCGCTCCGGTACTCGCAGGTCCCGCCATCATCTCAGCATTTGAGCCAAACTCATTGAAGCCTGCGGAGCGAGCCACGCGCATCACTGAGTCCTCGGAGATCTGAGGGATATCACGAAGCTCGGCACTCAGAGAGAAGTCAGACACCTGCGCGGCCTCAAACTCCTTCGCAAAAGTCTCCCTCTGCTCCAACAGCTTGGGAAGCTCCTCCTCGATAGTAGTCACCCCGATTTTCAGAAGGTTTATCAGCTCGATATTGGCCTCCACCTCTTGGACCTTCATCTCGCAGTCCGTCTCCTTCTTCTTCCTCTCGAACTTGTCCTTGTGAGCTTCGAACATGTCATAATAATGACCGTCCCTTATCCTCATTCCATCATGCCTAGCCGAGCGAATTGCATCATCCGCCTTCTCGAGGAGTTCCTTGACCTTCTGCTCCAGAGTAACCGTCCTCTCCACAGCAATCGAACGCTCAGACTTCACAACGTTAAGCTGAGCATCGATGAGCTTCACTTCCTACTGGCAACTCTTGAGGCTCGCGGTCAACTGGTGCACAACGCTCTGAGCTTGCTCGAGCTCCTCTTGGCGAGGGACAGATCTAAGAATCTGCTCGTAAAAAGCCGTGAGTTGGTTGTCCGCTTCCAGAGCCTGAGATAGGAAAAACAAGCGTTAAGAAGACTAGACTGAAAGAGTAAAAGCGGAGCTCGGAAGGATACCTTTCCCTTGGCAACCATCGCCTTAACAAACAGCTCCCGGCCGATCAGATTCCTCACCGAAGGCAGAGAGCACCCATCAGCCTTACAATGACGGAGCAGATGAGCGAGCCCCTCTGGATCGTCCGTAACCGGATAATCCTTGGTGTGTTCGAACTTCCAATGAAACGGTTTGGATCCCGGAGCATGCGACGAGCCCGACCCAGCAGCTGCCTCCTTTTCATATCGAGGCTTCTTGTTCAAGGGCTGCACCGAGGAATCACTCCCAGTGGCCCTGGAACTCAGATGAATCACTTGGTCGGAGCGTGCAACATCCGGTCCCTTCCCAGACTCCGTGTTGAAGGATTGTTTAGTTGATCCTGATTCAATTCTTAGATTCATATCAACCTAAACATGCAGATCTAGGTTCTTCTTGATTAGAAACAATGATTAGATCTCACCTTTTACCTGTTAATTGCAGCGGAAGGAGATAGAACAGGTCAGAGATCAGAGAAACACCGAGAGATGAATCCTCCAAAGGCTCACACACGCGATCACAGAAAACGGCTGCTAGACCAAGCTGAGGAGGCGTCGCAGTAGAGAGAGAGTTGGCGGCTCGGTTAGGGTTGAAGAAGAAAACAGACTCGAGTTTTATTTATAAAACTCGTCCGGTTCCTCTTGGGCCATTTGGCCATTCGCGCACTGTGTCGATCGACACATCATGTGTATCGATCGACACACAGTGGCTAAAACCTTTTATTCTCTCTAAGTACAGTAAATGCCTGGCACTTTTACCGTACTTCTGCTAAGCCATTCCTACACATTTTCCTGTTAGCTTAGGCGTGTGACCCATATGGGATCATATAATAGAGGCAATAAGTCCAAGACTTATAGATCATGAGCGGACTCTAGCAAGCCATCATGACCCCCAGTATTATATGACTTATGTCTGATCATTGACATACTCTTACTTTCTAGAGACAGTACCGAGATTACTGGACACAATTCCAACAATCTCCCACTTGTACTGGAATCTCTGTATTCATAATCCTTTTGTCACAATATCTCGATTAGTCATAAGGCAAGATTGGTGTCATCCTTATAAAGCCTAATCTTGTTCATCGGACTCTGATTCGATACTGACAATCCAAACGACTCGGGACAGTGCGTTTGAGCATGGCCATGCATTTTCCAGTATTCAAATCTCCGATTGGCCTAGAGATATTCACTCCATTTATATTGGAGGGACAAATCCCGTCTTGTTCCATCAGTGTAAACTACTCATTTCATAATGTACCCAAACAAGGTCCTTATAACTATCGCAGAACGACAGCGTTAGACAATGATCAAAGTGCATCAGTCCATGTGCAGTCACATGCATGCGAACTCAGCTCTAAGGACTATACTCTATAGTCGTAGTAAGAATCTCTTATGACACAGATATAAATATCCTGAAGAGTTCTTATAAGCGGGTCTTGTCCGGTCGTATGTTCCCCAACATACACCTATGTACTGACTTTGATGCCGCGCATCTATGACACACTGAGACTTTGTCATAAGTCACGTACCAATCCAGTCTCACACGGTTGTTGGTGTTCCAATTTCAACAACCTTCGACTAGGGACATAATGATATAAGTCATTTATCAAATATAGGGTCTCATGATCAAGCTAAATGACTTTGATAACTCAAGATCAAGTCATTTACTTCGATGACCTATAAAATGGTTTATATCACTTTGGAACGATTATTTCATCACAGTTAAAATAATCTTGAAATAATAATTTCATTAAACATCTTAAATGTTATTTCAAGAACATATCCAATAACTAAATAAAGCCCTTTAATAACTCCCACTGAAATTAAGACTACATCTTAATTTCACTTATCCTACAGCAACAGTCCGCGACTCGTGCTTAGGCCTAAGGAGTGGCTTCGTTAATAGATTAGCAACGTTCTCATTCGTTGAAACTTGCTGATCTACTTAACATCTCTGTCATTTATCTCACGGAATAGGTTATACCTATCCTCAAGGTGTTTGGACCTCTGATGTGCAGCTAGTCTCATCTATGCTGGAAATCACATCAAGTTCAGTGACGAACTCTTCTTTCCAAACAACCTCTTTCGCCACTTCCCAAGCTGCGAAATGTTCAGCTTAAGTCATGGAGTCAGCAACAGTGCCTTACACCGCCAGATAGACACAAGATATAACCGGACTGTGATCGGAAATCATCTTTGTCTATTGGAAACTTGCCTTTCAGACTCTACCGACTCGTAGCACCTCACTTTCTCCGTAACTCAAGAATTTATCCTTAGTATTCTTCAAATACTTTAGGATATTCTTTACGGCAATCCAGTGATTCTTTGCTGGATTTGACTGGTCTTTACTTGTCTTGCTTAACATTAAAGCAACATCAAACAAGTACGTTTCATGGCATACATGATAGATCCAATTGCCGACGCATATGGAATCTTATCCATGCATTTTAGCTCAGCAGTTATCGTAGGACACTGTGTCTTGCTTAACGTAATGCCATGTGACATTTGCATAAAACCCTTCTTGGAATGCTGAAAACCTGTAGGACTTTGTCGGGATAAGAATCCTGACTTTGTCTTACCAGCTCTTTCGGATCTCTATTTTTAGATCCAAAATCCAAGAACATACGTGGCTTTACTCATGTCAATCATTAGAACCAACTCCCAAGCCAGTCCTTTACTGACTGCAGCATTGGGACGTCATTTTCGAGAATCAGTATGTCATCGACATACAATATGAGAAATGCAATATCGCTCCCACTAATCTATTAGTAAACACACAGTTCCGCTTCGTTCCTGTTCAAGTCAAAACCTTGACTACTTCAACAGAACGAAGATTCCAACTCCGATATGTTTGCTTCCATCCATGAATGGATCGATGAAGCTAACTTACATAAAATGTAATTTTTCGGAGTCCGGGCTCACTTTCGCTTCTTTGAATTTCGCAGATTCGTCGCTTTCAATGATCATCAGATCATGCGAACTTTCAATGATTATCAGGTTCAACTAATGACGAGAAATCACTCTCGGATTAGTAACTGATTCATTCATATCTGCGAACTTCAGGCTCCACAGGTGCAGATTTCAATGATCATCAGGTTCAACTAATGACAAGAAATCACTCTCGGATTAGTAACTGATTCATTCATATCTGCGAGCTTCAGGCTCCACAGGTGTAGATTCTACAGGAATCTGTAAATCCATCCGTTGCTCTCCCTCAACAGGTTGAGCAGCCTCCTGTATGTCTCGAATTTCTTCGAGTTATACTTTTACTCCCACTGTTCTTCTTGGAAAGTAACTTCCCTTCTTAGAAAACAGAATGGACGTAAAAGTAACAAGCCTTAGTTTCCCTAGGACAACCAGCGAAGTAGCTCAACTACAAATATTCAGTAAAGACGAATTTGGATCGATTCCAATCCACATTTACGTGGTGTCTTTCAACTGATATTGGTGGAACCTTTTCAGCGTAAACTTAGATATTTCTAGAGCGTTATTCTTAAATAATATCATGGAAGATTCGTGTGACTCATCTTTAATCATTTCTAATAAGATCTGATTCTTTCTCACAGAAAAACCTTCAGGTTTTCAGGAGAAATGAGCTGTGAAACGATTTCACACTCATTCAGATGATCACACAATCAATGACTTAAGTATTCTCACTCGTGATTTAATCCAGAGTCTTAATACTTTTGTCATTCAGATCCTATACTTCATTCTGGAACTTTTTTCGACCATGTCAAAGAATTCCGACTTGTGTCTCATCAAATGAACACAGTCACACTCACTGAAGTAATCAGTAGAGACAATGAAGTACAGGAGATTTTCTCTGGCATTACTGCTCATTGGGCCACATACATGAGTATGTTCCAGGTCCAATAAGCCTTTGGGCCTTTCTCTAGCTCGGCTAAGATAGGCCCTTTACCTTTTGGTCTAGTAAACAGAATTCAAGTCTCATTAGATATTTTATCAAATGAGCCCAACAGTCCATGACTATGGGATTTCTGAATCCGACTTACTCTATGTGACCAAGACTTTATGCCAAGAAAAATCAGGTTTAATTCATCAGATTTAAACCAATTCGGTATTTATGTTACATTTAGGCACTCTTTGGTTTAAGATATAAAACCCATTCCATGAATAGGGTGCTACAATTAATATTCCATTAAAATCAAAAGAACAAAACTTGTCTTTTATCAAAATGAAAAACATTCAAATTCTTACAAGAAAATGAAAGACAACTCTGCTTAAAGCAGGTACATTGTAGCAATTACTTAATACAAAACCAAGCCTCAAAGGGATCTATAAGTGAAAAACCCTACGGCTGAGGCAGCATCCCAAGCTCCTTCCAGACATGTAGTTTCACTTGCCCTTCCTTCAACGTTCTACTGTTGCTTAGGCTCTGCATATTATCACAAATATCAGTGCCACAACCAGTATCCAATACCTTTAAGGTAGAACTTGAAGTAATAACATGAATACCTGAGGAAGTAGTCGCATACATCAACTTCAACTCCTCATCATCTTCCATGAATGTAATGCAATCTCTCTTCCAATGCCCTGTCTCCTTACAGTAGCAGCACTTACCAACGTAAGAGGTATCTGACTCGGGCTCAGAAGACACACGCTTGCCATGATTCAAAATCTGGACAACTTTGTCTTCACCCTTGTCAGCATCAGGTTTAGTAAACCTACCCTTCTCATTCATGAGATTGTACAGGGTACTCTTCACGTTTGGCTCAACTGTCTTGAGCATATCATGCAGTTCAGTCAGCGTCTTCGTTAAGCCTTTCTTGATATAGTTCCTTCTGAACTTATCATAGCTTGACGGCAGTGACTGCAGAATGATCTCAGTTGCCAATTCTTGGCTAACTGGATAATCCAGTTTCCTCAGGTTATCAATGTAACCCATCATTTTACTGACATGAGGACTCACTGGATGATCATTTGGTAGTTTGCAGCTAGTGAGAGACTTAACCAACTGGTATCTCTCCACTCTTACCTGCTCCTGAAATTTCAATTTCAGGCTGCTGATCATCTCTATTGGCGACTCCATGTTCTCATATTGCTTCCGCAAATCTGAGTCCATGGTAGCCAACATCAGACCACGCACATCTACCGCATCATTATAATGCTTATTCCAAGCATCATATACTGCATGGGAGGCATTGGACCCGATCCTCACGGGGAGAGCTCTCTCAAGAACATAGTCCTTTCTCTCCTGTCTGAGGACTAGCCTCAGGTTCCGCGACCAAGTCAAGAAATTTGATCCGTTCAGCTTGTCCATCTTAAGGACAGACCGGATCGAGAAAGTGTTTTGATTGTTTGTGCTAGTCATAACTGAAAATTAAGACAAAAGGATTTTAGTTAATATGTTCAATATGATTAATCTCGTATTAAATTTAATATGATTAATCACGCATTATATTCAATAACATAAGTTACCCTCAATAGAATATAATGATTCCAAGATCCACATATAACTAAGATTAAAGTGGGCCACTGGCCGTCACCAAACCTCAGCTTATATCGGTAAGCCCTATGTCGGCTAATTATATCCGTGATATAACTCTTGGTTGTGAATCTGGGCCCGAGGCCCAATCCACTCTGATGTCTCAAGGCCCGGGACTCCCGATGGCCTAGTCAAGAAAACCAGACTATACAGTCATGTAATCATTAATGTCTGGGACTCCCAATGACATTTATGAATCACAAACCGTCTTATCCACGCAAAAGTAGACACCCTCACACTGTAAGGCCATGAATACAATTGAATGGGCTTCGACAGCTGACATAGACTGGGCAAGACATCCAACGCTTGATATTATTTGAGGTTCGTAGGTTTATTAAAATTTCATTCCCAAAATAGAAGATTACTATTTCGGGAAACTTTCTATTTTTGGAAACCTACTATTTTAGGAAACTTTCTAAAATTGGAAACTTTCTAACTTTAGAAATTTCTTTAAAATCCAAAACCCGCAAGTCTAGAAACTTCTATTTATAAGAAACTTTCTAATTTCAAAAATTCGGAAACTTTAATTTAAAATCGACTTTATAATTTTATAAAATAAATTTTAAATTAATCTGAAGAAAGACTCAAATAATTGGCCCAATTGTTTTAACTTCTTGGCCCGAGGCCCAAGAATTGGTCCATGTCCAATACATGACCCAATTGTCCAATTAAATGACATAACCGGTCTGGTTCATTAAAATTGGTCTTAACCAAAATTAATTACTACGATGACCACAATTGTCAACCGGTTATTTACTAAACCGGATTTTCTCAATTTATTTGGTCCAACCAAATCAAATTAGAAAATCCTGGTTTAGGCACAAAATCCAATTTTCGACTTTGGATTTCTTATCCCGGTTTAACCAGAACTTAATAAATTTATTAAGTCTGTTTATTAAACCGTGACGTTTTTAATTTTAATAAAAATTTTAAACCGAGCCTTAAACCCAACCGTATCGATCGATGAACCAACCGCATCGATCGATTCATCAACCGCATCGATCGATTCATCAATCGCATCGGTCGATGCTCTCAGCATCGATCGATGCGTTCACGCGTTGAGCAGGCTTGGCCGAGATATGCGAAATCCATGCGATCGTTCGATCGATCCATGCGATTGCAGTCGATCTCTCGCGGTTGTATCGACCGATCCATGCGATCGTATCGATCGATCCATGCGATCACAGCCGATACTTCTTTATGAAAATCGCATTCCAAATCAATATAGCTTGGATTTGCGATTTCAAGTGTGTTTAGGTTTCAATTCCTTGTTGCTTAAGTGATTTCTCTTATCAGTAGTTGATTCAAAACACTTCTTAAACAAGAAAACAATCCTAAACTTGAATCTAAACAAGAAAAACCAGAACCTGGCTCTGATACCACTGAAGGATTGTTTAGTTGATCCTGATTCAATTCTTAGATTCATATCAACCTAAACATGCAGATCTAGGTTCTTCTTGATTAGAAACAATGATTAGATCTCACCTTTTACCTGTTAATTGCAGCGGAAGGAGATAGAACAGGTCAGAGATCAGAGAAACACCGAGAGATGAATCCTCCAAAGGCTCACACACGCGATCACAGAAAACGGCTGCTAGACCAAGCTGAGGAGGCGTCGCAGTAGAGAGAGAGTTGGCGGCTCGGTTAGGGTTGAAGAAGAAAACAGACTCGAGTTTTATTTATAAAACTCGTCCGGTTCCTCTTGGGCCATTTGGCCATTCGCGCACTGTGTCGATCGACACATCATGTGTATCGATCGACACACAGTGGCTAAAACCTTTTATTCTCTCTAAGTACAGTAAATGCCTGGCACTTTTACCGTACTTCTGCTAAGCCATTCCTACACATTTTCCTGTTAGCTTAGGCGTGTGACCCATATGGGATCATATAATAGAGGCAATAAGTCCAAGACTTATAGATCATGAGCGGACTCTAGCAAGCCATCATGACCCCCAGTATTATATGACTTATGTCTGATCATTGACATACTCTTACTTTCTAGAGACAGTACCGAGATTACTGGACACAATTCCAACACGTGTCCCGGCGCGGAGGCGGCGGAGGAACACCTCCAGACCTCCCGTCATTGATGGCACCGGTTAAAGCGTCACTCAGCTGACCGGCACGGATAGGGGCATAACCACCAGACGACGCCTTCTCAGCAGGCCTCTTGGATGACTCACGAACGGTGGGACGTCTCCTCATCTTCTTCTTCGGATGGGTCGTACTCGACGAAGCGGCTTCGGAAGGCGAGTGTTCTCGGGAAGCTGTAAAGCAAAGAAAAACTCTCTGAGACCCGCACCCGGACTACATAAAAAAAACGAGTATACACTCACCGATGAGGGCCGGAGCAGGACGAATCTCCAATGGCTCTATTGCCTCTGGAAGCTCGAGTGCGCGCTTTACTCTATCAAAATTAAAAGAGGTCCAAAGCACGTCTCTGGAGCTGAGAACGCCAGCTAGTCTCCTGATCGCGGAAGTTATTCCAGACCTCTCCGGGATCTCTGCAAACATCAAAAGAAAAGCAAACACTCAGGTTTCTTCGGATAAGACCAAAACCGACATGCAACAGGAGAAACCCTAACTAAACGCTATCTCTAACCAACAGACTCCGACCACGCGGTCGCGATTTTAGAGGGATCGTAATCCCCGATTGAGTGACGGTCAAGCTTGAACTTCAGAGGCCGCTCTCTCCAACGATCTTCCCGGTTCGGCACCGCCACCAAGATCGCCAAGCTCCTCCGAGGAGAGAGGTAGAAGAGCCCCGTCGCCGAGTTATGCTTGATCGAACATAAATCATGAAGAACGGACAAGTCAAACGGAATCCCCTCCTCTCGAGCCCTAACCAGCAGGCCGATGAGGTAGCGGATGAAATTCGGCGTTAATTGCGAAAGCGCAATCCAAGCTCGCCTATCACATCCAACAGGAGCCGAGGGATCGGAAAAATCAGGTTACACTTCTCGAAGTAAGCCTTGTAGGCACAACAATAGCCTGGTTTAACCGACTCTGGCGTCTCCCCAGGATCGAGGAGCTCCAATTTCACCGACCTCGGTACGCCGTGCGACGAGTATAGGTTCTCAATGTCCTCCGCCTTCGTAGTCGGAACCGGATACTCGAACTCTTCCTCCTCGACCATCTGTTTCTCTTTCTTAACCATAACGAGACTCGATTTCGACATTGTTTAAAGATTTCAAGAAAGCAGTCTCCTTTTTGCAAACAAGAAAGAGAAAACTGAAAAGCTTAAAAAGGAAAACAAAAAAAAGAGAGAGGAGAAAAGGAACCGATATAACGAGAGAGAGTGGAGAAGTTACCTTAAGAATGGCGGTTGAGTCTTGGAGAGTGGGTTCGCAAGGAATGGAGTTATAAAGACGTCATAATGACGCAACCTCGGGACTCCGAAAGATCTTTTCCAATCTCGCGTATCGCAACCGTCGAATCACGCTAGCATCCTCCGACGCGCTGCACACGCGCGTGACCGACACCACGCTCTCATCCTAGCCACCCATTTTGGCGGGACTATCTTCTACGCTCCATCCAACGGTGCATCTGAGAAACCAAATCGTCCAAGTATCTCTGGCGCGGTTCAAACTGAAAGATTTAGCCTTATCCAAGAAGACTGTGGGCCTTCCCAAGAAGATCTCGCCCTTCAAGCTCGGGACTCCGCTTAAAGGGCCGGGGGGCAAATGTTTGGGCCCAAATTCACTCCCAAAGAGAATTGGCTGGATAAGGCCTCATGTGTCTTCAACAAGCGGGCCCGAAAGCATTCACAGTCAAGCCCAATCCAACAAAGGAGACTCCGACTCCGGAGTATAGCCCGACAAGTAACGAATCCGTCCGTTGGCAACAAACCGGCGAAGAAGGAGGAGTCGTTAGAGCGCATAATCCCGAGAATCCCGTGGGTTGTTGGAGCCGACTCCGCAAGCCGAGGAAAGCTATCGTGAGAAGAGGACTATAAAAGGAGGCTTCAACGACGGGAGAAGGGATCCGATTTCTGATTGACATTGAAACCTAACATTGAGATCTTGTAATCGCTCTGTAGCTCGAGTCTTTGTTGTTCTTATTTCCAAATTAATACAAATCTATTTTTCATCACTGCCGAGCTCCTTGGTCTCGTTCGAACAAGAATCTAGCCCACCTATTTCGTAAATCAGCTCATCAAAAACACTCTAAAAACTGAGTGTGGGTTTTAGGATCCACAGTTTTCATACTAGACAAAGCTCAGTACTCTAGACAGATTGGCTTTTGTCAAGCTTGAAATCCTGAATTCCAGATTAAAGTGAAATTTCAAAACTGAATTCTGAGGCTCCTTTTTCAAGCAAGTTCTCAGACACTTTCAACAAAAGAGTGAACTCAGGCTCTAACACAGTCCGAGTTCGAGAATAAGTTCCTTAACTCCGTATCAGCTCACCAAACACTAGAGAATGTGACTCACATCGGATTTATGGAAAACTATCACAAGAAAAAAAAATCCACATAGTTCGGCGTGAGAGAAAAGTATCTCAACGTAGAAAACGTAATGTGTTCATGAGAAAAGTATCTCAAGTTGCGTTTCATGCTTCAGCTCGCCCATTCGAAAAACAAGCCTTCGAGCTATGTTTCAGTCTGTAAACGAGCTCCTACTTCACGCTTCAGCTCGTCGGCCTATAAACAAGTTCTCAAGCTCTTGTTTCAGCCCTAAAAACGAGCCCACAGTCCAGGGAACTGTCAACTATTACAAAAAGCTCCCAAGTTCTGTTTTAGTTCAGAATTGAACTCATAGATGGGCATGGATTTTGATTGCTCATCAGCCATAGCATTCATGAGCTTCTCATTTCATCAGCTTGGGATCGTCGTTCCGTCAATTCTAAAAATGGGCATGGATTTTGATAGCTCATCAGCCAATAGATTGCGCTTGAGCTAGTCATTTCATCATAATGTGATTCTCAACTCATTAACACTCAATAACTCACCTGGTCATCATCATGACGACTCGACGGCCCGACATCTCATATTTAGCTTACGCTAACAAGCTCTAAAGCTATGTTCCAGTCTAGAAACGAGCCCCCTAACTTGCTCATCCCAAGTATTAGAGAAAAATTTCTCAAACTATCACTGAGTTTTTCAGCTCATCCATTCGATTAGAGCTCGCCAACTCTTAACCAAGCCTTAAGGCTTTAGTTTCAGTCCAAAATACGAGCTCACAACCCAAGTTATATCAATATATACTACAACCTACTAAACAAGCTCGTAAGCTCTGTATAGTTCAGAAACGAACTCGTGCTCTACGCTCGAGCTCATCAACCATAACCTTCATGAGCTTGCAATTTCTTCAGTTTGCGCTCCTCAACTTGAGCATGTCAACTCGTAGATGTGCACGGAACTTGTTAGCTCACCAGCCGTGCTTGACATAATCAATTCATCATACTTAGCTGGTCAGCTCGTCAACTCACATGGTCATCGGCATGCCGGCGCGATAGTCCATCAGCTCATGCTGGTAAGCTCTCAAGTATTGTTTCAATAAAAAGAGCTCCATGCTTACACTTTAGCTAAGCTCGCCAGCCCATGAACGAGCTACTTAGCTTTCATTCGGTTAAAATACGAGCTCTCACCTCACGTTTTAGCTCATTAATTCAAACATTAATCTGAGCCTACGTAATACGTAACGAACTCTAAGTTCACGCTTCAGCTCGTCTGTTAAGAAACGAGCCCACTTTGGCCTCCATGGTCACTTCTTGATAACGGTGGAAACACCACCTCCTATGCAAAAAGCATGTAAAAAAAACAAATGAGAGCGAGCACTATTACAGGAGTCCCCAAACTCTACTCCTCTCACGCCAAAAAAGGACATAAACTCTACTCTACTCCTTTCACGGGCTTTGGTCGTAACACGGGTTCACTCCTCATTAGCGACCTCGAGACAGTCTGAGGAAAAACTAATGTGACCTTAAAACGGTTTATACATATGTTATTATCGACCTCGAAACGGTCCATACAAATGATCGCACTCCTTAGCGAGAAGAACTTGGAGATGCACCATAGACATCTCTTGCGATATCTCACTAAGGAATCACCAATGCATCAGCTCGAGATTGAACGATCACCTCACGGTTCAGACTTCACAATAAGGTCGAGCTGATGACGAGCTAAGTCCCCTTACTTAGACAAATTTCCCAAAAAGAAATTTGGCACAATAGTAACTTACCATATCGACTTGTTTATAAAACGAGCTCAAGGTAAAATGTTGGCTACTTGGTCCAATTTCAAGTTACTTCTCGATGGATAAACTCGAACTGAATAGTCGAACTCCTATACATACATAGTCTCGAGCCAAATCTCTCGAATTCATTGACGACCTAAGTTTTACACTTGGTCAAACCTCGGGCCAAGAGTTCGAACTTAAAAGTAACGAGATGAGTGGGAAGACACCCATGTTATGTATTCTTTTGAAACTACAATCTCACAAAACTCGAACTCAGCTCGACCCAAGCGATTAGTTAAGCGGGCATATTTCTAAAACAAATTGCCCCGTTTACATGACTAACGTCAATACCACATCCAGAACCACTAGTAAAAATATACCGTATAGCCACGTTTTAGTCACGATAAATCGTGGCTATTTTATAATTAGTCACAAATTAGTCACGATTTTGTTACGTGACAATAAAACGTGGCTAAATCGTGTCCAAAACGTGGCAGTTAGTCACGTTTTAGTCACGATATATAACGTGACTTAGTATAGCCACGTTTTGTCACGAACTAATCGTGGCAAACCTATACACGTAAAATATCGTGGCTAAATCGTGTCTAATTAGTCACGATTTAGACACGTTTATTTCGTGGCCAAGGTCTGTGCAATCAAAATTTTACAAACCTTACCCTCTAAACCCTAAACCCTAAAACATTATCATATTATAAACCATACTCTTAATCATAAACTATTAAATAAAAATATAAGCATTAATTATAAAAAAATTATTATTTCTAAATCTAAAATTTTCAAACTATACTCTCCAAACCCTAAACTCTAAACCATTACCATACTCTTAATCATAAACTATTAAATCAAAATATAAATATTAATTATAAAATGAATTATTACTTCCAAATCTAAAATTTAAAACCTTACCCTCCAAATCCTATACCCTAAACACAACCCATTAAACCCTCTACACTAAACCATAAGCATACTCTAAACCTAACTCTTTCATAAACTACAAAATCAAAATATAAATTAATTATATATACAAAACTAATATTTAAAATTTATAGTATAAACAAAACTATACATAACTAACACATAAAACCCTAAACCTAAACAAACTCTAAAACTCTAAAGTATAAACTATAAAATTTCCAAACCTTACCCTCCAAACCCTAAATCCTAAATCATTATCATACTATAAAACATATTCTTAATCATAAACTATTAAATCAAAATATAAACATTAATTATACAAAGAATTATTATTTCTAAATCTAAAATTTCCAAACCTTATCCTCCAAACCTTATATCCTAAACACAATCCACTAAACCATATACACTAAACCATACTCTAAACCTAACTCTTTCATAAACTATAAAATCAAAATATAAATTAATTATATATACAAAACTAATATTTAAAATCTATAATATAAACAAAACTATACATAACTAACACATAAAACCCTAAACCCTAAACAAACCCTAAAACTCTAAAGTATAAACAAAACTCTAATTAATAAAATTATAATTACTATAACATATCCAAAACTAATATTCAACAATATAAAAAAAAACTTTATCCTTTAAACCCTAAACCCTAAACCATAAACCTTAATTTAAACATATTTACCCTCCAAACCTTAATTTCAATTATTATAACATATTCAAACCTTAATTTCAAACCTTAATTTAAAATCTACTAATTTATAATACTAATTTAAACTCTAAACCCTAACCCTAAACCCTAAACAAACCATAATCATACTCTAACATTAATCTCAATCATAAACTATAAGATTAAAATATGAAACCAATGATATATACATAAATTTAATATTTAGACCATTAAAATATATATATATATATATATATATATATATATATATATATATATATATATATATATATATAAACCCTAAACAAACCTAAAACTCAAATTAATAACATTTTAATTACTATAACATATCCAAAACTAATATTCAACACTTATAAAAGAAAAATATTTTCCAAATATAATTATTATATACTCATAAATAATATTTAACACTTTAAAATAAAAATTATGTAAATAGAATTTAAAATCCATTTTAATCATTTTTATTTATTATATATATTAACTTTTATTATTTTTAAATTATTTATAAAATTTAATACTTTTAAAATCTCTGTCTATTATAATTTTAAATTTTGATTTTTAAATTTTTTTTTTAACCATTTTTACTATTTTTAAATCATTTTCTAATTAATATATATTAAATATACTTAAAATTATATGATTGGCTAATAGGTATCCCACAAGGATCACCAATGACAACCATTGATTACAAATATCAACGGTTCAGATTGCTTTTTCAATAAACACATAGATCTGCTTTTCAACCGTTAGATCTAATTCTTCTCTAATCTTGACCGTTGATTAAAAAATCCTTGGTGACAAAAAAAAAAAAAAAATCTCATAAACCTAATTGTTATCTTCTTCCTCCTATCTCACGCCGCCTCCCTCCCAAATTTTCTCTTCATTTTTTTCTATCTATCTTCTTCCTTCCTCTTCACGACCAAAACTCAGAGTGTAAGATGAAGAGAGAGAGAGTGAGTTGAAGACTAATCACCGGAGCCTCCACGTCTAGAAGAATCGCCGGAGACTCCACGACCGCAGAAGACAAATCGATTCCGATCTCCTCTCTTTGTCGGAGCTGCCGAATTAGACGCAAACGACGGAGGAAATCGATAGAGAGAAGACTGTGCGCCGCAGCTCTCACACCTCCATTGCCGGCTTGTACGCCACCTCCTCGCCTTCTTCTCGTAGCACCGTTGATTTTCCCGGACGAATCTGACGAATCCCGTACCAGACAGAGACGAATCGAGAGAGAGAGAGAGAGAGAGAGAGAGAGAGAGATGACGACGAAGACGCGGTGAGAGAGAGCCGACGGCGTGGTGAGAGTCAGCGAGTTGGAACGAGCGAGTGGGCGAGTTGGAAAGGGCGAGTCGACGAGTTGGACGGGCGAGTCGTGGTGCTGCGGAGGCGGTCGATGGTGCTGCGGTTGTGCTGTGGTGCCGTGGTGCCGTGGTGAGACGGTGGAGGCGGTCGATGGTGCTGCGGTGGTGCCGTGGTTCGACGGTGCAGGCGGTGGAATTGTATATATATATATATATTGTATACATATATGAATATATATATATATATATTGTATACATATATGAATATATATATTGTATCTTGTGTTTGTATTTTGTATTTTTAGTTATATCAAATTATTTTTTTTATAATTTTTTTTTAAAAAACTATTGACATCAGCCACGTTTAGTTACGTGACAAAACGTGACAAAAAGCATAAGTCACGAAATATACGTGACAAAACGTGACTAATTTAGTCACAAAATATTCGTGACAAAAACGTGGCTTTTAGTCACGATTTAGACACGAAAAAAATTAGTCACGATCGTATAGCCACGTTTTTTTTTCGTGACTTTTCGTGGCTAAAACCGTTTATAGCCACGAAATATTAGCCATAGCCACGAAAAAAAACGTGGCTATACGATATATTTTTACTAGTGAACGTGTCTCATGATTGAGACAACACCCCAATTCGGGTCAAAAATCATTAAGGTGATATCACCTTTCGTTACTATCCCAAAGTCAAACCTACATAGTTAAACGACGTAAACATTTTGTTCTCTAGTGTTCAAAACACGAAAGAGAATCTCAGTAACGAGCTAAGGACCGATCAGGCATGTCTCAATCGGTCGCAGTTCGTAATAATCTCTACAAGCATGATCGCTTAACCGAATCCATTATATCAATCATGGAAGAAACTCAAAAATCATCTTGAGTATGTCTAGACAACAATCAAACGTTCAACACAATATTTTCAGACATACCACTGCCGTCAAGTTTGGAACACTTATGCACCAGTAAGCTGAACTATCCTATTTCTTATTATAATGAAAGTATCATCTTTTACTTTCCAAATGTGATGCGTCTTATTGTTTTAAAACCTACAAAAGACCTCGCCTAAACATTCACTGATACGTCTCGACGTTAGTATCTTATTATTTTCAGTTTACTTGATAAATTCTCTACGATTCGATTTGTCGCGATCTGAATAAGCTATCTGAAATGATCTCCCCAAAATAACGATCTGAAATGATCCCAAAATAGCGATCTGAAATGATCCCAAGTAGCGATCTGAAATGATCCCAAGTAGCGATCTGAAACGATCCCAAAGTAGCGATCTGAAATGATCCCAATGTAGCGATCTGAAATGATCCCAAATAGCGATATGAAATGATCCCAATGTAGCGATCTGAAACGATCCCAAAGTAGCGATTTGAAACGATCCAAATGTAGCGATCTGAAACGATCCCAAAGTAGCGATCTGAAACGATCCCAAAGTATCAATCTGAAACGATCCCAAGGTAGCGATCTGAAACGATCCCAAAGTAGCGATCTGAAACGATCCCAAAGTAGCGATCTCTAAACGATCCACTTTACAGCGGTCTCTAAACGATCCACTTTACAGCGGTCTCTAAACGATCCACTTTACAGCGGTCTCTAAACGATCCACTTTACAGCGGTCTCTAAACGACCCTCTTTACAGCGATCTCTAAACGATTCACTTTAGAGCGATCTCTAAACGATCCACTTTACAACGATCTCTAAATGATCCAATTTACAGCGATCTCTAAACGATCCACTTTACAGCGGTCTCTAAACGATCCATTTTACAGCGATCTCTAAACGATCCACTTTACATCGATCTCTAAACGATCCATTCTTTACGATCTATAAACGGTCTAATATCTACGACCTCAACGGTACATTCATTCGTTAGCGACCTCGAAACGGTCCGTCCATTCGCCAGTGACCTTTAAATGGTCCGCTTATACATTGGTGACCTCTAAATGGTCCGTATGTAATATATAATCGACCAAGAAATGGTCCAAAGTTGTATAACTTTCGTCTCATCACCTTCAGTAGCACAAACTTCGTTAAAGTTTTGCTACGACGTCTCGAATAGCTCGAACTGCTATCAAACCATGCTTCATAGCCTCTAATGGCTCAAGCTCTTATATAGTTTCGTTCATGAACTCAAAACAAAACAAAACATCAACGTGTCTTACCTTGTGGTATCAAAACAGCTTTAAAATATCATTGGTGCTTCGCGACTTGCAGCACCACATAGGTCGAGTTTGGCCTCCTATTTTTCGTCCAAGGAATTAACGAACCCGGAAGGATTCAGTTCGACCAAACGATTGGTAATGAGCTAAGCTTAGCCTTTTACTTCGTAGTCTACTGCAACTCTAAATATCGAACGAATTATAAACGATTCGTTTCGACTTATACAGTCAACAGTGACACAAACTTTGCCACATTTCAAGGCTTATCATGAGCCCTATAATACTACGAGCACGACTTGAAAAATCTTGGTCTTAAACGACTAGAAATGTCAAGTTACATAGAGCTCATACGATCAAGTTAAACTTGCATCAACGTAAGGCCAGCTAATCTCGCGAGCTTTCTAACGACAAACAACTATGAAAGCTCCAACAAACATCGAATTTGCATTATGCTTGAGTCAACTTGGGTCATAGCAAATTTGAACCGCAATATTCGAAGACATTGTACTATTGTCTCAAATAAAATAAAAAAGTTTTCGTTCTCCGATCTCATCACGTCAATCGAAAAACTGGGGGGCTATTGTTGGTGCAGGATTTAGCACACTAAATCCAATCCGACAAAGGTCCAAGTCCATTAACGGTTTCATAAAGTTTGGCCCAAAAAAGAACGGCGTAGACGTAAAGCCCACAATCTCGCGACCAGGCCCAAATCGGTTTAATAAATAAAACCACTAAAGGCTAAGTCAAATGGAATGGCCAAGTCAAAAATCATATCTCCAAAAGGATATGCACGTGCCTAGAAAGGAGGAAGTAGTTGCTGGATTTTAGGATCGTGCAACAGCACCTGAACTTGGGAAAGAAGGCAGAGCTCATTATATAAAGAAGAGATTTCTTCTTACGTGGAGACACGAATGGGGGGAGAGAGTTAACACTTCTCCACACACTATTTTACCATTTCATCATATTCCCACACACAAAAACGATTACATGATCCAATAATGGTTCATGTATAAACTCACTTACGTGAGAAGAGGGGACGACGAACTCGTACGAGGAGCAAAAGAGAGATAACTTCTCCTCAAGGTATTACTTCGTCTCCTTCCACACAAACAAGCCATGTTTTACATGATCCAATTCTGGTTTATGAACGAGCTCATATACGAGCTAGAAAGAGAGAAGACAACTTCTCTTCGCACGTTTATTACGTTGAGTTACGACTCCGTCTCGTCCGACATCGGAAAAGAACAATTAATCTTATCAAAGATAGGATCCTCATTTCACTGCTTAGCTCGACACGAACTGGTGAGATCGCTCTCAACTTTCTTTTATTAAGTTAACATGTCTTCGTGCATGATAAAAGTGAGAGCCTTCTCAACCGATATTTGGTTCAAACCATCATATTGAGTTCAGTTGCCCATACGCTCTTTGAGTTCGCAACTAACCCCCAAAAGCACCATCTCATTCGAATTCGAGATCGTAAATAATCGAACTACGTTAGGCTTGATCCCTCGACAGGGTATGTAGGCAAATTGATCAATGAGTGCAACCACAATTCTCATCTCTTCCAAGATTGCTCGACACGATCTGAACAATGGATAAAAGTCCAGTTCGTCGATTCATTCTTTAGTGATCTACTCATAAGAGAATCTTACCCTAGCAATCCCTAAATCCCTAAAAAAATCCTTGATGTGAATTCTCGATCCCACATCTTTCATTTTCTTGTAAGAATTTGAATGTTTTTCATTTTGATAAAAGACAAGTTTTGCTCTTTTGATCTTGATGAAATATTCTATGGTAGAACCCCTTTTGATAATTGGATTTTATATCTTAAACCAATGTTCGACTGTATATAACATAAATACCAAACGGTTTAAGTCTGATGACTAGAACTCAACTTTTCCTTGGCATAGTCGTTTAAACCATATGGAGTGAAGCGAATTCAGAAGATCCATAGTTATGGGCTTTTGGGCTCATTTGATTATAAATCATATGAGATATGAATTCTGCTTACTGGTTCAAATGACTAAGGCTTCTTTAGCAGAGCTAAAGAAAAGGGTCTGAGGCTTATCGGGCCTTGCTCATACTGATGTATGTGGCCCGGTGAGCATTAGTGCCAGAGGAAAACTTCAGTACTTCATTACCTTTATTGATGACTTCAGTAAGTATGGTTGTGTTCATCTGATGAGACACGAGTCGAAATCCTTTGAAAACTTCAAAGGTGTTCCAAAATGAAGTATAGAACCGATATGACAGAAGTATTAAAAATCCTCGATTAGATCGCGGAGGAGAATACTTGAGTCAAGAATTGACTCAACATCTAAGTAAGTGTGAAGTCATCTCACAGGTCATTTCTCCTGGAAAACCTGATGGTGTTTCTGAGAATGAATCGGACCCTATTGGATATGCTCCGATTAATGATGAGTCACATGAATCTTCCATTATCCTTTTAGAAATACGCTCTAAAATGTCTGTATTTACGCCAAATAGGTTTCTATCAGAATCATATGAAAGACACCACATTGGATGTGGACTGGGAGATTTCTAAGTATGTTTTCACTGATTAATTGAGATTGCAAGGTTTATGTAAAGCAGTTGATAACAGAAAACCTTGAACCCAAATCTGATAAGTGCTACTTCGCTGGTTGTCCTAGGGAAACCGAGGCTTATTACTTTTGCAACCAAACCGAGAACAAAGTTTTATTGTTCGGAACTCTGTTTTTCTAGATAGAAAGTTTCTTTCCAAGAAAAACAGTAGAAGTAGAAGTACAGCTCGAAGAAATTCGAGAAACACATGAGGCTGCTCAACCTGTTGAGGGAGAGCAGCGGTTGGATTTACAAAGTGCTGTAGGACCGACAACGGTGGAGCCTGAAGTTCGCAGATCCGAATGGATCCATCACTAACCCGAGAGTGATTTCTCGTAACCAATTACCGTGATTTGTTGATCATTGAAAAGTGACGAACTTGCGAAATTCAAGAAGCGATGGTGAGCCCCAATTCCGAAAATTTGCTAGGTATGCATGTTAGCTTCACCGATCCATTTCTGGATTGAAGCAAACATCTTGGAGTTGGAATCTACGTTCTATTAAAACGGTCAAAAGTTTTGACTTGACCAGGAATGAATAGGAACCGTGAGTTTACAAGTAGACTGGTGGGAGCGTAGTTGCATTTCTCACATTGTATGTATATGACATACTTATTCTCATAAACGACGTTCCGTCGCTTAAGTCTTATGTGACTTGGGTCGGAAGTCATTTTCAACGATGGACATGGGAGAAGCCGCGTGAGTTCTTGGAATAAGGATCTGTTTAAATAGATTGGGTAGGCTTATTGGATCGTGTCAGAATCCTTATGTAGATAAGGTATTGGACAGTTCCAATATACATGATTCCAAAAATGGCTTCACACCAAAGGTCTTATGGCAATAATATTAGCAAGATGAAGTGTCTTGGACACTGGCTGAGCTAGTATGTATGAGTGTGATTCCTTATGCTTCTGCAATAGAATCCATCATGAATGCCATATTTTGAGCTCATCTAGATGCAGCTTACGCATAAAGCATGACGAGAAGATACCAATACATTCCAGTAAAAGTAACTAGACAGTTGTAAGAAATATCCCCAAATGTTTGAGGAACACTAAGGATAGGTTCTTGTTCAACTGAGAAAGTGACGAATCTGTTATGAGTAGTTAGACGGACAAAGACGATTCCCGGTTCCCACCTGGTTATGTCTCTTTGTCTGTATAGCGGTGCTATCTGTTGGAAGGGCTCCAAGCAGGGGACCGTAGAATAGTGCTTATTAATGAATAGTGGTGTAGTTTGTTGGAATGGTTCCAAGCAAGAACACCGCAGCCTCTCTCATAACCTAAGCATGAGTTTCATACCGTTGCTGTAGGTACTAGATATCTGAAGACGTGGTCTTGATTCTAGTGGGAGTTATGTTAGTTATGATGTTCACATAGACATGCTATGGTCATGTTTATGAAAAACTGACATCAGCATTATTTGATCAATGGATAATTAAATAATGGTCCCAAAGTATTTTATATTCATTTTATAGGTCATCAAGTTGAGGACTTGATCATGAAATCCTAAAAGTGAAATATGACATAAAATTATAATTGTCCCTGGTCGTAGGTTGTTAAAGTGGGACACTAACAACCGTTAAGACTAGTATGTGAGGTGACGTATGACTAAGTTTCATGGAGTCATTGATATGAGTATCAACGTCAATCACATAGATATATGTTGGTGAACATATGATCGGACCTGACCCGATAATGAGAAATCTACATGATAGTTATATCAGTGTCATGAGAGGTTCTCATTACGACTATAGAGTATAGTCCTTAGACCTGAGTTCATCATGCTTTCTAGCATGTGAATTGGTGCGCTTTGACCTTGTCAAACGTCGTTCCGTAACTGGCGGCTATAACGGCATTGCTTAGGCGTATCATGAAGTGTGTGTAGAAACAGGGATGGAACACGAAGGGATTTGTCCCTCCTATATAACATGAGATAAATATCTCAGGGCCCATCGAAGATTTGATACTGAGAAAATGCATGGCCGTGCTCAAACGAGGTGATTGTCAGTCGTTTGTTTTATCAGTATAGATCAGGAGTTCGATGAACATGATGTTGGCTATAATAAGGATGACACAGTGTCTTGCCTTATGCCATATCGAGATATAGAGACAAAAGGATTAGGTGAATAGATGATTCCAGTACAAGTGGGAGATTGTTGGGATTATGTCCTGAAATCATATTGTACTAACTCTGATAGATAGTTGTATTGTCAAGATCGGACAATCCATGTAATACTAGGTGGTCATAATGTTTTGCTAGAAGCCGCTTATGACTTATGAGTTGTAACTCATTTCTAGTATTATGTGGACCTACAGGGTCACACACCTAAGCAAGCTGGATACACTTTGTATGGGATTGATCATTGGCATATAGTCTGTTCAATGTGTATTGGATGCACATTGAATTCGAGTTTTAAGAGGTGTGTCGATCGACACCATTGGGTGTGTCGATCGACACAGATCGGGTTCCAAACCTGATGTTTCGGTTTGATGACTTAAACAAATTGGATTTATCCAATGATCGGTTTTAGTCATTCCAGGTCTATATAAAGGCTTATATGGACAACCTGGAACCTGAGCCGTTGTTGAGACTTTTTCTTGACAGAAAACGCAACCACCTCTAAAACACAGGGATTCCCAGAAGATCCGATTCCTGGCACTAGCATCCCGTCGGATTCCATCTTGTGTGCGTGTGGACTGCAGTAGAGGCGCAGCATCTGAGGCGCTAGAGATCTCACTTACTTGTTCATTATTCCGCTGCAAATCTCCAGGTAAACACGAGATCATCGGTAAGGATTCAATTAACTAAACGCTAGATCCTAGGCTTCAGGAACTTGATGGAATTCTGAAACTGTTAGAATTGGCCCAAGTTCCTTCGGATATAAGCGCGATCGGCCAAAGGCCATGATCGCGATGGTTCAGACCGACGAGCGGATTGATTACGCTAAGGGTCGTTGACTTGCGGTGTGTGTGATGATCGGACGGCATGTCGGGAAGACATGGTCGGGTCATGAATGATCGGACGGCGCAACGAAGAAATGTTGGCCGGATCATAGTCGCACACGGCAAGGGCCGAGCGTGAGCGGTTGGGAATTTGACCGGTCAATCGCGGCTTCGTCGGATGAGCATTGTCGGATCATCGGGTAAGTCGCGGACCATACACCGCGGTCACGGATCGATGGCAACCGTCCGCAGAACCATCGCATCCATTCGCGGTGAACAATCGCGACCGTTCGTATCGGACATGCGCCATGACCGTGGAGCGACAGCCGGACGTATGCGATATCCTTACGGATGATCGCTCGTCAAGCGCTGGTCGATTCATGGTGATGCGCGTGGGACGGAATGGACGGGCGGACTGGCGCGCGATCGCAGTACGCAAAATCGTCGACACGGTCGTCCGCACGGTCCTTACGGACGTACGTGCGGTTTGTACCGGATGATCATCGGTACGCGATAGCGAGCATACGGTCGGACGCGGCAGACGCGCATCGCGGTATGTACTGATCCGTCCATGCGGACGTACGTACTGTCGGGACAACGATCGCGGCATATGGACTGACGCGCACGGTCATGGATCGCGGTTACGGCCGCGGATTCGGAATGGTCGTGACGCGGTTCGTTTTATGAACTTAGCCGATTTAGACGGAATTAGAACGGACTTAGGGTTTTATGTTGCATTTGGGATATTGAGCATATAGAAATGTAGGCTAAGTTGCTGGTTATACTTTCATACTTATGTATTTTTGTTGCATTTCAGGACATGTGGACGATCATAAGGATGATCGATCCTAGGAGCGGACCAAGACCGTGGACGAGTGGTGTGATGTTAGATAGACATTGTTAAGACCGAATACTGTATTAGCATAATGCATTTGACTCACATTGTATTTGGTACCTTTGGTTGATTAATAAAATGTCTATTTGCCTTTATTGCTCGTTTTGCCTAAGTTAAGATTGAATGGAATTGAATGAATGGAAATGAACTTAAGCTTGAATTGTCTAAGTATAGAATAATTGGGCTTGAGGTTGACAACGAACCTCAAGTCGGATTAGTTAGATAGTGGAACGGCCGTTTGATATACCATGGATTTTAGGGCTTTTAACCATGGTATATATCTTATTTATCGAGTCCTTTACTATGTTTTAGAGTCTTTTCAGGTATTTATTAGGTACAAGCACATTTGGAGTAGATTTGGTGATTATGGCACTTTCTGGAGCTTTTTGGAGTGTTTGACCGAGAGATAGAGTTCTCTTGGACATTTGAGGAATGCATCGATCGACACACCTTTGGTGTCGATCGTTGCATATGCGAGAAGAGACAGACTCGGAGGTTTAATGAAGAATGCTGATATTGCAGAAAAGCCCAGATATTTACACAGAAGCCCAAAACGTGTTTTAGACTATATATTAGGGGTTTTTAGCCACTTGTTTAGGCTACGCTTTTCTTAAGTCTTATTTTATTTTCAGAGAGAGTTAGGGGATGATCCTACTCTTGAAAGAGAGAGGATTTCGAACCCCAGTTCTTTATTTGATTTTATATTATTTAGTTTTCTATTCAAGATGTTATTTGTCTCGATGATTATGTCTGAGTTGATTACCTGTTAAGTTTATGGATTCTCATTAGGGATTTCATAGAATTATAGGTTGATAGATCTGTAGGGATTCATACTTGCTAGTTCTTTATCTAAGTTGTTCTTAATGCTTAATCTGAAGTAGCTATCCAGATTATTGATGTTAGGTTGATTTCCGCAACGACAGTTGGTTGATTAGCTAGAAAGAACTTAGATGAGCAATTTAATTACTCGCAAAGGAATTTGGTTTAATTAGATTGTGAACATATCGAACTTGGAATTAAAGCTGGTTTAATCTGTTAGTAATTGCAAAGGAATTTGGATTGCTGCACTTAGACTTAGAGAATTCTCGCAACGACAGTTGGTTAATTCTATATATGTGTTTGAGTTCTAGAACAGTACTTAATAAGATCTCTATTGATTTATTGCATGTGTTCCTGATTTCCTGAGAACTCCCTAGACTTAACGCTTCGCTTCGCTCATAAGCAGAAAGCTCCAGGCATTAGATCTGCACCAAAGGTAAGGTATAAATCACCTAAGATTAAACCTCCTGACCGCATTGCTTTGAATGCAGGAAACCGCATTATACCACCCAAGCTTCGTTCCCGCCCTGATTCTGTTTACCCTTTCCTTAGGAGACCTCATGATCTGACAGCATACACACCACCCTGGATGAAGAGATATTCACAGAGACATTCAAAGTCTCTGTTGAAACCGCCATGAATCTGATATCTTCCCATAGTCAAGCTACTGACTTTAAACAAGCGCTGAGTGGGAGGCAACCCACTGTTAGATTCGTTTTTATTTTCATTTTTCGTTTTGATTTTGGTGTTTTGATTTTTCTGTTTAAGTGTGTTCAGAGGCGTGAGAAACAGGAAGAATCGCCTTGCACCGATCGACACACCTAGTGCATCGGTCGATGCAGTTGCGATTTACGGTTTACCGATTCAATTGCGGTCCAGACATCGGTTATTCACATAACCGCGAGCAAAATTAGCCTTGCATCGATCGACACCCTTGTGGCATCGATCGAAACAGGGCGATGACAGGTACGTGTTCTGCAACTTTTCGGATTGTTTCGATTTGATTATTTATTCTCACCGACCCTAAGCTTGACACTACTGGGGACAATGTGTTTTAAGTGTGGGGGAGGAGCTACTGACGCACGCTTTTGTTTTCTTAAGAGTCAGTCCAATTTTCAAAAATTTGTTTTATCGAGTCAAAATCAGTTTAAGTAAGAAACAATGATTTTTTGAGAAGATTAGCAGCACTTGCAGGAACTTAAGTAACCATTGGGATGAAGTTGCAGGACATATCTATGACTATTAGAAAACCCCATCACAGATCAGCCTACTGAGAACACCCACATCACTTCAGGTATCAGAGGATCCTTTTACTGACTTCAAACTTAATACTGACTTAGATTTCTCACCTAAGGGCTTGGAATACTTTGAGTCGGATTCCTTTGTTAGTTCTGACACAGCCTGTAAACCTGTCCTATTTAGTTCCTTTTCCCCTTCTATAAAGTAAAAAAAAAAGAATAATAAACTGAGGATGAGTTAGTAACTCCGAAGTGGTCTCTGGGAGTGGTTGCTAAAACTATTACCTCCTGTGCATCCATGGAATGTGTCCAAAGTATACCCCAAAACGGGAAGAACACTGATAAAAAAAAAATGATACCCAATGGGGAAAAATCAGTTGTTAAGGAAGGGAAAAGAGAAGAAAGGGACCAGAGAAAGATAGTATGGTGGTCTAGAGCTGGCAAGGTAAGAGTCCATGTGCCTTTGATCGATATTCCTTAGGTGAGACCGCACTTAAATACTTGCAGAAGTCAGTAGGGTGAATTCGAATGCGTGAATGTGATTGTGGAGTTTACTTAGGACAGTTGCTAAGTGTGGGGGAAGTACATGTTGGTCTTGATGTCTGCAGGTGAAATCTTTCAAGTGGATTACTAAGGGGAATCTGAGTGTTGTTGCTTCTAAGATGAAAAGAGTTTCTGAAAGTTTTCAAACCTCTTCACCATGTTTTGGTTCTTTACTTGCTTGAGGGCAAGCAAGAGCTAAGTGTGGGGGAGTTGATATACCATGGATTTTAGGGCTTTTAACCATGGTATATATCTTATTTATCGAGTCCTTTACTATGTTTTAGAGTCTTTTCAGGTATTTATTAGGTACAAGCACATTTGGAGCAGATTTGGTGATTATGGCACTTTCTGGAGCTTTTTGGAGTGTTTGGCCGAGAGATAGAGTTCTCTTGGACATTTGAGGAATGCATCGATCGACGCACCTTTGGTGTCGATCGTTGCATATGCGAGATGAGACAGACTCGGCGGTTTAATGAAGAATGCTGATATTGCAGAAAAGCCCAGATATTTACACAAAAGCCCAAAACGTGTTTAGGGTTTTTAGCCACTTGTTTAGGCTACGCTTTTCTTAAGTCTTATTTTATTTTCAGAGAGAGTTAGGGGCTGATCCTACTCTTGAAAGAGAGAGGATTTCGAACCCCAATTTTTTATTTGATTTTATATTATTTAGTTTTCTATTCAAGATGTTTTTTGTCTCGATGATTATGTCTGAGTAGATTACCTGTTAAGTTTAGGGATTCTCATTAGGGATTTCATAGAATTATAGGTTGATAGATCTGTAGGGATTCATACTTGCTAGTTCTTTATCTAAGTTGTTCTTAATGCTTAATCTGAAGTAGCTATCCAGATTATTGATGTTAGGTTGATTTCCGCAACGACAATTGGTTGATTAGCTAGAAAGAACTTAGATGAGCAATTTAATTACTCGCAAAGGAATTTGGTTTAATTAGATTGTGAACATATCGAACTTGGAATTAAAGCTGGTTTAATCTGTTAGTAATTGCAAAGGAATTTAGATTGCTGCACTTAGACTTAGAGAATTCTCTTAACGACAGTTGGTTAATTCTATATCTGTGTTTGAGTTCTAGAACAGTACTTAATAAGATCTCTATTGATTTATTGCATGTGTTCCTGATTTCCTGAGAACTCCCTAGACTTAACGCTTCGCTTCCTTGCTCACAACTCGTCTGCTATTTACTTTCTGCTTGCTTTTTAGTTTACATCACACCGCTTTCTCCTAGTTTAATCTCTTCTGTTTTATAATCTATCGTTGACCGGAGTCCCTGTGGATTCGATACCCTAAGTACTACAACTACATCACTGTGCACTTGCAGTTAGAATATGGTTAAAACTAGACCTATCACCGTTTCGGCCTTAGGGTCGGGATGGGGTGTTTCAATTTGGTATCAGAGCGGAGTTATTTCCTAGGCTTTGGGTTAAGGGCTACACCACTCGTCCGGGTTGAGGTCTGCGTAGAAATGCATTAGAAATGCTAGGACTTGGAGATTGCTTGCTTGATATTTATGTTATCTTGATGAATCTTCAGGTTGGAAAGAGTAAGTCCAAACGGACTAAGGATAAAGATAAGGAGGCGTCTGCGACCGGCCAAGGCCAAAGGGTCCAGACCACTCATGTTGCGCCTGGGTTAACCGGTCCTGAGGTTAACCAGACAGGCATTGAGCCCCCGACTCCTCACGTTCCTGACGGGACTAGGGTTTCCGAACCGGACGTCCAGGTTAGGGATGAGGAAGAGCGGATGGGCGAGTCATCATCTCATGCGGTCTACATTGAGACTGGTCATGGGAATGATGATGCCACAGGTGGTGGTGGTGGTGAGCCGTTGACAGCAGTCCCGAACATCGGTCAGATGTGGACTTTGCTTAAATCGGTTATGGACCAGCTTACGACTCTGAACTAGAACATCTCTGGCCAGAAGTCAGCTGAGAGGGAGCCGCGGGTCCAAGTCCATGAGACTACGGATCCGAGTGATGGCGACCCAGACGTAGTAGTGATAGAGTCACCGGTTCATAAGAAGGACCGTAAGGTAGACTATCTCAACGTCTTGGGCCACATCACCAAGTTGGGAACAAAGCCCTTTAAGGGCAGTGCTGACCAACTTGAGGTTGACGAATGGAGGTTACAGCTTGTACGGAATCAGTTCTACCCGTTGTCCAAAGGACTACCGCAAGGACATTGCGATCCACTTCCTTGAAGGGGATGCGCATAACTGGTGGCTGTCAGTGGACAGGCGCACCAAGGGCCTTCTCGAATCGTTCGAGGACTTTGAGACTGAATTAAACCGGAAGTACTTCCCGGCAGAGGCTTGGGATCGTATGGAAGGAAAGTACCTGAGTTTGGTCCAAGGTTACAAGACGGTTCGGGAGTACGAGGCCGAGTTCGACCGTCTCAGACGTTTTGTGGGACGGGACGTCGAGGATGAGCCAGCTCAGGTCCGTCGGTTCCTTCGCGGTTTGCGTCCGGAACTAAAGACCCATTGCTCGTTTTTTTCATACGACTCCGTCTCGTAGCTGGTCGAGCGGGCCGCAACGGTCGAGGCCAATTTGGTCGAGGCGAAGCAGGCGGCGGCCAAGTCAGCGGCCAACCGACCTGTGAGGGACCTGAAGTGGAAATGGGGCCAAGGGGCCGAGAACCAATCCTCTGACCGCGCATAATGCACCTCTAGTGGAAAGAAACACTCTGGAAGCTGTTGGAAGTAAAGGAGGACCTGCGTGAAGTGTGGAAGCAAGGACCATGAGGTCGCGAGCTGTCCACAGGCTGAGGGTCGAAAAGAAGTGACTGAGAAACCAAACACATGTTTCCGTTGTGGACAACCGAGACACTTCGTCCGGGAATGTCCGAATGGCCGAGACGGATGGTCGGGGGCTCCGAAAGTGGAGCGGGGTCGTGAGGGCCGTACGGGACCTACCAAGGGTACGGCTGCTAATTCCTGTATCTATGAGCTCGTGAAGGACTCAGGAGAGGCTGGCTCCTTCGATGCGATTACTGGTATGTCACCCGAACCCTGACTTCTTCAATTTTTATGCATTGCATATTGGGGAAAAGAGCGGGGCTCTTATGCATTTGGGAAATATGTAGGGACCGTTGTGGTAGGAGGTGTTGAGACACTGACGATGTTTGATTCCGGGGCTACACATAGTTTTGTGAGCCCTAGGATGATAGGAAAAGGCTTGTTCCAGCAGGAACAGGTCGTGGGCCAGGGCATTGTAAATGCGGCCAGAGGGCAAGTAATGCCCGTGCTAGGATTAGTTTAGGGTGTACCAGTCTCCATAGGAGGCGTAAGTATGCCAGCTGACCTAGTGGTGGTCCAGCTCAAGCATCATGAAGTGATCTTGGGTATGGATTGGTTGGGACAAAACCGAGCCACTATCGACTGTCACCGAGGAAGGGTGAAGTTTGATAGACCAGAAGGCAAGGTAATGTTCCAGGGCGTGAGGCCGACTTCAGGAAGTCTGGTCGTCTCTTCTATCCAAGCAGAGAAAATGTTGGAAAGGGGATGCGAAGCATACCTAGCCACCATCACCACTAAGGAAGTGGGGACGGAAGTGAAGATTGGGGAGATCCCAGTGGTTCGAGACTTTGAGGACGTGTTCAAGGCCTTAGAAGGCTTACCGCCTGACAGGTCTGACCCGTTCGTCATTGAACTTGAACCAGGGACGAAACCTCTATCAAAGGCTCTGTACAGAATGGCTCCAGCCGAGATGGCCGAGCTGAAGAAGAAGCTGGAAGAACTGCTAGACAAGGGTTTTATTAGACCAATCAGTTCTCCATAGTGGGCTCCCGTTCTCTTCGTCAAGAAGAAGTATGGAAGCCTCCGGCTGTGCATTGACTACCGAGGTATAAATCGGGTCACTGTGAAGAACAAGTACCCGTTGCCTCGGATAGACGAGCTGTTGGATCAACTAAAGGGTTCAACCGTGTTTTCCAAGATCGATCTGGCGTCGGGATACCATCAAATCCCGATAGCGCCTGAAGACGTGAGGAAAACCGCGTTTAGAACCCGGTATGGACACTACGAGTTTGTAGTCATGCCATTTGGTCTAACAAATGCACCAGCTGCCTTCATGAAAATGATGAACAGTGTTTTCCGGGAATGGTTGGATAGGTTTGTGATCATTTTCATTGATAACATTCTTGTCTACTCCAAGAAACGTGAAGAACACCAGGAACATCTACGGATTCTACTGGAGACCTTGAGGACACACCAGCTATACGCCAAATTGAGCAAGTGTAGTTTTTGGCAGAGCCGTGTGGGCTTCCTTGGACACATCGTGTCTGACAAGGGAGTTGCGGTCGACCCGGAGAAGATTCGGTCGATTGAGGAGTGGCCGCGGCCAAGGAACGCAACCGAAGTTCGGAGTTTCCTTGGTCTGGCCGGTTATTATAGACGGTTCGTCCAGGGTTTTACAAGTATGGCTAAGGCCATGACTAAGCTAACCGGAAAGAACGTAAAGTTCGAATGGACGGAGGCCGCGGAGAAGAGTTTTCAGGACTTGAAGGTTATGCTAACCAAGGCGCCAATCCTAACCCTGCCCGTAGATAAAGTGCCTTACGTGGTCTACACAGATGCATCCAGGATCGGCCTGGGTTGTGTTCTGATGCAGGAAGGAAAGGTGTTTTCTTATGCTTCGAGGCAGTTGAGGAAGCACAAGGGTAACTACCCAACTCATGACCTCGAAATGGCTGCGGTAGTATTTGCACTAAAGATCCGGCGATCTTATCTCTACGGAGCCAAAGTGCAATTATTCACCGACCATAAGAGTATGAAGTATGTGTTCACTCAGCCTGACTTGAACCTTAAGCAAAGAAGATGGATGGAGTTGGTGGCAGATTACGATCTAGACATCACCTACCATCTGGGAAAAGCTAACTTGGTAGCAGACGCCTTGAGTCGGAAGAGGACTGAGGTGGCCGTGGAGAAGGATGCAGAGACCTTGGTCGGTTTGGTCAGGTCCTTGCATCTGAATGCATTGTCGGTGGACAATGAGCCACTCGGCCTTGGAGCAGCAGATCAGGCGGATCTGTTGACTCATGTACGGTTGGCTCAGGAACATGATGAAGAGCTGATCAAGTCGGTGAACAACAACAACACCGAGTACCAGTTTACCAACAATGGAACGATTGTGGTGAATGGACGGGTGTGTGTTCCTGACGTGAAAGTCCTTAAGGAGGAGATCCTAAGGATGGCTCATCAGTTTAAGTTCTCCATTCTGTTGGGAATGTCCTGAAATCTATTGTACTTGCTCTAAGTGAAAGTCGTATAGTCGAGATGAGACAATCACATAACACTAGGAAGTCATAACGCTTTGCTAGAAGCCACTTATGATCAATGAGTTGAGAACTCATTGCTAGTGTTATATGATCCTACAGGGTCACACACCTAAGCGAACTAGACGTTAAAGACGAGGTTGATCATTAATGTAATGATCTAGTGAATGCATATTTGATATGCATTCGATATCAATATTCTGGGGCAGTGTCGATCGACACAAAGAGTGTGTCGATCGATGCAACTCGTGAATTACCAGATTAATTCGTTTTAATCATTGGTTAATTCCGTTATGGTTTAAGTCGACATATATAAGATATATGGTCGACCTAAACTGATTTTAACCTAGATAGACAGCCACCAGAACTTGAATAGAAACCTCTGAAGAGATTGGATCTCGAAAGGCACTAGCATCCCTCCTGTTCAGTTCGTGTGCGTGTGGATACCAGTAGAGGCACAGCGTTTGAGGTGCTCCGCGATCTCGATTATCTGCAAATATTCCACTGCAAATCACCAGTTAAATCTGAGATCCCATAGATTCAATTATATGAACCTTAGATCCTAGGCTCGGAATTCAGACTAGGGTTGCTAATCCTGATTAGAACTGCTAGAAATTCCTTCACATTCATCCTGGACAGACCAAGATGTACCAAGACCTCAAACGGTACTATCATTGGGTCGGGATGAAGAGAGACATAGCAGAGTGGGTGTCCAAGTGCCAAACATGTCAGTTGGTTAAGATCGAACACCAGGTCCCAAGTGGCCTTTTGCAAAATCTGCCCATTTCGGAATGGAAGTGGGACCACATCACTATGGACTTTGTAACGGGACTACCTGTGACCCGGTCAAGGAAGGACACGATTTGGGTTGTAGTGGGCAGGCTGACCAATCCTGATGAGGTCGTAAGACTTCACGGTATTCCAGCAAGTATAGTCTCGGATCGGGATGGATGATTCACTTCTTATTTATGGCAAGCTTTTCAGAAACCCTAGGAACAAGAGTGAACATGAGTACGGCTTACCATCCTAAAACGGATGGACAGTCGGAGAGGACCATACAGACGCTGGAAGACATGCTAAGAGCGTGTGTTCTGGATTGCGGCGATTCTTGGGAGAAGTACTTGCCCTTGACCGAATTTGCTTATAACAACAGTTATCAAGCGAGCATCGGGATGTCACCTTATGAAGCGTTGTATGGCCGGCCTTGTAGGACCCCATTGTGTTGGACACAAGTGGGAGAGTCCAGTGTGGTTTGACCAGACATAATTGCCGAGACCACCGAGCAAATCCGATTCCTAAAGGCTAAGATGAAGGAGGCACAAGATCGCCAAAGGAGTTATGCCAACAAGAGAGGGAAAGACCTTGAGTTCCAAGTTGGGGACCGGGTTTACCTTAAGATGATTACCTTCAGAGGAAGGGCTAGGGTTTCCAAGCGAGGAAAACTGGACCCGAGGTACTTAGGGCCATTCACGATTCTGGAAAGAGTCGGGAAGGTAGCCTATAAGTTGGACTTGCCCAACGAGATGGAAGCATTTCACAATGTGTTCCATGTCTCGCAGTTGCGCAAATGCCTCTCGGATCAGGACGTGATTTTGCCCGAGATCCCCGCGGATCTTAAGGCAAACCTCACGCTGGAAACTAGGCCCTTATGGATCTTGGACCGGTTGGAGAAAGCCACCAGGAAGAAGGTAATCCAGATGGTCAAAGTGGAATGGATTTGCAACGGAGTTAAGGAAATCACTTGGGAAACCGAGGCCCGTATGAAGGCTGATTACCAGAGTGGTTTGAGGAGTTTACAAGGGACGAACTTCTTGGAGCGGATTCTGGGACGAATCCATTTCAGGGGGGGGGGAGAACTTGTAACATCCTCTAACCGGCCTACGGGCCATTGGGCGTCCATGGAACCGGAAACACCAAACTTAAGATCGTAAGTGATCAAGGAGAGTGTTCTATGGACGAGAGAAGGTTAAGCTCAGCTGGAATGGAGCTTAATCGTGTGGGAATCAGCTGGAAGGAGTGTGATCAGCTCAGCTCAGCTCAGTGCAGCTCAGCTAGATTGTTGGAGTGTGAATCAGCTGATCAGCTAGTGACACTAGCTGATCTAGCACCCCATAAGCGAAAGGCCACCAATGGCTTTGGTGCCCATTCACAAGCCAAAAGGCAGCCCTTGGCTTGGGCGGTTACTTGGCGATTTTTAGCCTATAAATAGAAGGCTTGGGGGTCATTTTTCGCAGACAAGACACACAAGGGGAAAACCCAGATTTTTCTTAAAGGCGAAGGCCAAGAAATCCGAGTGAAACCTAGAGAGAGAAAGGTGGTTGTTGGCCGGTTCTTGAGAGAAGAAGCCGGCGAGTGTTCAAGGGTTTTGGTGGTGAATTGGGGCGGCTTAAGGAGGCATTATGGCGGGAGAAACAAGCCGTGATCCGGGCAAGTCCACCACGACCACAAAGGTTAGTCCGAGTCTCTCTTTCCTCTCGGCCATGGCTATGCGAGTAGACCATGGACGGTTTGGAATGGTGGCCGGGTTGCTTCTCTTCCTTCTCCTCCTCTGGAACTTAGAACCGGGCTCAGGCTTGATGGTTTTAGGGTCGGCTTTGGTGATATAAGCGTGATCGGCCAAAGGCCATGATCGCGATGGTTCAGACCGACGAGCGGATTGATTACGCTAAGGGTCGTTGACTTGCGGTGTGTGTGATGATCGGACGGCATGTCGGGAAGACATGGCCGGGTCATGAATGATCGGACGGCGCAACGAAGAAATGTTGGCCGGATCATAGTCGCACACAGCAAGGGCCGAGCGTGAACGGTTGGGAATTGGACTGGTCAGTCGCGGCTTCGTCGGATGAGCATTGTCGGATCATCGGGTAAGTCACGGACCATACACCGTGGTCACAGATCGATGGCAACCGTCCGCGGAACCATCTCATCCGTTCGCGGTGAACAGTCGCGACCGTTCGTATCGGACATGCGCCATGACCGTGGAGCGACAGCCGGACGTACGCGATGTCTTTACGGATGATCGCTCGTCAAGCGCTGGTCGATTCACGGTGATGCGCGTGGGACGGAATGGACGGGCGGACTGGCGCGCGATCGCAGTACGCGAAATCGTCGACACGGTCATCCGCACGGTTCTTACGGACGTACGTGCGGTTCGTACCGGACGATCATCGGTACGCGATAGCGAGCGTACGGTCGGACGCGGCAGACGCGCATCGCGGTATGTACTGATTTATCCATGCGGACGTACGTACTGCCGGGACGCGGATCGCGGCATATGGACTGACGCGCACGATTATGGATCGCGGTTACGGCCGCGGATTCGGAATGGTCGTGACGCGGTTCGGTTTATGAACTTAGCCGATTTAGACGGAATTAGAACGGACTTAGGATTTTATGTTGCATTTGGGATATTGAGCATATAGAAATGTATAATGCTAAGTTGCTGGTTATACTTTCATACTTATGTATTTTTGTTGCATTTCAGGACATGTGGACGATCATAAGGATGATCGATCCTAGGAGAGGACCAAGACCGTGGACGAGTGGTGTGATGTTAGATAGACATTGTTAGGACCGAATATTGTATTATCATAATGCATTTGACTCATATTGTATTTGGTACCTTTGCTTGATTAATAAAATGTCTATTTGCCTTTATTGCTCGTTTTGCCTAAGTTAAGATTGAATGGAATTGAATGAATGGAAATTAACTTAAGCTTGAATTGTCTAAGTATAGAATAACTGGGTTTGAGGTTGACAACGAACCTCAAGTCGGATTACTTAGATAGTGGAACGGCCGTTCCGGCCTTAGGGTCGGGATGGGGTGTTTCAACTGCCTTGTAGGCGCACACCACAACACGCATCCCAACATACACCTATACGGCACACATCACGACATACATCTCGGCACACATCTTAAGAGCAGTAGTACCACTAAGGTTTGAAGACAGTGACTCCAACCTGCAAGGAGAAATTCTATCTAGACTAGGACCGGCGTGAAGAACAATCTATGATATACATGGTGCTTGAAAAGGCTTTTCGCAAAGTAACCATTTTATAAAATTTTGGCAAACGCTTTTGAAAAAGATTGAAAACAAGGTTTTGGAAAACAACGAAAGCTGATCTCCCAGGATGGCACTGGGAGATCTTGACCTAGGCTCTTATACCATGCATATTGTAACACCCGTCTCCCGGCGAACCGGAGACGCGGCATTAGGACACCCGTTGAACCCATTTCGGTCCAACCGGGATGCCAACTCAACTTGTCCCAGGACCCGGCGCTTCCTTCGTATTCAAATCCACCAATAATGTCACTCGATCAGTCAATCCTGCATCCGGACCTACGAGAGAAAAAAAAGGATGGAAAAAGAAAGAGAGGCCTGAGTAATTGTTTCAAAACACAATTACCCAGTGAGGGCGAACTCAAGGAATCCGCGATCTCATCCTACGCTATCACAACAACAAGAAACAAGTCCAAGGCTTATAACACCTTGCACCCAAAGCTCGAAGGCACACAATCAACCTACACACTAACAACTTGTCCATAGGTGCGAGCCTGGGCCCCAACCACAACGCACGCACCCATGAACCGACTCGGGCCACAACCCTACTCCACCGCCACCAACCGGTATTCACTCGGCCACAACCGACTCAAGCCACAACCCTACTCCACAACACTCGGGCCGCAACCCTACTCAACCACAACACTTGCAACTACACACACAAGCCATCAAGCACAATCAATGTTTTCTGTTTAAGCGATATCCTAACATTTCTATGTTCAACAATCAATCACATAGCGCGCATTACCAAACCTACACAACCTAGGAAAGACGCTATTAAACAAGGACTCATGTCCAGGAATTGATATAGAATGGGGTAGAGATGACGACCGGTCCTCACCTTAGCCAAAGAAAGGGCAAAACGGTAATTTAGAAGCTTCCTCAGCCCAAACGGACATCAATCGAGTTGACTCGATCGCCGGCCGAGTTGACTCGGCGGCGACTCCGGTGGTCGGCGACGGCGGCGGACGGCGGCGGCTCCCGGCGGACGGCGGCGGCACGTGGAGAACGACGGCGGCGCATGCGGCGACGCGTGGCGAAACTGGCGGATCTTCTTCGGGCGAGTGTGGGAGCGTCCGGGAAGCTATGGGGGAAAGGTCGGTGGCTACTGCTTTGCTCGTCGAGAGGAACGCGATGGTGTCTCGGATTTCCTAGATTCCTCACGGATAAAAAGTTACAGAGGTTTTAGATCTCGGGTTAAAGAAAATCGGATCTGAAAAAGGGCTTACCGGATCTCTTTAGACTCTACACGATGGAGGAGCATCAGATCTACCTTCGGGGGGGGGGGGGAGCTGTAGCTGCGACGGTGGAGAGGTAGGGCTTCGCCGAGATCTCTTTCTTCTTGGTTTCTCTAAAGGAGGTGGCTCCTATTTATAAGAGAAATGCTAGGGTTTTGGGAAGGAAGAGGGCTCTTGGGCTTGGGCTTTTGGGCTTTTGGGCTTTCCTCTTCTTTTCTCAAAAAATTTAATTGGGCTGGTATGGGTATGCTACAGAATTGTCTGCCAGAAATTACCATTTTCACTATAATCAAGCTAAATAAACTCCTTCAATTTTCCAACACAATCATAAGAAACAAACAGAGACCAAAACCTGCTGTGAAGATCGGCCGAGGTGGAGGTCGACCAACAACATGTTGTGAAGATCGGTCGAGGTGGAGGTCGTCGAAAGTAGCTACTAAATCACCTTGAGCCATGACGGGAAAACTGAATGAGAAGGATTTAGTAGTTTGGAGATCTGGAGAATGAGCTTGTGAAGAGTAATCGTGTATGCCTGTCGGGATGAAGATGAGTATTTATAATGTGAATTAGAGATACAGCTGAAACGGGTGGAAATTGAGGAGTTTTGCAGATTGAATGAGTGTGAGAGAGACGTTACATTCTAAGGGATTCGAAAGGAAAGATCCAATAAATTGAGAAACCATTAAAAGTGTTTTCCGCCATAACTTCCTCGAGGACTCTGCCGATGAGATGCAGGGGAAGAAGGGATTTCTATCAACGCAGGAGGTCTTCATGGGCTTACGATTAATTACGGGCTTTATTTATTCAATTAGATTTCTATAAGTGAGCTTAACAAAAACGTGGAGGCCCAAATGTTTTAAAAAGAATGATGACGTGGATAGGAAGAAGCTCCAATTATATATAAGATTTCAAATATAAAAATTTACAGCAATATGTGAGCAATGTAGTGAGCAATATTAAAATTAGGAATTTTACCTGTCAAAACCCGAGCTTGGACCATAAAATCAAATAATTGTGTGATTTGTAATCTCGTTCATTCATTAATCCCTCACCAGGATCGGTTTTCCTCAACAACATAACAGGGCAACCAACTTTCATTTGTACAATATGGTTTGCAAACCTGATGCTCTTAGAATTAAGAAAATCAGGAGTAAGAGCTTGATTATTAACTGAAATTGTATCAGAAGGATCAATCGATTCAGAACTTAGATATATCATTTCTTCACCTGCAAAATAATAAAAAGTATATTGTTATCAAAATCGGATAACATGTTGCTTTATATAGCATTTAATGTATTCATAGTGAAACGAAAGTTATATTACCTTCGAGTTGATCTAGCATATGCTTGTTTACGGTGTTGACATCAGCATTCGTAGGATAAAGAATTGCTCGCTCTTGAAAGAATTTAGGTTCTTTAACTAGTTGCAATGAATTTGAATCACCATAAACTTTATTGCATATTGATTCAATTGGATCTTCAACATCAGTAATCAGAAACTCCTCTGGAATATCACTTAGAACATCACTATCATTAGGTTCAGCGATTTTCCATCACCAACATCTAATATCCACTTTTGAAAATTCCTTTAGCTCCTTAGCCTCTTGAACAATCAAGTCATTTGACTGGAAATGCATATTCTTTGTGAGATATAAGATTGTACAATGCTGCCAAATGTGTGATGAATTAAGGACAGACAACACAATTTCAGCCCTTGTTGCACCTTGAATCACTGAGAGAACTTGTCTGAAGTTTTTACCAAAAACCACAACTTTTCCACCAAATGGCTTTCCATGCCCATCCACCAAAAACCACAACATCCGTGTATAGAAATTACCAAATAGTTATTTGTGCACATAATATAAAAGCACATGATAATCAGTGGTTATACCAAAAACTAACTTTTATACTAATTTTTTGGGTAATTTTTATACATGTGTGTTACTGTTAATAGTTTTTTTCCGTATAATCAATCCTAAAAATTATTTTTACTAAATAATTTTGGGAAGAACAAAAATTATATTAAGTAGCTGAAAACTATTGGATTCAATTAGAATAAAAATGTTTAGAGAAATATACAAAGTTAGGTTTTCTGTATTTTGTATTAAAAATTAGTAAAATAAAAATATAAACATACTTAAATAGATTTAAATAGACATTAAATACATATGTGTTATTTCTAACGGATTTAAACGGACAAGTCTAAATAGGTTTTAAATATAAATAAGTCTAAATGTGTTGGGTCTATCTATTTTAACATCTCTATTTAAACTCAAATAAAATCCAAAAACTAAATAATTTAGTGTGTGAATCCAAAAACTAAAAAAACTCTTTATTTAGAAAACGTTAATAGCTAAAATAAATTGTAATATAAAACCTGTATAGTGATCTTAAATTTAAAAAAAAAAAAACTGAAAACATACAAAACTTATCAAACAAATATCCTGCTTTTAAGGCAAGTCTGTTGAACATCAACCCTGGGTCACTTCGTCATCGACGAGCTACTCTGTAATGGGTTGGGTTGACTTCTTCTTATTTGGGCTGAATCTCTTACATGCTGTTTGAATATTGGACCGGACCATAAAAAGGGTACTAAACCCACTTCTAACACTAAAAACAATCAATTTGAGGACAAGTTCAAATAGAATTTCCTCACAAATTTAAGAATGAACTAGATTTTAACCCGCGCTACAGGAGCGCAGATTTATGTTTCCTTAATATAGTTTAAAATTCATTAAAAATTGTGTAGACATAATCCTGAGAAAGTATGTTTGTGTTTTTCTAGCACAATGAAACAGTATTCTGCAAAATATAATCCTAAGACATTATGTTTTTTTTTCCATAGCACCAATGCAACAAATATTCTTAAAACACAAGATTCATAAAGTTAGAGTATTCTTAAACAAAAAAAAAAAAATAGCAAATTTTGCAATTTTGGTGAACAGTTTGAGGAAGGGAGTGTTGGCATTTTCCCAGAAAAATGAAGCACAATCGCATTGTTGGCCTTGATATCGTTTGCCAACAAAAATTATGATATGTATGTAATATCTATACTATAAAATATAAAGATGCATATTTTCTGTTTTCATTCTGCTTTAAAAAATAATATTTCAAATCGGTCTAATATTTTGGACAATTAATAAGAAAGACGAATGTGACATCCTAATCTGTTATCTTCTGTGATGGCCAAAAAATTTTAAACTCTGCAATTTCACGTATTGCACCGTCCATAATAATCTGAACACAATCACCAGCAGATGTTGCAATCCATTCACCTATCAAATTAATATTTTTACCAATGAGTGAATAATGTAAACTATAACAACTAATACAATTCGTAGATAAATCAACTACCCCAAACATACCGTTTCTAAAAATAAGCTTAGCAAACCTCAAGATGCAAACCATAACGTAGTCATAATTATCCTCGTATGATTTTTGGAACTCCTTAGCCTTGTCGCCACCGAGCTCACATAGCAAGCGACACTTCCTATTAGGTAACATTTAATTACATATTTATAATATAAATAATTATACAAAAAATTTTGATATCAGAACAGACTAACCTAGCCTCCACAAGATGAAAGGTTATGGGATCGCAACACCAAGAAATCAAAATGATCCACTCGCCCAATTAAATCTATATGAATGCACAATAATATAACATATAAGCGTCCTCAATTAAGAAATTCAAACGACCAAAAAATAGTTATCGTACACACCTACAGAATGAATACCATCATGACAGCGAAAAGGCTAGAAAGAGGACATTCTTTAACCCGAATCAATCAACAAAAATCATAGAAACTTCTTTTGCTTATTGAAGTAATCTTCTCAACATATGTTGTCCACTTCCACTTTATTCGAATCGATGAGACGTCGGTTTAAAATCTTCACCAGCCAGAATTAGGCAAAAATCAGAAACAATTATAGAAACCCCTTCAACCAAGACATCCAAGGATTTGTCTATATATAGATGTTCTTTTACAATACCATGTATGTTAGTTCCCTGTAACAGTATATTTGCAGTTTAGTACAACAAAAACAATGTAACTATAAGAGTAAAATTCTTATAAAAGTTATATAAGAAAAACATGCTCATTGACCAATATTAACCCGATCATTTGTTTAGCTCCCCCATTGATAACATATCTCCTCAATATCTTAAAACGAATTCTCCACTCACTGATGTTTGGATTCATGGAAGACACATCAACGAACCTTGAAGAACACATCGAGACTATCTGCTTAAAAGATAAACACAAAACAAACCCTAATAACAATAAGCTACAAGAATATATAAGAACTTATATTCTCAAATATCTTGAAACGGGTAGTATATTTAGTTAATATCTCAAATATCCTAAACGAAGCCCATATATTTTATTTACTTTTGTGTAAAAATATTGTTGTATATATGGTAGGTAGTTAATATGAGTTTTTAAAGACTTTAATTCAAAACTTTATATTTAAGGTAATAGCGTGGTTGGATTTTTCAAGAAGGTAATTGAATTTGTCCAAAAAATTATATTTATAGGTGATTTCTATTTACATAAATCTTAAGAATTAAAACAAACTTGGAAAATATTTCAAACAACAATACAAAATACCAATATAGAATTCAATAGTAATCTTAGTGCTTGCCACTAAACATAAGTTTCAACAAAAATAAAACGGAATTACAACATAGGATGAGAGCTGAATTAGACAAATTCAGTCATTTTTGGAGGATAGTCTGAGGATAGGAGCAATGGAACTTTTCCAGAAAAGTTGAAGCACGATTGTTTGGTTGACATCAACATTGTTTGCCAACAAAAACTCTCTTAAGCCGAAACTCAAATGTATACGTCGCCTGTCACTATCATAATGGAATGCAAGCTCAACATACCATTTCTCTCCTGCATCATTGACCATCAATATGGTGCTCCCTGCAACATCCTCTAATTTTTTTGCATCCACAAAAGACCTTGGAAGATACTGCAAAATAAACAAAATAAATGGATCATGTAACAATATTTAAAAACAAAATACAAAAGGAATAACTTACGATCCTACTTCGTTTGATGCTGTCACTTGTAACGTTTAAGGTCACAAACTTCTCCTCAGTTCCTAACGAAATAATTTCCCTGTTATTCAAAATATTTAAAAAGTAATGAGAGTGTCTCAAAAATAAACCAAAAACACTTACTTGAGCTAACTTCTCCATTGTCCATCTCACGAGTATTTTCATATGTGATAGCACAATAGTCGATTACGTACTGTTGTACCATTTGGAAATCAGTTCCTCCCCGATATTCAAAAATTAAGAAATCACCATCTTCTAACGCATGTGCCTTAAAGAACCGTTTTCAGCCATCTGTAAGCTTATCACCAACTCGTTTGATAGAGAACTCTTCTGGCCTAGCATCTTATGTGAGTTTACCGACTGTAACATTTGTTTTTCCAAGTATAAACCTCTTATAGAAAGTTCCCGGGATAGTCTGCAACAAAAATTTTGAACAATGATTGTCAGTTATAAAATGCACTATAAAAAATAAACCGCGCTAAAGAAAGAAATATATAAGAAAACATACCATACTCTTTCTACAATTGTTTGGAACCATAGGCTTGACAAATCGTTGATTAGTCATCTTCCGATTTTTTAGAGAAGCTAATATGTCTTCATATTTTCCCGAAAACATTACATGCATTTACCAAAACAAATGAATTAGACCGAATCTTAAAAATTGCTCATCAACTCTTGAAGACACAACATAAACCCTGGTTATCTACTTGAATTTCAAACTTGATTTTGTGTTGCAGAATTTCGATGATTTAATGTTCACAATTTCACAATAGGTTTATCTAAGTAAAAATCGGCAAATTCCAAGAATACAAACCCTAATTTTAAATATCATTCCACTGAGAAATTTAGAGTTACCTTTTGGATTTGTTGCTGATTAACCTAGAATCTCGAACGAAATCCTCAATATATTTCCTCAACCACCAAGATTGTACTGAATATATTTCGTCGATCTCCTGAGGATTTTACATATTTGTATGTTATTTAGAATGATTAAAAGAGATTAGAATCGTTTAAGAAATGAGAACTTAAAATGGGCCTTTCTACATTTTGGGCTGTAACATTATACATTATATATAATGTTCTGTTCGTAACAAATTAGCCCAAATAAAAGCTTAGAGTGAAAATATCTAAGAATTCTCTATAACTAAGGATATTGATCATGTAACCAAATTCATAAACCTAAATACCAAAGAACAACTTACAACTCTGCTTTGTTTGATGCAGTCACTCGCTTAAATTCAATAGTATTTTAAGGATTTAACATGGAACATAGTTTGAAACAAAATAAAGTTACTAAAAATTCTTACAAACATAGAAATCTGAGGAAAACATTAAACATAAGTTTTAGCTTAGTCTAAAACAGGATTCCAACATTGGAAGAGATGGAGAGTTTAAGAAATGGCGGAGGAGAGCATCAGGACTGGAGTAGCAGCATTTTGCCAGAAAAGCTGAAGCGTGATTCTCTGCTTCGCCTTGACATTATTTGCTATCAGAAATTCTCTTAATCCGCCAGCCAAACGATTACGTCCCCTATTAGTATCCGAATGGAATGCAAGCTCAACAGACCATTTTTGTCCATCATCATTAACAATCAAAATGGTTTTGACAGCAACCGTCCACAAGTCGTTTGCATCCACAAAGAACTTAGGAAGATACTGAAAAATGAACACATATGAATAAGGTAACAATATTTAAAACATTGATATAAAGGAATAACGTACGATTCTGCATCGTTTTATGCCGTCACTCGTGACGTTTAAGGTAACAAACTTCCCATTAGCTGTTGGAATTGTGTCCAGTAATCTCGGTACTGTCTCTAGAAAGTAAGAGTATGTCAATGATCAGACATAAGTCATATAATACTGGGGGTCATGATGGCTTGCTAGAGTCCGCTCATGATCTATAAGTCTTGGACTTATTGCCTTTATTATATGATCCCATATGGGTCACACGCCTAAGCTAACAGGAAAATGTGTAGGAACGGTTTAGCAGAAGTACGGTAAAAGTGCTAGGCATTTACTGTACTTAGAGAGAATAAAACGTTTTAGCCACTGTGTGTCGATCGATACACAAGGTGTATCGGTCGACACAGTGCGCGAATGCCGTATAGTTAATTGGTGTTTGGGCCAAATGGCCCAAACGGAACCGGACAAGTTTTATTAGATAAAACTCGAGTTCAGTGCCATTAACCCTAGCTCCTCAGCCGAAAACTCTCTCTCTCTGCGCCGAGTTCCTTGTGGTCTAGCAGCCGTTTTCTGTGATCGCGTGTGTGAACCTTTGGAGGATTCATCCCTCGGTGTTTCTCTGATCCCAGACATACCATCTCTTTCCGCTGCAAACAGGTATAAGGTGAGATCATCATTTGTTTCTATTCTGAGAAGAACCTAGATCCGCAAGTTTAGGTTGATATGAATCTAAGAATTGAATCAGGATCAACTAAACAATCCTTCAGTGGTATCAGAGCCAATGGTTCTGGTTTTTCTTGTTTAGATTCATGTTTAGGATTGTTTTCTTGTTTAAAAGTGTTTTGAATCAACTACTGATAAGAGAAACCACTTAAGTAACAAGAATTGAAACCTAAACACACATAAAATCGCAGAAACCAAGCTATATGATTTGGTAGAATGCGATTTTCAAAAGTCAGTATCGACTGGGATCGCATGGATCGATCGATACGATCGCATGGATCGGTCGATACAGTCTATCGGCTAACCCTGTTAACGCGTGAAAGCATCGATCGATGCAGGATCGATGCAGGTTCGATATTGGTGCATCGACCGATGCGGTTGGTGCACATCGATCGACACGGTTAGGGTTTTGGCTCGATTCCGTGCATGCGTGAGAGCATCGATCGATACAGGATCGATGCACGATCGATGCAGGATCGATGCTGAGAGCATCGACCGATGCGGTTGATGGATCGATCGACACGGTTGGTTCATCGATCGACATGGTTGGTTTAAGGCTCGGTTTAATTTTTGATTAAAATTAATTCGTCCTGGTTTAATAAACAGATTTAATAATTTTATTAAGTCTGGTTAAACCGGGACAAGAAATCCAATGTCGAAAGAATTATTGGATTTAGTGCCTAAACCAGGATTTTCTAATTTGATTTGGTTGGACCAAATAAATTGAGAAAATCCGGTTTAGTAAATAACCGGTTGACAATTGTGGTCATCGTAGTAATTAAAATTTGGTTAGACCAATTTTAATGAACCAGACCGGTTATGTCATTTAATTGGACAATTGGGTCATGTCTTGGACATGGACCAATTCTTGGGCCTCGGGCTAAGAATTAAAACAATTGGGCCAATTATTTGAGTCTTTCTTCAGATTAATTTAAAATTTATTTTATAAAATTATAAATCGATTTTAAATTAAAGTTTCCGATATTTTGAAATTAGAAAGTTTCTTAATTTATAGAAGTTTCTAGATTTGCATGATTCGGATTTTAAGAAATTTCTAAAGTTAGAAAGTTTCCGTTTTTAGAAAGTTTCCAATTTTAGAAAGTTTCCAAAATAGTAGGTTTCCAAAAATGGAAAGTTTCCCGAAATAGTAATCTTCTATTTTGGGAATGAATTTTTAAATAAACCTACGAACCTCAAATAATATCAAGCGTTGGATGTCTTGTCCATTCTATGTCAGCTGTCGAAGCCCATTCAATTGTATTCATGGCCTTACAGTGTGAGGGTGTCTGCTTTTGCGTGGATAAGACGGTTTGTGATTCATAAATGTCATTGGGAGTCCCAGACATTAATGATTACATGACTGTATAGTCTGGTTTTCTTGACTGGGCCATCGGGAGTCCCGGGCCTTGAGACATCAGAGTGGATTGGGCCTCGGGCCCAGATTCACAACCAAGAGTTGTATCACGGATATAATTAGCCGATATAGGGCTTACCGATATAAGCTAAGGTTTGGTGACGGCCAGTGGCCCATTTTAATCTTAGTTATATGTGGATCTTGGAATCATTATATTCTATTGAGGGTAACTTATGTTATTGAATATAATGCGTGATTAATCATATTAAATTTAATACGAGATTAATCATATTGAACATTTTAACTAATAACCTTTTTATCTATATATTTCAGCTATGACTACTACAAGCACACAAAACACATTCTCAATCCGGTCTGTTCTCGATAAGGAGAAGCTGACTGGAACGAACTTCCTGACGTGGTCAAGGAACTTGAGGCTAGTCCTCAAGCAGGAGAAGAAGGATTATGTCCTTCGTGATCCTCTCCCCGAGAGGCCTCCTGCCAATGCCGCCAGGACTCTGCATAATGCTTGGGAAAAGCATTCGTCAGATGAAAATGATGCCTATTGCCTGATGTTGGTGACAATGACTCCTGAGCTGCAAAAACAGTTCGAGAGTGTATTGTCACCCATCGAGATAATGGCAAGCCTGAAATCGCTTTTTCAGGAGCAGGCTAGGACTGAGAGGTTTCAAACAGTTAAGAACCTCTTGGACTGCAAGTTGGCTGCGAATGCGGCAGTGAGTCCTCATGTCTTGAAGATGATGGGTTATCTCGATCATCTTCAGAAACTCGACTGCCCAATCAGCCAGGAACTTGCCTGCGACATCATTCTGCAGTCATTACCTGCAAGCTATGATCAGTTCATTCTGAACTTTAACATGCATGGCTTGAGTAAGACATTGCCTGAGCTTCACGGAATGCTCAAGACTGCGGAGCCCAATTTGAGGAAAACCGCCAAGGACCCCAATGTGCTTATGGTGCAGAAGGGCAAGGGGTTTAAGAAATCCTCTGCTAAGGATAAGGGAAAGGCCAAGGCTGTCCAAGTCGCGGACAAGGACACGCCAAAGCCCAAGCCCAAGTCCAAGGCTGGGCCAACTGACGTATGCAGGTTCTGTAAAGAACCAGGGCATTGGAGGAGAGAATGTAAGAAATTCCAGGAAGGTCTAAAGGAATTGAAGAAGAAGACTTTTGAGACTTCTTCGACAGGTATTTTTGTTATAGAAGTTAATACAACTACTTCTGATAATACCTCATGGGTTATGGATACTGGTTGTGGGGCTCATATTTGTACTAATATGCAGGCACTCAGCAACAGTAGAAGGCTGAAGCAAGGACAAGTGGAGCTACGAGTTGGGAATGGAGCGAAAGTTCCAGCACTAGCTGTAGGCACTTACTTGTTGTCTTTACCTTCGAGATTGATTTTAGAACTCAATAATTGTTATTTTGTACCTGCTATAAGCAGAAATATTATTTCAATTTCTTTGTTGGATTTGGAAGGTTATGATTTTTCAGTTAAGAATAAATTATGTTCCTTCAATCGCAACAATTTGTTCTATGGTTCTGCCCCTCTTATGAATGGGCTTTACATACTCGATCAATCCGCGCCAATTTATAACATTAATACCAAACGGTTCAAACCTAATGAGGAGAACCGAACGTTTCTATGGCATTGTCGTTTAGGGCACATCAGCGAGAAACGCATCAAGAGGCTCCATTCGAATGGACTTCTTGGCTCATTTGACTTTGAGTCATGTGAGAAATGCGAATCCTGCATGATGGGCAAAATGACACGGGCCCCCTTTAATAAACCTAACGAGAGGGCCAGTGACGTATTGGGCCTGATACACACTGATGTGTGTGGCCCAATGTCCACAAATGCAAGAGGAAACTATCAGTACTTCATTACCTTTACTGATGATTTCAGTAGGTATGGATATGTTTATTTAATGAAACATAAGTCTGAGTCTTTTGAGAAGTTCAGAGAATTCCAAAATGAAGTACAGAACCAACTTGGCAAAAGCATTAAGGCTCTTCGGTCCGACCGAGGAGGAGAATACTTAAGCCAAGAATTCAGTGATCATCTGAGAGAGTGTGGGATCGTATCCCAACTCACTCCTCCTGGAACACCTCAATGGAATGGTGTGTCTGAAAGGAGAAATCGGACCTTATTGGATATGGTTCGATCTATGATGAGTCACACAGACCTTCCAATATCCCTTTGGGGATATGCTCTGCTAACAGCAGTGTTCACTCTAAATAGAGCGCCATCGAAAGCAGTAGCAAAGACACCATATGAATTATGGACTGGAGAAGCTCCAGTGCTGTCTTATCTCAGAATTTGGGGTTGTGAAGCCTATGTCAAGAGATTGATCTCAGACAAGCTTACACCAAAATCTGACAAATGCTACTTCATTGGTTATCCACGGGAAACCAAGGCTTATTACTTCTATCTACGTTCCGAGAACAAGATTTTTGTTGCCCGGGATTGTAACTTTCTTGAGAGGGAGTTTCTCTCTAAGAAAGACAGTGGGAGCAAGGTACTGCTTGAAGAAATTCAAGATGAACAGGATACTGCTCAACCTAATGAGGAAGAGCAGCAGGAGGACCTACAAGAAATTGTAGAGCCTGAACCTGTAGTACCTGAAGTTCGAAGATCCGGGAGGATCCGTCACGAACCCGAGAGATATCAAGGATTCCTCGTGACTGACTGTCATGATCTTCTGATCATTGATGGTGATGAACCATCGAACTTCAATCAAGCCATGATGGGCCCAGATTCCTCTAAGTGGCGCAAGGCCACTGATTCCGAAATGGACTCCATGTCGGTCAACCAAGTGTTTTCGTTGGTTGACTTACCCGCTGGTGTAAAAGCCATCGAGTGCAAATGGATCTTCAAGAAGAAGATTGACGTGGATGGAAATGTCCAGATTTATAAAGCCAGGTTGGTGGCAAAAGGTTTCAGACAAGTTCACGGTGTGGATTACGATGAAACCTATTCGCCAGTGGCTATGATGAAATCTATTCGGATTCTACTAGCAACTGCAGCTTTTCATGATTATGAAATTTGGCAGATGGACGTGAAAACCGCCTTCCTGAATGGTATTCTGGAAGAGGATGTGTATATGACACAACCTGACGGTTACATAGATCCAAAGAATGCTGGAAAGGTATGCAAGCTTCATAAATCCATTTATGGATTGAAGCAAGCATCGAGGAGCTGGAATCTTCGTTTTGATGAAGCGATCAAGCAATTTGACTTTATCAGAAACGAAGAAGAACAATGCGTGTATAAGAAATCTAGTGGGAGCAAGATTGTATTTCTTATTCTGTATGTCGATGACATACTGCTTCTCGGAAACGACGTTCAAATGCTGAAGTCCGTAAAGGACTGGATTGGAAGTTGTTTTTCCATGAAAGACATGGGTGAAGCCGCATACGTTCTTGGAATCAGGATCTACCGGGATAGATCTAGAAGGCTGATAGGCTTGTGTCAAGATTCATACATTGACAAAGTACTACAAAGATTCAGCATGAAGGATTCCAAGAAGGGCTTCACGCCAATGGTACATGGTACAACGCTAAGCAAGAAGCAGAGCCCTACGACGGCTGCTGAGCTTGAGCGCATGAAGAATATTCCTTATGCATCTGCAATAGGATCTGTCATGTATGCCATGATCTGTACTCGTCCTGATGTTGCTTATGCATTGAGCATGACGAGTAGATACCAGTCAAATCCAGGTGAAAACCATTGGATTGCCGTAAAGAATATCTTGAAGTATCTAAGACATACTAAGGATAAGTTCTTAGTGTACGGTGGAAGTGATGTGCTTAAAGTCAGTGGATTCACGGACGCAAGTTTCCAGACAGACCAAGATGATTTCCGGTCACAGTCCGGTTATATCTTTTGTCTGAATGGCGGTGCAATCAGTTGGAGAAGCTCCAAGCAAGACACCGTTGCAGATTCCACCACAGAAGCTGAATATATCGCCGCCTCAGAAGCTGCGAAGGAAGCTATTTGGATACGAAAGTTCATTATTGAACTAGGTGTGATACCAGATGCGGCTGAGCCTCTGGCACTGTTTTGTGACAACAATGGTGCTATAGCTCAGGCAAAGGAACCAAGATCACACCAGAAATCCAAGCATGTTCTAAGAAGATTTCACTTGATACGTGACATCATTAATAGAAAGGAAGTCAAGATCAGCCGAGTTCAGACTGATGATAACGTCGCTGATCCGTTGACAAAGCCACTCCCAAGGCCTAAGCTCGAGTTTCTGACTGAAGCTGTAGGCATTAGAGACATTGAAATGTAATCTAAATTTGAGTGGGAGTTTGAGGGCTTTTATTTAGTTATTTGATATGTTCTTGTAAAACATTCTTATGTTTAATGAAATTATTATTTCAAGATTATTTTAACTGTGATGAAATAATCGTTCCAAAGTGATATGAACCATTTTATAGGTCATCGAAGTAAATGACTTGATCTTGAGTCATCGAAGTCATTTAGCTTGATCATGAGACCCTATATTTGATAGATGTTTTATATCATCCCGTCCCTAGTCGAAGGTTGTTGAAATTGGAACACCAACAACCGTGTGAGACTGGATTGGTACGTGACTTATGACAGAGTCTCAGTGTGTCATAGATGCGCGGCATCAAAGTCAGTACATAGGTGTATGTTTGGGAACATACGACCGGACAAGACCCGCTTATAAGAACTCTTCAGGATATTTATATCTGTGTCATAAGAGATTCTTACTACGACTATAGAGTATAGTCCTTAGACCTGAGTTCGCATGCATGTGACTGCACATGGACTGATGCACTTTGATCATTGTCTAACGCTATCGTTCTGCGATAGTTATAAGGACCTTGTTTGGGAACATTATGAAATGAGTAGTTAACAGTGATGGAACAAGACGGAATTTGTCCCTCCAATATAAATGGAGTGAATATCTCTAGGCCAATCGGAGATTTGAATACTGGAAAATGCATGGCCATGCTCAAACGGACTGTCCCGAGTCGTTTGGATTGTCAGTATCGAATCAGAGTCCGATGAACAAGATTAGGCTTTATAAGGATGACACCAATCTTGCCTTATGACTAATCGAGATATTGTGACAAAAGGATTATGAATACAGAGATTCCAGTACAAGTGGGAGATTGTTGGAATTGTGTCCAGTAATCTCGGTACTGTCTCTAGAAAGTAAGAGTATGTCAATGATCAGACATAAGTCATATAATACTGGGGGTCATGATGGCTTGCTAGAGTCCGCTCATGATCTATAAGTCTTGGACTTATTGCCTTTATTATATGATCCCATATGGGTCACACGCCTAAGCTAACAGGAAAATGTGTAGGAACGGTTTAGCAGAAGTACGGTAAAAGTGCTAGGCATTTACTGTACTTAGAGAGAATAAAACGTTTTAGCCACTGTGTGTCGATCGATACACAAGGTGTATCGGTCGACACAGTGCGCGAATGCCGTCTAGTTAATTGGTGTTTGGGCCAAATGGCCCAAACGGAACCGGACAAGTTTTATTAGATAAAACTCGAGTTCAGTGCCATTAACCCTAGCTCCTCAGCCGAAAACTCTCTCTCTCTGCGCCGAGTTCCTTGTGGTCTAGCAGCCGTTTTCTGTGATCGCGTGTGTGAACCTTTGGAGGATTCATCCCTCGGTGTTTCTCTGATCTCAGACATACCATCTCTTTCCGCTGCAAACAGGTATAAGGTGAGATCATCATTTGTTTCTATTCTGAGAAGAACCTAGATCCGCATGTTTAGGTTGATATGAATCTAAGAATTGAATCAGGATCAACTAAACAATCCTTCATTAGCTCCTTCAAAATCATCTCGATTATTAGTCAAAACATTACAAAATCATAATTTATTGTCTGTAAATTAAGTGGAAAACACTTACTAGTGCTACCTTCTCCAGTCTCCATTGTGTGTGATGTATTTCCTTCAAAAAAACAACTCGATTATTATTGGAAACATTAGAAATCATCAGAAACTGTCTGGAAAATAAATGGAAAAACACTTACCCGTGATACCTTCTCCAGTCTCCTTTGGAGGTGCTGTATTTATTCCAAAAATCACCTCGATTATTAGTCAAAACATCGCAGATCATCATTAATTTTATGGAAAATAAGTGGAAAAACACATACTCGTGATACCTTCTCCAGTCTCCATTAATTCTACTGTATTTTGATATGTGATCTCACAAGCGTTTGATCCAAACTGATGTACCATATGGAAATCAGCACCTCCACGAAACTAGAAAATCAAAAGATCTAACTCAGCTAATGTATGAGCTCGTAAGAACCGTCTCCAACCATCTGTAATCATATTACCAACTCGTTTGATAGGGAACTCTTCTCGCCTTAAATCAGATGTGAGTAGACCGATTGAAACATCTGTTTTTCTAAGTATAAAGCTATTAAAAAACTTTTTCGGTATAATCTGCAACACAAGTTTTAACAATTATTCCAAGAAATAAAATAAACTTAAAATAAGCCTTAATGAGATTGTCATACTAAGATTACATACCAAGCTCCTTGTGCACTTGCGTGGAAGCATACGCACGAAAAATAGTGGGTGTTTCATCCTACGATTTGTTGTCTGCAAGTTATAATAAGTAAGTTTAAACCCAAAATAATTACATGCATGTATGAAAATAGATGATTTGATGGAAATTTTTGTAAAGTTGCAGAATAAATGACTAGTTGAAAGACGGTACCATCAGTTTATCTCAATATAAATCCGAAATTCTAATCTTATATATAATAGGAGCTTTGTCTCTCCAACTAGACCTCCACGTGTCTTTCCATATTTTTTTAACAGATAGGCCGTCCAAACAATTGACCCAAACAATGAGCCCAATTCCCTAACTATTGTTGACTTTACGCGAGCAACCTACTGTGAGATCTGAGATTCACATTAAGAATTTGTGTTCGTGGATTTGGACTTTTGGATATAGAAATGGTATAGTTTCCTATGAATCAAAGACTTTATTGAGATTGATCGTCGAGATAGAACAAACACAGTCGAAAAGAGAGTACAAAGATTTATGATCGAGCTATCTAGTCGAAGTGTTCTAAGCTAGGTTTGGAATGTCTTGAATGAGTCGCCACTTCTCCTTTAAATACTCTCGACTTTGATCTCCTTATTCCGATATTTCGGCCTCGCCATCGTAACAATCTACGAGATTTGCGTGGATCAGTTGAACTGATGAAGACAAGGTTGCTATATCTCCACGTCATCTCCTGCCGAGCTCGAGCTCGATTCGCCTCCCACTTCGGTGTTGCTTTGGGCCTTGTCGAGAGGTCGATCGCACGGGCCCAGCAAAAGATAACGGTTGATCTCTCTCTCTCCGTCTTGATTCTGGAACGGGCTCACAACTGTGGGCCTTTGTTTCACTGTTAATGGGCCGGATTTCCTAGAGGGAAATCCAATACCAACAATAGCCCCCCAGCCCATTAATTTCGAGAAGTCGAGGTTAATGGTCGGTGGACGTTCTCGGGAAGACGCGTGCGCCTCGGGTGTAATAAACCTAATGATTACTTTATCCCTATCTGTAGATCTTGTTTTGATCCAACGTTCAAGGGTGGGCGCGTGGATCTAGCCGACCTGCTTTTTAGCGCGTCGGCAGTTGTGGCGTGTATTCACTTTAGGAACCTTATTTTCTGCTGTAGATCTGGTCGATCACCAACGGCTAAGATTCGGGGGTCACGAAGAGTCTTTTCAGGCCTGTTCTTTTGCTGACGTGACCTGATTATCGTGCATTCGTAGCCGTCGATCTTAAATCAACGGTTAAGATAAAGGGGGAATGAGGAGTCCTGAATGCCTCGATCTTCTCGTAATTATTACGAACCTGGAATCGTACGGTTAAGATTTTGCACGATTCCCACTACAGATAATCTTTCGTTTTATCGAGGGTAACTCCTTTCCTTCTCACTTTTACTTCGCGTTTCTTTCTCTTTCTGATTTTTTTGTTGGAATTATGTCCAGTAATCTCTGTACTGTCTCTAGAAAGTAAGAGTATGTCAATGATCAGACATAAGTCATATAATGCTGGGGGTCATGATGGCTTGCTAGAGTCCGCTCATGATCTATAAGTCTTGGACTTATTGCCTTTATTATATGATCCCATATGGGTCACACGCCTAAGCTAACAGGAAAATGTGAAGGAACGGTTTAGCAGAAGTACGGTAAAAGTGCTAGGCATTTACTGTACTTAGAGAGATTAAAGGGCCTGATTAAATCTAAGGGATTTAATCAGACTGAGATTTGGGCCCAAAAGCCCATAAGAACTGGACAAGGGTTTTAATAAATAAAACTTGCCCTAGCTTTTATTTTTCTCAAGTAGTCTGCGCCTCCCTCTCTCTCTGTCTGCGCCTCCCACCAGCTTGGTCTAGCAGCCAATTTCCTGCAGTGTGCGTGTGTGAGCCTTTGGAGGAGCTATCTCTTGGTTGTTCTGCTGATCTCTGACCCGTACCTCCTCTTTCCGCTGCATAACAAGGTAACAGGTGAGATCCTTTATGATTCAGCAAGAGAACCTAGATCTGGCATGTTTAGTAGGATCAATTAATCTGATGAATTGAACCAGGAAATACTAAACGATTCCTTCAGTGGTATCAGAGCCATTGGTTCTATTAGGTTTTCTTGTTTAGAATCATGTTTAGGTTGTTTAGAAGTATTTGAATCAATCTGTGCTTGAATTGATGAGAAAATACTTAAGAAACAAGGAATTAAAACCTAAAACCCTAACTAAAAATCGCATGGACCAATCTCGGATTGGTATGCGTCGGATCGTCCGGATCGGGGAAGACGCACGAACCGATCGCTTAAGGATCGTGTTGCGTGGTCGCGTCCCGATCAGCGGATGGATCGCGTCCCGCTCTCGTGAGCATCCCGTCCCGATCACAACCCGAGCTCGTCCCACGCATGACTTGCGGCTGTCCCGATCATTCACGATCGCGGTGATGCTTGCGGCCATGACCTAATGGTCGGTTCATTTTTTGTTTTGTGATGGTTCGGTTTAAAACTTATTAAAACTTAATCGTCACGGTTTAATAAACAGACTTAATAAAATTTATTAAGTTCTGGTTAAACCGGGATAAGAAATCCAATGTCGTAAAAATTATTGGATTTAGTGCCTAAACCAGTGGTTTTCTAATTTGATTTGGTTGGACCAAATAAATTGAGAAAATCCGGTTTAGTAAATAACCGGTTGACAATTGTGGTCATCGTAGTAATTAATTTTGGTTAGACCAATTTTAATGAACCAGACCGGTTATGTCATTTAATTGGGCAATTGGTTTATGTCTTGGACATGGACCAATTCTTGGGCCTCGGGCCAAGAAGTTAAAACAATTGGGCCAATTATTTGAGTCTTTTCTTCAGATTTAATTTAAAATTTATTTAAATATAAAATAAAAAAACGATTTTAAATTAATCTGTTTTTCAAAATCTGAAATTAGAAAGTTTCTTAGAATAGAAGTTTCTAGATTTGCATGTTTTGGATTTTAGGAAATTTCTATATTTAGAAAGTTTCCAATTTTAGGAAGTTTCTAATTTTAGAAAGTTTCCAAAATTAGTAGGTTTCCCAAAAAGGAAAGTTTCCCAAAATAGTAATCTTCTATTTTGGGATGAAATTTTAATAAACCTACAAACCTCAAATAATATCAAGCGTTGGATGTCTTGTCCAGTCTATGTCAGCTGTTGAAGCCCATTCAATCGTACACACGGCCTTACAGTGTGAGGGTGTCTATCTTTTGCGTGGGTAAAACAGTTTGTGATTCATTGATGTCATTGGGAGTCCCAGACATTAGTGATTACATGACTGTATAGTCTGGTTTTTCTTGACTAGGCCATCGGGAGTCCCGGGCCTTGAGACATCAGAGTGGATTGGGCCTCGGGCCCAGATTCACAACCAAGAATTATATCACGGATATAATTAGCCGAGATAGGGCTTACCGATATAAGAAGGTTGGGTGACGGCCAGTGGCCCACTTTAATCTTAGTTATATGTGGATCTTGGAATCATTATATTCTATTGAGGGTGACTGATGTTATTGAATATAATGCGAGATTAATCATATTAAATATAATACGAGATTAATCATTTTGAACATATTAACTAAAATCCTTTTATCTTATATTTCAGCTATGACTACTACAAGCACTCAAAACACATTCTCAATCCGGTCTGTTCTCGAGAAGGAGAAGCTGACTGGAACGAACTTCCTGACGTGGTCAAGGAACTTGAGGCTAGTCCTCAAGCAGGAGAAGAAGGATTATGTCCTTTGTGATCCCCTCCCCGAGAGGCCTCCTAACAATGCCGCCAGGACTCTGCATAATGCTTGGGAAAAGCATTCGTCAGATGAAAATGATGTCTATTGCCTGATGTTGGCGACCATGACTGCTGAGCTGCAAATGCAGTTCGAGAGTGTGTTGTCGCCCATCGAGATAATGGCAAGCCTGAAATCGCTTTTTCAGGAGCAGGCAAGGACTGAGAGGTTCCAGACAGTTAAGAACCTCTTAGACTGTAAGTTGGCTGCAAATGCGGCAGTGAGTCCTCATGTCTTGAAGATGATGGGTTATCTCGATCATCTTCAGAAACTCGACTGCCCTATCAGCCAGGAACTTGCCTGCGACATCGTTCTGCAGTCTTTACCTGCAAGCTATGATCAGTTCATCCTGAACTTTAATATGCATGGCTTGAGTAAGACATTGCCTGAGCTTCACGGAATGCTCAAGACTGCAGAGCCCAACTTGAGGAAAGCTAAGGTGAAGGATTGTTTAGTTGATCCTGATTCAATTCTTAGATTCATATCAACCTAAACATGCGGATCTAGGTTCTTCTCAGAATAGAAACAAATGATGATCTCACCTTATACCTGTTTGCAGCGGAAAGAGATGGTATGTTTGAGATCAGAGAAACACCGAGAGATGAATCCTCCAAAGGTTCACACACGCGATCACAGAAAACGGCTGCTAGACCACAAGGAGCTCGGCGCAGAGAGAGAGAGAGTTTTCGGCTGAGGAGCTAGGGTTAATTGTTCTGAACACGAGTTTTATCTCATAAAACTTGTCCGGTTCCGTTTGGGCCTTTTGGCCCAAACACCAATTAACTCGACGGCATTCGCGCACTGTGTCGACCGACACACCTTGTGTATCGATCGACACAGAGTAGCTAAACCGTTTTATTCTCTCTAAGTACAGTAAATGCCTAGCACTTTTACCGTACTTCTGCTAAACCGTTCCTACACATTTTCCTGTTAGCTTAGGCGTGTGACCCATATGGGATCATATAATAAAGGCAATAAGTCCAAGACTTATAGATCATGAGCGGACTCTAGCAAGCCATCATGACCCCCAGTATTATATGACTTATGTCTGATCATTGACATACTCTTACTTTCTAGAGACAGTACCGAGATTACTGGACACAATTCCAACAATCTCCCACTTGTACTGGAATCTCTGTATTCATAATCCTTTTGTCACAATATCTCGATTAGTCATAAGGCAAGATTGGTGTCATCCTTATAAAGCCTAATCTTGTTCATCGGACTCTGATTTGATACTGACAATCCAAACGACTCGGGAAAGTCCGTTTGAGCATGGCCATGCATTTTCCAGTATTCAAATCTCCGATTGGCCTAGAGATATTCACTCCATTTATATTGGAGGGACAAATCCCGTCTTGTTCCATCACTGTAAACTACTCATTTCATAATGTACCCAAACAAGGTCCTTATAACTATCGCAGAACGATAGCGTTAGACAATGATCAAAGAGCATCAGTCCATGTGCAGTCACATGCATGCGAACTCAGGTCTAAGGACTATACTCTATAGTCGTAGTAAGAATCTCTTATGACACATATATAAATATCCTGAAGAGTTCTTATAAGCGGGTCTAGTCCGGTCGTATGTTCCCAAACATACACCTATGTACTGACTTTGATGCCGCGCATCTATGACACACTGAGACTTTGTCATAAGTCACGTACCAATCCAGTCTCACACGGTTGTTGGTGTTCCAATTTCAACAACCTTCGACTAGGGACTGGATGATATAAAACATCTATCAAATATAGGGTCTCATGATCAAGCTAAATGACTTCGATGACTCAAGATCAAGTCATTTACTTCGATGACCTATAAAATGGTTCATATCACTTTGGAACGATTATTTCATCACAGTTAAAATAATCTTGAAATAATAATTTCATTAAACATAAGAATGTTTTACAAGAACATATCAAATAACTAAATAAAAGCCCTCAAACTCCCACTCAAATTTAGATTACATTTCAATGTCTCTAATGCCTACAGCTTCAGTCAGAAACTCGAGCTTAGGCCTTGGGAGTGGCTTTGTCAACGGATCAGCGACGTTATCATCTGTCTGAACTCGGCTGATCTTGACTTCCTTTCTATTAATGATGTCACGTATCAAGTGAAATCTTCTTAGAACATGCTTGGATTTCTGGTGTGATCTTGGTTCCTTTGCCTGAGCTATAGCACCATTGTTGTCACAAAACAGTGCCAGAGGCTCAGCCGCATCTGGTATCACACCTAGTTCAATAATGAACTTTCGTATCCAAACAGCTTCCTTCGCAGCTTCTGAGGCGGCGATATATTCAGCTTCTGTAGTGGAATCTGCAACAATGTCTTGCTTGGAGCTTCTCCAACAGATTGCACCGCCATTCAGACAAAAGATATAACCGGACTGTGACCGGAAATCATCTTGGTCTGTCTGGAAACTTGCGTCCGTGAATCCACTGACTGTAAGCACATCACTTCCACCGTACACTAAGAACTTATCCTTAGTATGTCTTAGATACTTCAAGATATTCTTTACGGCAATCCAATGGTTTTCACCTGGATTTGACTGGTATCTACTCGTCATGCTCAATGCATAAGCAACATCAGGACGAGTACAGATCATGGCATACATGACAGATCCTATTGCAGATGCATAAGGAATATTCTTCATGCGCTCAAGCTCAGCAGCCGTCGTAGGGCTCTGCTTCTTGCTTAGCGTTGTGCCATGTACCATTGGCGTGAAGCCCTTCTTGGAATCCTTCATGCTGAATCTTTGTAGGACTTTGTCAATGTATGAATCTTGACACAAGCCTATCAGCCTTCTAGATCTATCCCGGTAGATCCTGATTCCAAGAACGTATGCGGCTTCACCCATGTCTTTCATGGAAAAACAACTTCCAAGCCAGTCCTTTACGGACTTCAGCATTGGAACGTCGTTTCCGAGAAGCAGTATGTCATCGACATACATAATAAGAAATACAATCTTGCTCCCACTAGATTTCTTATACACGCATTGTTCTTCTTCGTTTCTGATAAAGTCAAATTGCTTGATCGCTTCATCAAAACGAAGATTCCAGCTCCTCGATGCTTGCTTCAATCCATAAATGGATTTATGAAGCTTGCATACCTTTCCAGCGTTCTTTGGATCTATGTAACCGTCAGGTTGTGTCATATACACATCCTCTTCCAGAATACCATTCAGGAAGGCGGTTTTTACGTCCATCTGCCAAATTTCATAATCATGAAAAGCTGCAGTTGCTAGTAGAATCCGAATAGATTTCATCATAGCCACTGGTGAATAGGTTTCATCGTAATCCACACCGTGAACTTGTCTGAAACCTTTTGCCACCAACCTGGCTTTATAAATCTGGACATTTCCATCCACGTCAATCTTCTTCTTGAAGATCCATTTGCACTCGATGGCTTTTACACCAGCGGGTAAGTCAACCAACGAAAACACTTGGTTGACCGACATGGAGTCCATTTCGGAATCAGTGGCCTTGCGCCACTTAGAGGAATCTGGGCCCATCATGGCTTGATTGAAGTTCAATGGTTCATCACCATCAATGATCAGAAGATCATGACAGTCAGTCACGAGGAATCCTTGATATCTCTCGGGTTCGTGACGGATCCTCCCGGATCTTCGAACTTCAGGTACTACAGGTTCAGGCTCTACAATTTCTTGTAGGTCCTCCTGCTGCTCTTCCTCATTAGGTTGAGCAGTATCCTGTTCATCTTGAATTTCTTCAAGCAGTACCTTACTCCCACTGTCTTTCTTAGAGAGAAACTCCCTCTCAAGAAAGTTACAATCCCGGGCAACAAAGATCTTGTTCTCGGAACGTAGATAGAAGTAATAAGCCTTGGTTTCCCGTGGATAACCAATGAAGTAGCATTTGTCAGATTTTGGTGTAAGCTTGTCTGAGATCAATCTCTTGACATAGGCTTCACAACCCCAAATTCTGAGATAAGACAGCACTGGAGCTTCTCCAGTCCATAATTCATATGGTGTCTTTGCTACTGCTTTCGATGGCGCTCTATTTAGAGTGAACACTGCTGTTAGCAGAGCATATCCCCAAAGGGATATTGGAAGGTCTGTGTGACTCATCATAGATCGAACCATATCCAATAAGGTCCGATTTCTCCTTTCAGACACACCATTCCATTGAGGTGTTCCGGGAGGAGTGAGTTGGGATACGATCCCACACTCTCTTAGATGATCACTGAATTCTTGGCTTAAGTATTCTCCTCCTCGGTCGGACCGAAGAGCCTTAATGCTTTTGCCAAGTTGGTTTTGTACTTCATTTTGGAATTCTCTGAACTTCTCAAAAGATTCAGACTTATGTTTCATTAAATAAACATATCCATACCTACTGAAATCATCAGTAAAGGTAATGAAGTACTGATAGTTTCCTCTTGCATTTGTGGACATTGGGCCACACACATCAGTGTGTATCAGGCCCAATACGTCACTGGCCCTCTCGTTAGGTTTATTAAAGGGGGCCCGTGTCATTTTGCCCATCATGCAGGATTCGCATTTCTCACATGACTCAAAGTCAAATGAGCCAAGAAGTCCATTCGAATGGAGCCTCTTGATGCGTTTCTCGCTGATGTGCCCTAAACGACAATGCCATAGAAACGTTCGGTTCTCCTCATTAGGTTTGAACCGTTTGGTATTAATGTTATAAATTGGCGCGGATTGATCGAGTATGTAAAGCCCATTCATAAGAGGGGCAGAACCATAGAACAAATTGTTGCGATTGAAGGAACATAATTTATTCTTAACTGAAAAATCATAACCTTCCAAATCCAACAAAGAAATTGAAATAATATTTCTGCTTATAGCAGGTACAAAATAACAATTATTCAGTTCTAAAATCAATCCCGAAGGTAAAGACAACAAGTAAGTGCCTACAGCTAGTGCTGGAACTTTCGCTCCATTCCCAACTCGTAGCTCCACTTGTCCTTGCTTCAGTCTTCTACTGTTGCTGAGTGCCTGCATATTAGTACAAATATGAGCCCCACAACCAGTATCCATAACCCATGAGGTATTATCAGAAGTAGTTGTATTAACTTCTATAACAAAAATACCTGTTGAAGAAGTCTCAAAAGTCTTCTTCTTCAATTCCTTTAGACCTTCCTGGAATTTCTTACATTCTCTCCTCCAATGCCCTGGTTCTTTACAGAACCTGCATATGTCAGTTGGCCCAGCCTTGGACTTGGGCTTGGGCTTTGGCGTGTCCTTGTCCGCGACTTGGACAGCCTTGGCCTTTCCCTTATCCTTAGCAGAGGATTTCTTAAACCCCTTGCCCTTCTGCACCACAAGCACATTGGGGTCCTTGGCGGTTTTCCTCAAATTGGGCTCCGCAGTCTTGAGCATTCCGTGAAGCTCAGGCAATGTCTTACTCAAGCCATGCATGTTAAAGTTCAGAATGAACTGATCATAGCTTGCAGGTAATGACTGCAGAATGATGTCGCAGGCAAGTTCCTGGCTGATTGGGCAGTCGAGTTTCTGAAGATGATCGAGATAACCCATCATCTTCAAGACATGAGGACTCACTGCCGCATTCGCAGCCAACTTGCAGTCCAAGAGGTTCTTAACTGTTTGAAACCTCTCAGTCCTAGCCTGCTCCTGAAAAAGCGATTTCAGGCTTGCCATTATCTCGATGGGTGACAATACACTCTCGAACTGTTTTTGCAGCTCAGGAGTCATTGTCACCAACATCAGGCAATAGGCATCATTTTCATCTGACGAATGCTTTTCCCAAGCATTATGCAGAGTCCTGGCGGCATTGGCAGGAGGCCTCTCGGGGAGAGGATCACGAAGGACATAATCCTTCTTCTCCTGCTTGAGGACTAGCCTCAAGTTCCTTGACCACGTCAGGAAGTTCGTTCCAGTCAGCTTCTCCTTTTCGAGAACAGACCGGATTGAGAATGTGTTTTGTGTGCTTGTAGTAGTCATAGCTGAAATATATAGATAAAAAGGTTATTAGTTAAAATGTTCAATATGATTAATCTCGTATTAAATTTAATATGATTAATCACGCATTATATTCAATAACATAAGTTACCCTCAATAGAATATAATGATTCCAAGATCCACATATAACTAAGATTAAAGTGGGCCACTGGCCGTCACCAAACCTTAGCTTATATCGGTAAGCCCTATATCGGCTAATTATATCCGTGATATAACTCTTGGTTGTGAATCTGGGCCCGAGGCCCAATCCACTCTGATGTCTCAAGGCCCGGGACTCCCGATGGCCCAGTCAAGAAAACCAGACTATACAGTCATGTAATCATTAATGTCTGGGACTCCCAATGACATTTATGAATCACAAACCGTCTTATCCACGCAAAAGCAGACACCCTCACACTGTAAGGCCATGAATACAATTGAATGGGCTTCGACAGCTGACATAGAATGGACAAGACATCCAACGCTTGATATTATTTGAGGTTCGTAGGTTTATTTAAAAAATTCATTCCCAAAATAGAAGATTACTATTTCGGGAAACTTTCCATTTTTGGAAACCTACTATTTTTGGAAACTTTCTAAAATTGGAAACTTTCTAAAAACGGAAACTTTCTAACTTTAGAAATTTCTTTAAAATCCAAAACCCGCAAATCCAGAAACTTCTAATTTAAGAAACTTTCTAATTTCAAAATTTCGGAAACTTTAATTTAAAATCGACTTTATAATTTTATAAAATAAATTTTAAATTAATCTGAAGAAAGACTCAAATAATTGGCCCAATTGTTTTAACTTCTTGGCCCGAGGCCCAAGAATTTGTCCATGTCCAAGACATGACCCAATTGTCCAATTAAATGATATAACCGGTCTGGTTCATTAAAATTGGTCTAACCAAATTTTAATTACTACGATGACCACAATTGTCAACCGGTTATTTACTAAACCGGATTTTCTCAATTTATTTGGTCCAACCAAATCAAATTAGAAAATCCTGGTTTAGGCACTAAATCCAATAATTCTTTCGACATTGGATTTCTTGTCCCGGTTTAACCAGACTTAATAAAATTATTAAATCTGTTTATTAAACCAGGACGAATTAATTTTAATCAAAAATTAAACCGAGCCTTAAACCAACCATGTCGATCGATGAACCAACCGTGTCGATCGATCCATCAACCGCATCGGTCGATGCTCTCAGCATCGATCCTGCATCGATCGTGCATCGATCCTGTATCGATCGATGCTCTCACGCATGCACGGAAACCGAGCCAAAACCCTAACCGTGTCGATCGATGTGCACCAACCGCATCGGTCGATGCACCAATATCGAACCTGCATCGATCCTGCATCGATCGATGCTTTCACGCGTTAACAGGGTTAGCCGATAGACTGTATCGACCGATCCATGCGATCGTATCGATCGATCCATGCGATCGCAGTCGATACAGACCTTTTGAAATCGCATTCTACCAAATCATATAGCTTGGTTTATGCAATTTTATGTGTGTTTAGGTTTCAATTCCTTGTTGCTTAAGTGATTTCTCTTATCAGTAGTTGATTCAAAACACTTTTAAACAAGAAAACAATCCTAAACATGAATCTAAACAAGAAAAACCAGAACCATTGGCTCTGATACCACTGAAGGATTGTTTAGTTGATCCTGATTCAATTCTTAGATTCATATCAACCTAAACATGCGGATCTAGGTTCTTCTCAGAATAGAAACAAATGATGATCTCACCTTATACCTGTTTGCAGCGGAAAGAGATGGTATGTTTGAGATCAGAGAAACACCGAGAGATGAATCCTCCAAAGGTTCACACACGCGATCACAGAAAACGGCTGCTAGACCACAAGGAGCTCGGCGCAGAGAGAGAGAGAGTTTTCGGCTGAGGAGCTAGGGTTAATTGTTCTGAACACGAGTTTTATCTCATAAAACTTGTCCGGTTCCGTTTGGGCCATTTGGCCCAAACACCAATTAACTCGACGGCATTCGCGCACTGTGTCGACCGACACACCTTGTGTATCGATCGACACAGAGTAGCTAAACCGTTTTATTCTCTCTAAGTACAGTAAATGCCTAGCACTTTTACCGTACTTCTGCTAAACCGTTCCTACACATTTTCCTGTTAGCTTAGGCGTGTGACCCATATGGGATCATATAATAAAGGCAATAAGTCCAAGACTTATAGATCATGAGAGGACTCTAGCAAGCCATCATGACCCCCAGTATTATATGACTTATGTCTGATCATTGACATACTCTTACTTTCTAGAGACAGTACCGAGATTACTGGACACAATTCCAACATAAGGACCCCAATGTGCTTATGGTGCAAAAGGGAAAGGGCTTTAAGAAATCCTCTGCTAAGGATAAGGGAAAGGCTAAGGCTGTTCAAGTCTCGGACAAGGACACGCCAAAGCCCAAGCCCAAGTCCAAAGCTGGGCCAACTGACATATGCAGGTTCTGCAAAGAACCAGGGCATTGGAGGAGAGAATGTAAGAAATTCCTGGAAGGTCTAAAGGAATTAAAGAAGAAGACTCTGGAGACTTCTTCATCAGGTATTTTTGTTATAGAAGTTAATACAAATACTTCTGATAATACCTCATGGGTTATGGATACTGGTTGTGGGGCTCATATTTGTACTAATATGAAGGCACTCAGCAACAGTAGGAGGCTGAAGCAAGGACAAGTGGAGCTACGAGTTGGGAATGGAGCGAAAGTTCCTGCACTAGCTGTAGGCACATACTTGTTGTCTTTACCTTCGGGATTGGTTTTAGAACTCAATAATTGTTATTTTGTACCTGCGATAAGCAGAAATATTATTTCAATTTCTTTGTTGGATTTGGAAGGTTATGATTTTTCAGTTAAGAATAAATTATGTTCCTTCAATCGCAACAATTTGTTCTATGGTTGTGCCCCTCTTACGAATGGGCTTTACATACTCGATCAATCCGCGCCAATTTATAACATTAATACCAAACGGTTCAAACCTAATGAGGAGAACCGAACGTTTCTATGGCATTGTCGTTTAGGGCACATCAGCGAGAAACGCATCAAGAGGCTCCATTCGAATGGACTTCTTGGCTCATTTGACTTTGAGTCATGTGAGAAATGTGAATCCTGCATGATGGGCAAAATGACACGGGCCCCCTTTAATAAACCTAACGAGAGGGCCAGTGACTTATTGGGCCTGATACACACTGATGTGTGTGGCCCAATGTCCACAAATGCAAGAGGAAACTATCAGTACTTCATTACCTTCACTGATGATTTCAGTAGGTATGGATATGTTTATTTGATGAAACATAAGTCTGAATCGTTTGAGAAATTCAGAGAATTCCAAAATGAAGTACAGAACCAACTTGGCAAAAGCATTAAGGATCTTCGGTCCGACCGAGGAGGAGAATACTTAAGCCAAGAATTCAGTGATCATCTGAGAGAGTGTGGGATCGTATCCCAACTCACTCCTCCTGGAACACCACAATGGAATGGTGTGTCTGAGAGGAGAAATCGGACCTTATTGGATATGGTTCGATCTATGATGAGTCACACAGACCTTCCAATATCCCTTTGGGGATATGCTCTGCTAACAGCAGTGTTCACTCTAAATAGAGCGCCATCAAAAGCAGTAGCAAAGACACCATATGAACTATGGACTGGAGAAGCTCCAGTGCTGTCTTATCTTAGAATTTGGGGTTGTGAAGCCTATGTCAAGAGATTGATCTCTGACAAGCTTACACCAAAGTCTGATAAATGCTACTTCATTGGTTATCCGAAGGAAACCAAGGCTTATTACTTCTATCTACGATCCGAGAACAAGATCTTTGTTGCCCGGGATTGTAATTTTCTTGAGAGGGAGTTTCTCTCTAAGAAAGACAGTGGGAGTAAGGTACTGCTTGAAGAAATTCAAGATGAACAGGATACTGCTCAACCTAATGAGGAAGAGCAGCAGGAGGACCTACAAGAAATTGTAGAGCCTGAACCTGTAGTACCTGAAGTTCGAAGATCCGGGAGGATCCGTCACGAACCCGAGAGATATCAAGGATTCCTCGTGACTAACTGTCATGATCTTCTGATCATTGATGGTGATGAACCATCGAACTTCAATCAAGCCATGATGGGCCCAGATTCCTCCAAGTGGCGTAAGGCCACAGATTCCGAAATGGACTCCATGTCGGTCAACCAAGTGTTTTCGTTGGTTGATTTACCCGCTGGTGTAAAAGCCATCGAGTGCAAATGGATCTTCAAGAAGAAGATTGACGTGGATGGAAATGTCCAGATTTATAAAGCCAGGTTGGTGGCAAAAGGTTTCAGACAAGTTCACGGTGTGGATTATGATGAAACCTATTCACCAGTGGCTATGATGAAATCTATTCGGATTCTACTAGCAACTGCAGCTTTTCATGATTATGAAATTTGGCAGATGGACGTGAAAACCGCCTTCCTGAATGGTATTCTGGAAGAGGATGTGTATATGACACAACCTGACGGTTACATAGATCCAAAGAATGCTGGGAAAGTATGCAAGCTTCATAAATCCATTTATGGATTGAAGCAAGCATCGAGGAGCTGGAATCTTCGTTTTGATGAAGCGATCAAGCAATTTGACTTCATCAGAAACGAAGAAGAACAATGCGTGTATAAGAAAACTAGTGGGAGCAAGATAGTATTTCTTATTCTGTATGTCGATGACATACTACTTCTCGGAAACGACGTACCAATGCTAAAGTCGGTAAAGGACTGGCTTGGAAGTTGTTTTTCCATGAAAGACATGGGTGAAGCCGCATACGTTCTTGGAATAAGGATCTACCGGGATAGATCTAAAAGGCTGATAGGCTTGTGTCAAGACTCATACATTGACAAAGTCCTGCATAGATTCAGCATGGCAGATTCCAAGAAGGGCTTCACGCCAATGGTACATGGCACAACGCTAAGCAAGAAGCAGAGCCCTACGACGGCTGCTGAGCTTGAGCGCATGAAGAATATTCCTTATGCATCTGCAATAGGATCTGTCATGTATGAAGGATTGTTTAGTGTTTCCTGGTTCAATTCATCAGATTAATTGATCCTACTAAACATGCCAGATCTAGGTTCTCTTGCAGAATCATAAAGGATCTCACCTGTTACCTTGTTATGCAGCGGAAAGAGGAGGTACGGGTCAGAGATCAGCAGAACCACCAAGAGATAGCTCCTCCAAAGGCTCACACACGCACACTGCAGGAAATTGGCTGCTAGACCAAGCTGGTGGGAGGCGCAGAGAGAGAGAGAGAGAGTTGGCGCAGAGGCTTAGGGAAAAAAAAGGTGGCTAGGTTAAGTTTTAATCATAAAACTTATGCCTAATTCCTTTTGGGCTTTTGGGCCCAATTCTCAGTTTGATTAAATCCTTTAGATTTAATCAGGCCCTTTCGTCTCTCTAAGTACAGTAAATGCCTAGCACTTTTACCGTACTTCTGCTAAACCGTTCCTACACATTTTCCTGTTAGCTTAGGCGTGTGACCCATATGGGATCATATAATAAAGGCAATAAGTCCAAGACTTATAGATCATGAGCGGACTCTAGCAAGCCATCATGACCCCCAGTATTATATGACTTATGTCTGATCATTGACATACTCTTACTTTCTAGAGACAGTACAGAGATTACTGGACATAATTCCAACAATCTCCCACTTGAACTGGAATCTCTGTATTCATAATCCTTTTGTCTCAATATCTCGATTAGTCATAAGGCAAGATTAGTGTCATCCTTATAAAGCCTAATCTTGTTCATCGGACTCTGATTTGATACTGACAATCCAAACGACTCGGGAAAGTCCGTTTGAGCATGGCCATGCATTTTCCAGTATTCAAATCTCCGATTGGCCTAGAGATATTCACGCCATTTATATTGGAGGGACAAATCCCGTCTTGTTCCATCACTTTAAACTACTCATTTCATAATACACCCAATCAAGGTCCTTATAACTATCGCTTAACGACAGCATTAGACAATGATCAAAGCGCATTAGTTCATGTGCAGTCACATGCATGCGAACTCAGGTCTAAGGACTATACTCTATAGTCGTAGTAAGAATCTCTTATGACACAGATATAAATATCCTGAAGAGTTCTTATAATCGGGTCATGTCCGGTCGTATGTACCCAACATACACCTATGTACTGACTTTGATGCCGCGCATCTATGACACACTGAGACTTTGTCATAAGTCACATACCAATCTAGTCTCACACGGTTGTTGGTGTTCCAATTTCAACAACCTTCGACTAGGGACAGGATGATATAAGCCATTTATCAAATATAGGGTCTCATGATCAAGCTAAATGACTTTGATAACTCAAGATCAAGTCACTTACTTCGATGACCTATAAAATGGCTCATATCACTTTGGAACGATTATTTCATCACAGTTAAAATAATCTTGAAATAATAATTTCATTAAACATAAGAAAATGTTTTACAAGAACATATCAAATAACTAAATAAAGCCCTCAAACTCCCACTCAAATTTAGATTACATTTCAATGTCTCTAATGCCTACAGCTTCAGTTAGGAAATCGAGCTTAGGTCTTGGGAGTGGCTTTGTCAATGGATCAGCGACGTTATCATCTGTCTGAACTCGGCTGATCTTGACTTCCTTTCTATTAATGATGTCACGTATCAAGTGAAATCTTCTTAGGACATGCTTGGATTTCTGGTGTGATCTTGGTTCCTTTGCCTGAGCAATAGCACCATTGTTATCACAAAACAGTGCCAGAGGCTCAGCCGCATTTGGTATCACACCTAGTTCAATAATGAACTTTCGTATCCAAACAGCTTCCTTCGCTGCTTCCGAAGCGGCGATATATTCAGCTTCTGTAGTGGAATCAGCAACGGTGTCTTGCTTGGAGCTTCTCCAACTGATTGCACCGCCATTCAGACAAAAGATATAACCGGACTGTGACCGGAAATCATCTTGGTCTGTCTGGAAACTTGCGTCCGTGAATCCACTGACTTCAAGCACATCACTTCCACCGTATACCAAGAACTTGTCCTTAGTATGTCTTAGATACTTCAGGATATTCTTGACGGCAATCCAATGGTTTTCACCTGGATTTGACTGGTATCTACTCGTCATGCTCAATGCATAAGCAACATCAGGACGAGTACAGATCATGGCATACATGATATATCCTATTGCAGATGCATAAGGAATATTCTTCATGCGCTCAAGCTCAGCAGCCGTCGTAGGGCTCTGCTTCTTGCTTAGCGTTGTGCCATGTACCATTGGCGTGAAGCCCTTCTTGGAATCTTTCATGCTGAATCTTTGTAGGACTTTGTCAATGTATGAATCTTGACACAAGCCTATCAGCCTTCTAGATCTATCCCGGTAGATCCTGATTCCAAGAACGTATGCGGCTTCACCCATGTCTTTCATGGAAAAACAACTTCCAAGCCAGTCCTTTACCGACTTCAGCATTGGAACGTCGTTTCCGAGAAGCAGTATGTCATCGACATACAGAATAGGAAATACTATCTTGCTCCCACTAGTTTTCTTATACACGCATTGTTCTTCTTCGTTTCTGATGAAGTCAAATTGCTTGATCGCTTCATCAAAACGAAGATTCCAGCTCCTCGATGCTTGCTTCAATCCATAAATGGATTTATGAAGCTTGCATACTTTCCCAGCATTCTTTGGATCTATGTAACCGTCAGGTTGTGTCATATACACATCCTCTTCCAGAATACCATTCAGGAAGGCGGTTTTTACGTCCATCTGCCAAATTTCATAATCATGAAAAGCTGCAGTTGCTAGTAGAATCCGAATAGATTTCATCATAGCCACTGGGGAATAGGTTTCATCATAATCCACACCGTGAACTTGTCTGAAACCTTTTGCCACCAACCTGGCTTTATAAATCTGGACATTTCCATCCACGTCAATCTTCTTCTTGAAGATCCATTTGCACTCGATGGCTTTTACACCAGCGGGTAAGTCAACCAACGAAAACACTTGGTTGACCGACATGGAGTCCATTTCGGAATCAGTGGCTTTACGCCACTTAGAGGAATCTGGGCCCATCATGGCTTGATTGAAGTTCGATGGTTCATCACCATCAATGATCAGAAGATCATGACAGTTAGTCACGAGGAATCCTTGATATCTCTCGGGTTTGTGACGGATCCTCCCGGATCTTCGAACTTCAGGTACTACAGGTTCAGGCTCTACAATTTCTTGTAGGTCCTCCTGCTGCTCTTCCTCATTAAGTTGAGCAGTATCCTGTTCATCTTGAATTTCTTCAAGCAGTACCTTACTCCCACTGTCTTTCTTAGAGAGAAACTCCCTCTCAAGAAAGTTACAATCCCGGGCAACAAAGATCTTGTTCTCGGATCGTAGATAGAAGTAATAAGCCTTGGTTTCCTTCGGATAACCAATGAAGTAGCATTTATCAGACTTTGGTTTAAGCTTGTCAGAGATCAATCTCTTGACATAGGCTTCACAACCCCAAATTCTAAGATAAGACAGCACCGGAGCTTCTCCAGTCCATAATTCATATGGTGTCTTTGCTACTGCTTTTGATGGCGCTCTATTTAGAGTGAACACTGCTGTTAGCAGAGCATATCCCCAAAGGGATATTGGAAGGTCTGTGTGACTCATCATAGATCGAACCATATCCAATAAGGTCCAATTTCTCCTCTCAGACACACCATTCCATTGTGGTGTTCCAGGAGGAGTGAGTTGGGATACGATCCCACACTCTCTCAGATGATCACTGAATTCTTGGCTTAAGTATTCTCCTCCTCGGTCGGACCGAAGAGCCTTAATGCTTTTGCCAAGTTGGTTATGTACTTCATTTTGGAATTCTCTGAATTTCTCAAACGATTCAGACTTATGTTTCATCAAATAAACATATCCATACCTACTGAAATCATCAGTGAAGGTAATGAAGTACTGATAGTTTCCTCTTGCATTTGTGGACATTGGGCCACACACATCAGTGTGTATCAGGCCCAATAAGTCACTGGCCCTCTCGTTAGGTTTATTAAAGGGGGCCCGTGTCATTTTGCCCATCATGAAGGATTCGCATTTCTCACATGACTCAAAGTCAAATGAGCCAAGAAGTCCATTCGAATGGAGCCTCTTGATGCGTTTCTCGCTGATGTGCCCTAAACGACAATGCCATAGAAACGTTCGGTTCTCCTCATTAGGTTTGAACCGTTTGGTATCAATGTTATAAATTGGCGCGGATTGATCAAGTATGTAAAGCCCATTCGTAAGAGGGGCACAACCATAGAACAAATTGTTGCGATTGAAGGAACATAATTTATTCTTAACTGAAAAATCATAACCTTCCAAATCCAACAAAGAAATTGAAATAATATTTCTGCTTATCGCAGGTACAAAATAACAATTATTGAGTTCTAAAACCAATCCCGAAGGTAAAGACAACAAGTATGTGCCTACAGCTAGTGCAGGAACTTTCGCTCCATTCCCAACTCGTAGCTCCACTTGTCCTTGCTTCAGCCTCCTACTGTTGCTGAGTGCCTGCATATTAGTACAAATATGAGCCCCACAACCAGTATCCATAACCCATGAGGTATTATCAGAAGTAGTTGTATTAACTTCTAAAACAAAAATACCTGATGAAGAAGTCTCGAGAGTCTTCTTCTTCAATTCCTTTAGACCTTCCAGGAATTTCTTACATTCTCTCCTCCAATGCCCTGGTTCTTTACAGAACCTGCAGATGTCAGTAGGCCCAGCCTTGGATTTGGGCTTGGGCTTTGGCGTGTCCTTGTCCGAGACTTGAACAGCCTTAGCCTTTCCCTTGTCCTTGGCAGAGGATTTCTTAAAGCCCTTGCCCTTTTGCACCATAAGCACATTGGGGTCCTTGGCGGTTTTCCTCAAGTTGGGCTCTGCAGTCTTGAGCATTCCGTGAAGCTCAGGCAATGTCTTACTCAAGCCATGCATATTGAAGTTCAGGATGAACTGATCATAGCTTGCAGGTAAAGACTGCAGAACGATGTCGCAGGCAAGTTCCTGGCTGATAGGGCAGTCGAGTTTCTGAAGATGATCGAGATAACCCATCATCTTCAAGACATGAGGACTCACTGCCGCATTTGCAGCCAACTTACAGTCTAAGAGGTTCTTAACTGTCTGGAACCTCTCAGTCCTTGCCTGCTCCTGAAAAAGCGATTTCAGGCTTGCCATTATCTCGATGGGCGACAACACACTCTCGAACTGCATTTGCAGCTCAGCAGTCATGGTCGCCAACATCAGGCAATAGACATCATTTTCATCTGACGAATGCTTTTCCCAAGCATTATGCAGAGTCCTGGCGGCATTGTTAGGAGGCCTCTCGGGGAGGGGATCACGAAGGACATAATCCTTCTTCTCCTGCTTGAGGACCAGCCTCAAGTTCCTTGACCACGTCAGGAAGTTCGTTCCAGTCAGCTTCTCCTTTTCGAGAACAGACCGGATTGAGAATGTGTTTTGAGTGCTTGTAGTAGTCATAGCTGAAATATAAGATAAAAAGGTTTTTAGTTAATATGTTCAAAATGATTAATCTCGTATTATATTTAATATGATTAATCTCGCATTATATTCAATAACATCAGTCACCCTCAATAGAATATAATGATTCCAAGATCCACATATAACTAAGATTAAAGTGGGCCACTGGCCGTCACCCAACCTTCTTATATCGGTAAGCCCTATCTCGGCTAATTATATCCGTGATATAACTCTTGGTTGTGAATCTGGGCCCGAGGCCCAATCCACTCTGATGTCTCAAGGCCCGGGACTCCCGATGGCCTAGTCAAGAAAACCAGACTATACAGTCATGTAATCACTAATGTCTGGGACTCCCAATGACATTTATGAATCACAAACCGTCTTACCCACGCAAAAGTAGACACCCTCACACTGTAAGGCCATGAGTACAATTGAATGGGCTTCGACAGCTGACATAGACTGGACAAGACATCCAACGCTTGATATTGTTTGAGGTTTGTAGGTTTATTAAAATTTTATCCCAAAATAGAAGATTACTATTTTGGGAAACTTTCCTTTTTGGGAAACCTACTAATTTTGGAAACTTTCTAAAATTGGAAACTTCCTAAAATCGGAAACTTTCTAAATATAGAAATTTCCTAAAATCCAAAACATGCAAATCTAGAAACTTCTAATTTAAGAAACTTTCTAATTTCAGATTTTGGAAACTGATTAATTTTAAAATCAAATTTTAATAATTGAATGAATTTTAAAATAATCTGAAGAATAAGACTCAAATAATTGGCCCAATTGTTTTAACTTCTTGGCCCGAGGCCCAAGAATTGGTCCATGTCCAAGACATAACCCAATTGTCCAATTAAATGACATAACCGGTCTGGTTCATTAAAATTGGTCTAACCAAAATTAATTACTACGATGACCACAATTGTCAACCGGTTATTTACTAAACCGGATTTTCTCAATTTATTTGGTCCAACCAAATCAAATTAGAAAACCACTGGTTTAGGCACTAAATCCAATTTTACGACTTTGGATTTCTTATCCCGGTTTAACCAGAACTTAATAAATTTTATTAAGTCTGTTTATTAAACCGTGACGATTAAGATTTTAAAATATCTTAAACCGAACCACCTAACCAAAACGAACCGGCCCATTAGGTCACGAACCGATCACGGCTTCACGCGATCGAGCAACAATCGGGCAGCCGCAAGCCACGCGATCGGGACGGGACGGGACGCGGGACGGGATGGCTCGGGTCGAGACGCGTCGTGAGCTGGACTCGATCGCATCGATCCATGCCATCGATCCGTGATCGATACATGCGATCGGCTCGCCGATCGGTTCATCACTCGCCGCGAGCATCAACGATCGGCATGACCACGCGATCGATCCATGATCGGTCCGTGCATCAAGCGATCCGCTCGGCCGACTCTCGGACGCATACCGATCCTTTAGCGATCGGTTCATGCGGTTTTAGTTTAGGTTTTCAATTGTTTCTTAAGTGTTTTACAAATCAAATTCAAGCACAGATTGATCCAAACACTTCTAAACAACCTAAACATGATTCTAAAACAAGAAATCCTAACAGAACCAATGGCTCTGATACCACTGAAGGATTGTTTAGTGTTTCCTGGTTCAATTCATCAGATTAATTGATCCTACTAAACATGCCAGATCTAGGTTCTCTTGCAGAATCATAAAGGATCTCACCTGTTACCTTGTTATGCAGCGGAAAGAGGAGGTACGGGTCAGAGATCAGCAGAACCACCAAGAGATAGCTCCTCCAAAGGCTCACACACGCACACTGCAGGAAATTGGCTGCTAGACCAAGCTGGTGGGAGGCGCAGAGAGAGAGAGAGAGTTGGCGCAGAGGCTTAGGGAAAAAAAGGTGGCTAGGTTAAGTTTTAATCATAAAACTTATGCCTAATTCCTTTTGGGCTTTTGGGCCCAATTCTCAGTTTGATTAAATCCTTTAGATTTAATCAGGCCCTTTCGTCTCTCTAAGTACAGTAAGTGCCTAGCACTTTTACCGTACTTCTGCTAAACCGTTCCTACACATTTTCCTGTTAGCTTAGGCGTGTGACCCATATGGGATCATATGATAAAGGCAATAAGTCCAAGACTTATAGATCATGAGCGGACTCTAGCAAGCCATCATGACCCCCAGTATTATATGACTTATGTCTGATCATTGACATACTCTTACTTTCTAGAGACAGTACAGAGATTACTGGACATAATTCCAACAATGTATGCCATGATCTGTACTCGTCCTGATGTTGCTTATGCATTGAGCATGACGAGTAGATACCAGTCAAATCCAGGTGAAAGCCACTGGATTGCCGTCAAGAATATCCTGAAGTATCTGAGACATACTAAGGATAAGTTCTTGGTGTACGGCGGAAGTAATGTGCTTGAAGTCAGTGGATTCACGGACGCAAGTTTCCAGACAGACCAAGATGATTTTCGGTCACAGTCCGGTTATATCTTTTGTCTGAATGGCGGTGCAATCAGTTGGAGAAGCTCCAAGCAAGACACCGTTGCTGATTCCACTACAGAAGCTGAATATATCGCCGCTTCAGAAGCAGCGAAAGAAGCTGTTTGGATACGAAAGTTCATCATTGAACTAGGTGTGATACCAAATGCGGCTGAGCCCCTGGCACTGTTTTGTGATAACAATGGTGCTATTGCTCAGGCAAAGGAACCAAGATCACACCAGAAATCCAAGCATGTGCTAAGAAGATTTCACTTGATACATGACATCATCAATAGAAAGGAAGTCAAGATCAGCCGAGTTCAGACAGATGATAACGTCGCTGATCCATTGACAAAGCCACTCCCAAGACCTAAGCTCGAGTTCCTAACTGAAGCTGTAGGCATTAGAGACATTGAAATGTAATCTAAATTTGAGTGGGAGTTTGAGGGCTTTATTTAGTTATTGATATGTTCTTGTAAAACATTTTACGATGTTTAATGAAATTATTATTTCAAGATTATTTTAACTGTGATGAAATAATCGTTCCAAAGTGATATGAACCATTTTATAGGTCATCGAAGTAAGTGACTTGATCTTGAGTCATCAAAGTCATTTAGCTTGATTATGAGACCCTATATTTGATAGATGGCTCATATCATCCTGTCCCTAGTCGAAGGTTGTTGAAATTGGAACACCAACAACCGTGTGAGACTAGATTGGTATGTGACTTATGACAAAGTCTCACTGTGTCATAGATGCGCGGCATCAAAGTCAGTACATAGGTGTATGTTGGGTACATACGACCGGACAAGACCCGCTTATAAGAACTCTTCAGGATATTTATATCTGTGTCATAAGAGATTCTTACTACGACTATAGAGTATAGTCCTTAGACCTGAGTTCGCATGCATGTGACTGCACATTAACTGATGCGCTTTGATCATTGTCTAACACTGTCGTTAAGCGATAGTTATAAGGACCTTGTTTGGGTGTATTATGAAATGAGTAGTTTACAGTGATGGAACAAGACGGGATTTGTCCCTCCAATATAAATGGAGTGAATATCTCTAGGCCAATCGGAGATTTGAATACTGGAAAATGCATGGCCATGCTCAAACGGACTGTCCCGAGTCGTTTGGATTGTCAGTATCAAATCAGAGTCCGATGAACAAGATTAGGCTTTATAAGGATGACACTCATCTTGCCTTATGACTAATCGAGATATTGAGACAAAAGGATTATGAATACAGAGATTCCAGTTCAAGTGGGAGATTGTTGGAATTATGTCCAGTAATCTCTGTACTGTCTCTAGAAAGTAAGAGTATGTTAATGATCAGACATAAGTCATATAATGCTGGGGGTCATGATGGCTTGCTAGAGTCCGCTCATGATCTATAAGTCTTGGACTTATTGCCTTTATTATATGATCCCATATGGGTCACACGCCTAAGCTAACAGGAAAATGTGAAGGAACGGTTTAGCAGAAGTACGGTAAAAGTGCTAGGCATTTACTGTACTTAGAGATATTAAAGGGCCTGATTAAATCTAAGGGATTTAATCAGACTGAGATTTGGGCCCAAAAGCCCATAAGAACTGGACAAGGGTTTTAATAAATAAAACTTGCCCTAGCTCTTATTTTTCTCAAGTAGTCTGCGCCTCCCTCTCTCTCTGTCTGCGCCTCCCACCAGCTTGGTCTAGCAGCCAATTTCCTGCAGTGTGCGTGTGTGAGCCTTTGGAGGAGCTATCTCTTGGTGGTTCTGCTGATCTCTGACCCGTACCTCCTCTTTCCGCTGCATAACAAGGTAACAGGTGAGATCCTTTATGATTCAGCAAGAGAACCTAGATCTGGCATGTTTAGTAGGATCAATTAATCTGATGAATTGAACCAGGAAATACTAAACGATTCCTTCATTTTTGTCATCAAAAAGTTCTTTTTCTAAGCAAAAAACTCTAGCTTTTCTCATTCCGATACACTGTTCTCTATGGCTTTAAGAGATGCGATAGGGGCCAGTACAAGCACGGCGGCGGGTTCGTTTGGCCCACATCCGCCGTCTTCCCTAACCGCAACCCAAATCGAACAATTGCGGAGGATTTGTCGGATTCCATCGGAGGTGGAAATAGTGATTCCGTCGCCGGCGATGTCGCCGGAGACTGCGGTGGAGGGCTATTGATGCGCCTCATACACCTACTTCGAGAAATGCGGGCTTTTCTTCCCTATTCCCCGCTTAATCTCTTTGGTGCTAGCCTAGCTTCAATTGGCATTCCATTAGATGACGCCGAACTTTTTCCGGTACGTTATCGGACTCGGAGTGAGGGCTGCGGAAGAGGGAATCGAGTTCAGGCCTGAGGAACTTATGCGAGTTTGCTCAGTGAAGAACAACACTCGTTTCCGGGGAACGTACTATCTCTCGCCACGTTTCGGGCGGGTCCTCTAGGATGTTCCGACGAAAGATGTATGGAAGGACCGATACTTTTTCTTCAGGATAACCCATCATTCGGTCGGGGACTTCGACTATTCGGTCATCCCGTCTCGATGGTCGTCCAGTGTCGGTAAGACCCTAGTTTTAGTGTTCGATTCTTTTCGGTTTTCAGGTCGTCCCTTATCTGATTTGGTTTTTATCACAGAGGCTCCGGAGTCGCTTACCAACCCGATCACAGAGGCTCTGATAGCTCGACTGAGAGGGGGTGGTGTTAGTTGGGGTAGTTTCACAATTGAGCGTGTGCAGGCTGCTCTGCGGGTCGGCCCTGAGCGGGCTCCGCTGGACCGCGCTCGGGTTCCTCAAAACCTGTTGCTTCCTTCCGAGCCCTCCCGGGTTCTCCCGGCTCAAGCTACTCAGCCTCCACTTCGTATTACCGAGCGGGCAGGAGAGAGTGAGTCGTTTGTTCGCAATGTTTTTGGTTATTGTCATTTTTGATTCGCCTGACTTCTCTTTCTATATATATATATAGCTCGACCTCTTCCGGGCGACGGCTCGATTACTAGCATTTCCCCTCACGAGTCGTCGTCTCGTAGAGTAAGTAGCTGCCGGAACAGGAAAGATCCGATCGACCTGGTCGACAGGATGGAGGTGGGCGACCTGAGTAACGATATCCTCTTTGCCCTTGGTCGGGCTCCTCCTCCTCCCCCAGCTTGTCTCCCTCCTCCCGCTCAGACCTTGCTTCCTCCGGAAACGGAGCTAGAGGAAACGGCTGCGGGGGTTGCGAGCGCGTCTCCTCTTTTGGTCGATCGGGAGGTGGTTATGCCTCAGTCAGAGGTGATTTTCTCACGCGATCCTTGTTCGGGCAGCTCCGGGGGGGGGGGAAGACCATTGGAGCTGAGGAGGGTCTCTCCCTCCTTCCCCGAAGCGTCGTAAGATAGACGTGGGGGGGAGTCCGGGAGAGTCGATCAGGAAGAGTGTTCGGTCGTTGACGACCCAGAAGGCGCGGTCCATCTGCTGAGGCGCTTCAGGCCCGTGGACATTCAACTCCCGGTTACCGGAGAAATGATTCTCGGTAACGCGTATTCTAAGATGATGGCTTCCGTTGGGAAGGTGGGTTGTTTTGCTCCGGTTCTTTTTTTTTTAGTGCTAGCTTTTCTTTTTCCCTTCTTGCTAACTCGACATTTTTCGCAGGCTGTGGAAGCTGTGAATGCGTATGCGGCTCGAGCTGAGAACGAGGTGTTAGATGCTCAGACTTACGAGCTCGAGTCTGCTCGGGAGGCTACCACCCAGATGAATGCCAAACTCCAGGAGGCTCTGGCCAGGGAGGAGCTCTCTCGTCAGCTTAGCGCCGCCGAGGCTCGAATTCGGACTGCAGAGGATTCGAATCGGGTCGCGCTTCATAGGGCTCAGAGGGAGCTCAATGACCAGTATCTGGTGATTCTGGCTGGAGTCAAGGAGAAAGGCGAGAGGAGGAAGATCGAGACTAGTGCTGAGATTCGTCTTCAAGAAACTTTGGCCAACATCGATCTCATCGCTGAGATCGCGGCTGGAGAGGTGGATATGACTCAGGAGGTACTCAAGCTGACTGAGAAGAAGCGGCTCGCCACGGTGGAGATGGAGGCCGCGGCAGTCTCCGATTTTAGCATTGGCAAGCTTGCCTTGCCGGCAATGTCGGAGGATTCTGTGACCATGGCGGATCCTCTGCTTGTTCCTCCGACTGAGAACGATCCGAGGATGATTGACGAGGTCGAATCTCGGCCGAGAAGGGAGGCAGGTGACGAGGCGGAGGGTCAGGTCGGAGGCTCCTCTTTTGCTGCGTTTTGAATAAGACATGTCATTGTTGTTGCCCGAGGGGGCTTTTAACTTCTTTTTTCAGACTTTTGGTTGCCCAAGGGGGCTCTTTTTTGCCTTTGGTGTTGCCCTTGGTGGGCTTTTATGACATTGAGGACGCTAAGTCCTTGTTTTATTTATGTGTTGTCTTCAAATCTTGCATGCTTTAGCATATATTTTATTGTTTTGATGCCTTAGCATAAAGTTTGGCCGTTATTGCAGCTCGAACCTCTTCAGAGAGGTCGAGTAAATCACTTGTCTCGAGTTGCCTTAGGGAGTTCTTTTCGAACTTTTAGGGTGATTGTATTTGAGCTCGAGCTCTTTAACAAGAATTACCCGAGGTACAACTCTTTCGTGATGTAAAATTCGGGCTTAATCACTGGATTGAAACGAGATTTGCTAAACATAAGAACGAATCGAAGTAGACTTACAAAGATTTGTTTTTAATGTGTGCGGGGGTCGTTTTGCGTGAACAGCTGTCTCGACCTCGTTGCTTTGCTTAAGGGAAGGGGTAGGAGCCCCCCCCCCCCCCCAATTCTTCTAATCTGTATAAGGTTGGAAGAATTTTTTGATGTTTGATGGACCGTTTCAGGTCGCTGGGAAGAGATAATTTTATATCACCCGACTTTAGAAGGAATACTTTCATATTACTTGGTTTTGGGAGAGGCCATTTCAGGTTACTCGTTTTTGAAGAGATAATTTCATATCACTTCGATTTTCCGAAGGGATAATTTTATATCACTTGTTTTTTAGAGAGATAATTTCATATCACTTTGTAAATCGTAAAGGCGAAATGTTTTGCGATGACTCTAACTTTACAGCGGACAGAGACATTGGTAAGGTGACCTATTTTGATTTCACAAAGATAAGCTATTACGACTTCATTTGAAGTTATCGAGCTCGGTAAGAGCTTTGTGTTTGGGGGGCGGCTGCGCTCGAAGTCGAGCTGCCTACGTACCCTTTTAAGGGGATCAAGCCATTTCGTAGTTCAATTATGTTGATGTACTTTTAGTGAAAGTACTTTTTAAGGTTGATGATGTCCCAAGGTCGTAGTTCAGGCTTCTGGGTTTCTACCGATTTGAGTCGGTAGACCCCGTCCTTTACAACATCAGTGACCTGGTAAGGACCTTCCCACTTTGCTCCTAACTTTCCAGCGCGTTCTTCCTTTTTATGGTCGAACACTTTCCGTAAGACGAGCTCGCCTACTTGAAACCTTTGAGTTTTGATCTTGGAATCGTAGTAGCGAGCTGCAGCTTGTTGGTAGTTCTGGATTCGAGCTAGTGTGAGGTTCCTCCTTTCATCGACGAGATCGAGCTCGTCTGTTATCATCTTGTTGTTAAGTTCCTCTTGTCGTGGACATTCTTCTTTGCGGATGCTTGACACGAGGATTTCGGCTGGTACTACCGCCTCGATCCCGTAAGCCAGCGAAAAGGGGGTTTCGCCGGTGGATTTGCGAGGAGTATTCCTGTGAGTCCAGAGTACGGCTGGGAGCTCATCGCTCCAGCTCGTTTTGCACTCATTGAGTCTTTTCTTAAGGTTGTTCATGATTGCTTTATTAGCTGCTTCTGCCAGTCCGTTTCCTTGAGGATAGCGGGGCGTTGAGTAAGTCAGTTTTATGTTCCAGGTTCTACAGAACTCCTTGAACACGTTTGATATGAATTGTGACCCGTTATCGGTGATGATCTCGTGGGGTAGTGCGTGTCGGCACACGATGTTTCGCCAGACGAACTCTTTGACGTGGACGTCTTTGATCTTTTGGTATGACTCTGCTTCGATCCACTTAGTGAAGTAGTCTGTCATTACCAATAGGTGTGTAGCTTTCTTTTTGCCGGATGGAACTAAAAGTCCCACGATGTTCATTCCCCATCGCATGAATGGGTATGGCGATGAGATAGAAGAGAGTTTCTCCGATGCCTTATGGATAATCGGGGCATGCTTTTGGCATTTGTCACATTTGCTGGAAAAAGATTCGCATTCGGTGGCCATTGTTGGCCAGAAATAGCCTTGCCTCTTGATTCGTACGGCCAGGGCTCGTCCTCCGGAATGGCTTCCGCAGGATCCGTCGTGGGCCTGCGTGATCACGGCTAGAGCTTGCTTTTTATCGAGGCATTTGAGGTAAGGTCCAGAGAGACTTCTTTTGAAGAGCTCTCCTTGCATGACGCAATACCTCGCACTCTGTGTCTTAAGTTTCCGCGCCTCCCATTTGTCGTCGGGGACTTCGCCATTTGTAATGTATCGAATGATCGGAGTTCTCCAATCTTCGTCATCATTAGGCTCGGGTCCTCGACTAGCGGATGCGGCTTGGATTGGTCCATCGGGGACGTTCGCGACATACACGGCGCTTCTTGGATCGAGATCATCATCAATCTCGATGATGTCGCGACTGGTGTCCTTGGGACGTTCCTTGTGTTCGACCCCGTCCTTTGTGGTGGGTTCGTCCTCTTTCAAGGATAGAGCTTTAAGGGCTATGTCGATACTTGGTTTTTCGATCCCCTCGGCTGGTATGATCCTTTTGAGGTTAGGATCCGATGTCGACGCTAGGGCGGCCAGGGCATCGGCTGCGGTGTTTTCCCCTCGCGGGATCCGTGTTAGATCAAAGAATTCGATCTGTTCGGCGAGCGTATGAACTACCTGTAGGTATGCTTCCATGCGTTCGTCTTTAGTCTCGTAGTCGCCATGATATTGGCTCGTGACCAATTGGGAATCGCTGAAGGCGTCTACTTCTTGGGCTCCTATCGCTATTGCTAGTCTGAGCCCGGCTATTAACGCTTCATATTCTGCTTCATTATTTGATGCGGCGAAGCCCAGTCTGAAAGACTGTTCCAATACTTCGCCAGTGGGAGAGACCAGGTTTACTCCGACTCCGGATCCTTGCCTCTAGGAAGCTCCATCGACGTAGAGTTTCCATTTCTTGGCGGAGGTTGGGTCGGGTTCTATGGTCGGGGGGAGCTCGATTATGAAATCTGCCAGCACTTGCACTTTTAGACACGTCCGAGCTTTATATTTTATGTCATACTCGCTGAGTTCGATAGCCCATTTGACCAGTCGACCTGACTGGCTTGGACTATGAAGGATGGTTCTTAATGGCTGAGAGGTCATCACCATAATTGAGTGCGATTGGAAGTATGGTCAGAGTTTCCGAGCCGATGTGACTAGCGCTAAATCGAGTTTTTACATGGCGGGGTACCTGGTTTCAGCATCGATTAAGGTTTTACTGATGTAGTACACCGGCTGTTTCTCGTTTTGTTCTTCGCGAACCAGGACTCCACTTACTGCTTCTGTGGAAACAACTAGGTAGAGGTAGAGGGGCTCCCCTTCTACTGGTTTCGCCAGTATAGGTGGTTTGCTTAGGTAAGACTTGAGTTGGGTGAATGCTTCTTCGCACTTTTCATCTCTATAAATGTTGCGATCTGTTTGGGGTTCGCTTCGATCCCTCTTTCGGTCACTAGGTAACCAAGGAATTCTCCTGAGGGAACCCCGAATGTGCACTTCGCTGGGTTGAGTTTCATCCCGTATTTATTGAGAATGATAAAGCATTCTTTTAGTTGGGGGATATGGTCTTCGTACTTGGAAGATTTGACCAGCATATCGTCGATGTAGACTTCCATGGTTTTACCCATGAGTCCTGAAAACATCTTGTTGATGAGGCGTTGGTAAGTTGCTCCTGCATTTTTCAACCCGAAGGGCATGACTTTGTAGCAGTATGTTCCTCGATCGGTTATGAACGAAGTCTTTTCTTGGTCCTCAGGGTTCATTAGTATTTGGTTATACCCCGAGAAGGCATCCATGAAGGATATCAGTTGGTGTACGGCGGTAGCGTCGACCAGTCGGACGATGTGCGGGAGTGGGAAGCTGTCCTTCGGACATTCTTTGTTGAGATCTGTAAAATCTACACAGACTCTCCACTTTCCGTTCTTTTTCTTGACCACTACGGGGTTCGCAAGCCAGTCGGGGTACTTGACCTCTCTGATCGATCCGATTTTTAATAAACGATTGACCTCATCGTTGACGGCTCGAGCTCGTTCCGGTCCTAGTTTCTGACGCTTTTGTCTTACCGGTTTGTAGGTTAGGTCGACATTCAGCTCGTGGCTGGTTACTGTTGGGAATGTCCTGAAATCTATTGTACTTACTCTAAGTGAAAGTCGTATTGTCGAGATGAGACAATCATATGACGCTAGGCAGTCATAATGCTTTGCTAGAAGCCACTTATGATCAATGAGTTGAGAACTCATTGCTAGTGTTATATGATCCTACAGGGTCACACACCTAAGCAAACTGGACGTTGTATATGAGGTTGATCATTAATGTAATGATCGGGTGAATGCATATTTGATATGCATTCAATACCAAGTTTTTGGGGCAGTGTCGATCGACGCAATAAGTGTGTCGGTCGATACAGATCGGCAGTGTCGATCGACACAATAAGTGTGTCGGTCGACACAGCTCGCGAATTGCCAGATTAAATTCAGTTTAATCGTTGGTTAATTCGGTTGTGGTTTAAGTCGACATATATAAGATATATGGTCGACCTAAACACGAATCTAACCTAATTCACAGCCACCAGAAAGGTAAGAGAAACCTCTCGAGAGATCTGATCTCTAAAGGCACTAGCATCCCTTATGTTCAGTTTGTATGCGTGTGGATACCAGCATTTGAGGCGCTCTAGATCTCGATTATCTGCAAAACCTTCCGCTGCTAATAACCAGGTAATCCTGAGATCCTAATGATTCGATTATATGAACCCTAGATCCTAGGCTTGGAATTCATACTAAGATTGCCTAATTGGATTAGGATCTGCTAGAAATTCCTTCAGTGGTATCAGAGCCTTAGGGTTCTAATGAATCAGTAGCATGTTGATTGGATTAGTTGAATCTGGATCTCTGTATAGTTGATACAAACATGCTAAAATTCGTTTTCATGAAAGTAATCTAATTTTAGGTTTTTTGCTTGAAAACGATTAGGGTTTATCGCCCTGTGTCGATCGACACCAATCCGGTGTCGGTCGACACAGAAGGATAACCCGAACAAAATTAGGTTTCGCCTAGTGTCGATCGACACAAGAGTTGTGTCGGTCGACACAAACCTCGCGAAATTGATAAATCGGTTCAATTGGATTGGACCGGTTATCGAGCTTGGTTAATAATGGTTAAACGCTAAGAACGGTTTATTGCGATTGGTTTGATTAGGTTAGCATCGACCGACACTAATGTAGTGTCGATCGACACTGATTGGTTATCATAAAACCGGATCAATTGGATTGATCGGTTATCGCAAATTGGTTTTGGTTAATCTGCATCGATCGACACTAAAGTAGTGTCGGTCGACACAAGGTCCGATGGTTTAGGTTATTGAATCTGAAATCACAGAACCAAACCAAATTGAACCATTGTAATTAGAAGAATTAAAACATAATAAAACTGAACGTTTTAAAGGTTCCGTTCCTCAACCAAATATCAAGTGATCCTTGATGTCTTTCCAATCTTGTCAACTGTCAAGGCTCATTTCATTGTGCGATAGATTTGCAGTGCAAGGTGTCCACAATTACATGAGTAAGACAGGAGGTAATCGTGTTGATGGACTTGCAGTGCAAGACATCAACAATTACATGACTAAAGATGTTGGTTTACTTGACTGGGCCATCAAAATTGTTTTGGGCTTAGAGACATCGGGTGGATTGGGCATGAGATGTCGATCCACAACCAAGAGTTATATTGGATATAACTAGCAAGGTTGTTTCTTACCTAGATAGCTAAAATTTGGGTGCTAGCCAGTGGCTCACTCAAGTTTAGTGAAGTATGGGTCTTAGATCATTATATTCATTTGAGGAAACATTGGTTGAATATAATGCGAGTTTTCTTAATTGTTAAGACTTCTCATTTCTTGAACATAATAACTAAACCTCCCTTGTTTTTCCAGCTATGTCTAGCACAAACCATCGTAACAATTTCTCCTTGCGATCCGTCCTTGAGAAGGACAAGTTAAATTGATCAAACTTTCTTGACTGGTATCGGAACTTTAGAATTGTTCTCAAACAGGAGAAAAAGGACTATGTCCTTGTGAAAGTTCTCCCCAAGAAGTACCGAGCCAATGCCTGGCAGTCAGATAAGGATGCTTGGGATAAGCATTCTAATGATGTGGTGGATGTGAGTTGTCTCATGTTGGCTACCATGAACTCGGAATTGTAGAAGCAATATGAGTACGTGGAGTCGCCAATAGAGATAATCACTGGCCTGAAAAGTATGTTTCAGGAGTAGGCACAAACTCAGAGATACCAGACGGTTAGGTCTCTGATTGAGTGCAAGCTACCAAAGGGCGAACCAGTTAGTCCTCATGTCATTAAGATGATAGGTTATATTGATAACCTGGGGAAACTGGATTGTCCCATTAGCCAAGAGTTTGCTACTGACATCATTCTACAGTCACTGCCGTCAAGCTATGATCAATTTGTTATTAACTATAACATGAACAAATTGACGAAGACGTTGACTGAATTGCATGGGATGCTTAAGACTGCTGAACCTAACATCAAGAAGGACACCCCAGATGTCCTTATGGTACAAAAGGGTAAAAAGTTTAAGAAACTTGGTAAGAACAAAGGTGATGGCAAGACAAGCTCGATTGTGAATCCAAGCGAGCCTGGCCATGCTCCTAAGGTTAAAACCAGTCTTTCTGAAGATGTAAAGTGCCGTTATTGTAATGGTTATGGGCATTTGAAAAGAAACTGCAATAAATTCTTGGAAGATTATGAGAAGCTGAAGAAGACGTACGAGACTTCTTCTTCAGGTATTATGTTATAGAAGTAAATGTTACTTCTTACAGTCCTACTTATTGGGTATTTGATACCAGCTGTGGTACTCATATTTTGTGAAAATGTACAGGGCCTGAGCAAAAGTAAGACTATGGAGAAAGGACAAGTGGATCTACGTGTGAGAAATGGAGCAAGAGTTGTTGCATTAGCCGTAGGAGTATTTCATTTGTTTTCTTTCATGGCGTGTTTTGAACTTAAAACTGCTACTATGTACCTGCTATGAGCAGAAAGAATATTTCTAATCCTTGTTTGGATATAGAAGGATATCAGTTTTCAAATTAAGAATAAGTGTTATTCATTTGATTACAATGATATATTTTATAGTAGCAATCCATTAGAGAATGGACTTTATGTTCTAAACCAGAATGTGCCTAACTATAACATTAATACCAAGAGATTCAAGTCAAATGATACGAATCAAACTTCTCTCTGGCATTGTCGTTTTGGGCCACATAAATGAGAAATAGATTCAGAAGCTCCATAGTGATGGACTTTTGGACTCATCTGATTATGAATCATAATGAGTAAATTGAATATTGTTTATTGGGTAAAATGACAAAGGCCCTTTTCGAAAAAGGTAGTGTCGATCGACACAAACGGTGCCTCGGTCGATACAGGTTGCGAACGAACAAAATGAAAGGGCCAGAGGCTTATTGGGCTTTATACATACGGATGTATATGGGCCAATGAGCACTAATGCTAGAGGAAACTTTCAGTACTTCATTACCTTTACCGATATTTTCAGTAGGTACAGTTATGTCTTATTAATAGGACATAAATCAGAATCTTTTGAAAAGTTCAAAGAGCTCCAGAATGAAGTACAGAATCAATTTGGCAAAAGTATTAAAGCTCTACGATGAGATCATGGAGGTGAATACTTAAGTCAAGAACTTAGTGATCATCTGAGAGATTGTGAAAGAGTTTCACAATTTACTCCTCCTGCATCGGACTTTATTAGATATGGTTCGATCAATGATGAGTCACTTAGATCTTCCATTATCCTTCTAAGAATACGCTCTAGAAACATCTGCATTTACATTAAATAGGGTTCCATCAAAATCAGTTACAGAGACACCACATGAGATGTGGACTGTAAATGTTTCTGATTTATCCTTCATAAAGATTTGGGGTTGCAAGGCTTATATAAAACGTTTAATCTCTGATAAGCTCACACCCAAATCCGATAAGTGCTACATCATTGGTTGTCCTAACAAAACCAAGGCATGTTACTTTTACAACCGGTCCGAGAACAAATTGTTCGTTGCTCGGAACCATGTTTTCTTGAGAAAGATTTTCTTTCCAAGAAGAACAGTGGGAGTAAAGTACAACTCGAAGAAATTCGAAAATCACAGGAGACTGCTCAACCTGATGAGGAAGAGCAGCTGTTGGATCTACAAGGAGTTGTAGAACCTGCACCTGTGATGCATGAGGTTTGCAAGGATCTGGTGAATGTATATTCGATATGCATTCAAATGGCGAGTTTCTGAAGAAGTGTCGATCGACACAAAAGTTGTATCGATCGACACAGATCGCAAACCAAAATATTGATTTTGGTTTATGACTTAATTAACTACGGTTTAACAATTAGGCCATGGTAAAAGTATACATATGAGATATGTGCGCGACTTTTACACAAAATTGAAGCTCGCAGATCCGAAAGGATCCGTCACGAACCCGAGAAATGTAGATTTCTCGTAACCAATTGCCATGATCTGTTGGTCATTGAAAGTGACGGGCCTGCGAATTTTGAAGAAGCAATGATGGGCCTTGACTCCGAAAATGGCTGAAAGCCGCTGAATCCGAAATGGGATCCATGTCACAGAACCAAGTGTGGACTTTGGTCGTTTTACCCATTGAGTGTAAATAGATTTTCAAAAGGAAATTGATGTGAATGGTGATATCCAAAGCTGGATTGGTGGAAAAGGTTTCAAGCAAATTCATGGTGTTGACTATGAAAGAAACCTATTCCCAGTCAACATGCTTAAAGTCCATTTGGATTCTCCTAGCAACCGCAACTCATAATGGTTATGAGATCTGGCAGATGGATGTGAAAAACAGTTTTCCTTAATGGAATTCTGGAAAAGGATGTGTACATGACACAACCAGAAGTTTTCATTGATCCTAATGAAGCTAGGAAGATATGCAAGCTTCGCCGATCCATTTATGAATTGAAGCAAGCATCTCGGAGTTGGAATCTTCGTTTTGGTGAAGCAGTCAAAAGTTTTGACTTCGTCATGAATGAAGAGGAACCATATGTTTACAAGAAGACTAGTGGGAGCGCAGTTGCATTTCTAGTATTGTATGATTCTACTTCTCAGAAATGAAGTTCCATCGTTTCAGTTTATAGAGACCTGACTCGAAAGTTGTTTTTCGATAAAATTATGGGAGAAACCGTATACATTCTTGGAATAAGAATCTATGGAAATAGATTGGACAAGCTAATTGGATTGTGTCAAGACACTTATGGTGATAAGGTCTTGCACAGGTCCAGTATGCATGATTCCAAGAAGGGCTTCGTGCAAATGACTCTTGGTATTACTCTTAGCAAGACGCAGTGTCCTTCGACACACGCTGAGCAAGAGCGAATGAGGGTCAGACTACTGCTAAAGGCATTAGATGTCTTAAGATGTGATCTTAATTTTAGTGAGAGTTGTTGTTGTTAATTTTAGTTATGATATGATGTTCGTATAAACATAATTTTATTATGTTATTGAAATCTGACATATGTATTATTTAATAATGGTTATTAAATAATAGTTCCAAAGTAATTTATGACCTTTTTATAGGTCATCAAGTATGTGACTTGATCATGAAACCCTATAGATAATAAATGACATAAATTATGTTGGTCCCTGGTAGAGGTTGTTAAATTAGGACATTAACAACCGCGTGAGACTAGTATGTGAGGTGACTGATGACTAAGTTTCATGGAGTCATTAATAAGAGTATTAAAGTCAATCACATATATATGTGTTGGAGAACACAGGATCGGACATGACCCACTGATGAGAACTCTACGGGATAGTTATATAAGTGTCATGAGAGTTTTCATTGCGACTATAGAGTATAGTCCTTAGACCTGAGTTCATCATGTTTTCTTACATGTGAATTGGTCCGCTTTAACCTTGTCAAACGTCAGCCGTAAATGGTGACTATAAAGGCATTGATTGGGTGTATCATGAAGCGTGTGAAGAAACAGGGATGGAACAAGATGGGATTTGTCCCTCCTATATAACAGGAGATAAATATCTCAGGGCCCACCGAAGATTTGATACTGAGAAATGTGTGGCCACACTCAAACGAGGTGATTGTCAGTCGTTTGTCTTGTCAGTATAAATCGGAGTTTGATGAACATGATTTTGGCTTAATAAGGATGACACGGATCTTGCCATATGCCAAATCGAGATATAGAGACAAGGGATTATAGGAATAGATGATTCCAGTACAAGTGGGAGATTATTGGGAATGTCCTGAAATCTATTGTACTTACTCTAAGTGAAAGTCGTATTGTCGAGATGAGACAATCATATGACCCTAGGCAGTCATAATGCTTTGCTAGAAGCCACTTATAATCAATGAGTTGAGAACTCATTGCTAGTGTTATATGATCCTACAGGGTCACACACCTAAGCAAACTGGACGTTGTATATGAGGTTGATCATTAATGTAATGATCGGGTGAATGCATATTTGATATGCATTCAATACCAAGTTTTTGGGGCAGTGTCGATCGACGCAATAAGTGTGTCGGTCGATACAGATCGGCAGTGTCGATCGACACAATAAGTGTGTCGGTCGACACAGCTCGCGAATTGCCAGATTAAATTCGGTTTAATCGTTGGTTAATTCGGTTGTGGTTTAAGTCGACATATATAAGATATATGGTCGACCTAAACACGAATCTAACCTAATTCACAGCCACCATAAACGTAAGAGAAAACTCTCGAGAGATCTGTGATAGGTGTCAGGTTTTATCCTATATATAACTGCAAGTGCACAGTTCAGTAGTCGTAGTATATAGGTATCGAATCCACAGGGACTCCGTATTCAATAGCTCAAGAACAGGAAATTAAACTAGGAAGAAAGCAATGTGATTGAATGAAAAGCAGTGCGAGAAAGTAAACAGAAAGCAGAGATTATTGGTTGTGAAAGCAAGTTATTAAGAGCGCTAAGTCTAGGGCGTTCTCAGGAAATCAGACAAGCAGACAGTTCATTCAGCAAGGATCTAATTAAGCACAGTTCTAGAACTCAAAACACAGATATATAATTAACCAAATTCCTTTGCGATAATTCTCTAAGTTTAGGTGCAGCAAACCAAACTTTCGTTTGCGAGAACTAACAGATTAAACTAGCATTAATTCCAAGTTTGATATGTTCACAATTATCCTAAACCAAACTTTCGTTTGCGAGAAGTTTAATTGCTCAACCTAATTAGTTCAGATTCCTAAACCCCACTTCCGTGACGTATTTAGCAACCTAAGATCTAGATTCTAATTGATCAGGTTAGAACTAGCTTTAAGCACAATTAGATTGAAGAACAGATATAGTTATGAATCCTTAACTGAAATAAACAAGTCTAGCAAGTCATGAAATCCTATGTGAGAAACCCTAAACCTAACAAGGAATCTACTCAGACATAGATAATGAAAATATAATCATATATTGAATAAATTGCATAGAAGATAAAGAATAAAAGGGTTCGAAATCTTCTCCAAATACAGATGAAGTAAAAGGTTCAGATCAGCCCCCAAAAGCTCTAAAAATCCTCTGCTCTTAATTATGAAAGCGTAAGTAAATAAAACACCAAAAACTTAATTATATAGGTCTAATCTCGGCCAGGGGCTTCTTTGTAAATATCAGGAACTTCTGGATCAGAGTGCAATATCTTGACTCTTCATAAACCGCCGAGTTTCGGCCCATCTCGCTGGTGCATCGATCGATGCATTTCTCTGTTTCGGACAGTGAACTCTATCTCTCGGCCAAACACTCCAAATATCTCCAAAAAGTGTCATAATCACCAAATATGCTCCAAACCTGATTATACCTGTAAAAGACTCTAAAAGAACACAAAAAGACATTAAAACACACTTATATCATGGTCTAAAACTAGTAAAAACCATGATATATCAACTCCCCCACACTTAGCCTTTGCTTGCCCTCAAGCAAAACAGAGAACTAAAGTTTGGTGAAGAGGTTTGAAAACTCTTCAGAAACTCATTTCATCCTAGAAGCTACAATACTCAGATTCCCCTTAGTAAACCACTGAAAGAATCAATCACAGGATATCAAGACCAACATGTACTTCCCCCACACTTAGCAACTGTCCTAAGTAAACTCCACAATCACATTCAAGCATTCAAATTCTCCCTACTGACTTATGCAAGTATTTAAGTGCGGTCTCACCTAAGGAGTATCGATCAAAGGGCACATGGATTCTTACCTTATCAGCTCTAGACCACCATACTATCTTTCTCTAGTCCCTTTCTTCTCTTTCCCTTCTTTAACAACTGATTTTTCCCACATTAGGTATCATTTTATTTTTTTTATCAGTGTTCTTCCCGTTATGGGGTGTACTTTGGACACATTCCATGAATGCATAAGGGATAATAGTGTTTGCTACTATTTTCATGACCACTTCGGAGTTACTAACTCATCCTCAGTTTATTATTATTATTTTTTTACTTTATAGAAGGGGAGAAGGGAACTAAATAGGATAGGTTGACAGGCTGTGTCAGAACTAATAGGGAATCCGACACAAAGTATACCAAGCCCTTAGGTGAGAAATCTAAGTCAGTATTAAATTGAAGTCAGTAAAAGGATCCTCTGATACCTGAAGTGATGTGGGTGTTCCCAGTAGGTTGATCTGTGTCTGGGTTTTCTAATGGTCAGAGATAGATCCTGCAACTTCATTCCAATGGTTACTTAAGTTCCTGCAAGTCTTGTAAATCTTCTCAGAAAATCATAGTTTCTTACTTAAACAATTTTGACTCAATAAAACAAAATTTTTGAAAAAAGGACTGACTCTTAAGAAAACAGAAAGATATAAGTCAGTAGCACCTCCCCCACACTTAATACACACTGTCCCCAGTAGTGTCAAGCGAAGGATCGGTAAAAAGAAAACAAAAATTGTTAAAGTTCTGTTGAGTTCTGTCGGGTTTACCTCTGTCGCTCATGCATCGATCGTTGCACTAAGTGCATCGACCGTTACTTGGCGATTTTCGTGTATGGTCGATCGTTGCTCAGGACCTCAACGATCGCTGCAATGCGATTCCGATCGTGTTGTGACGATCGATGCAGAAGTGCGTCGATCGACGCACTGCGAATTCGTCCGAGACCTGCAATCATAAACTCACCAGAAACAAAAACAAACGTAAAATCCTAACAAAAACACCAAAAATTAAGTAGAAAAACACCAGTACCTAATGGTGGGTTGCCTCCCACCCAGCGCTTGTTTAAGGTCAATAGCTTGACCGGACAGACAAGATTTTTCAGGTACCAGGAGATCCCAACAGAGACTTTTTCTGTCTCTGTCCAAGTCTCATCATCCAAGGTGGCGAGTAGGCTGTTGCAGAATGCTCATGTCCAAGAAAAGATGGAGTAAAATGTGCTCCAGGATCTATAATCACATTGTCATCAGGCTGCTCATCATCTGCATTCCTTATGGTGAATGTCTGCCCATCTATCAGTGGTCTACGCAGCTTATCCATCTCATAACGCAGCGGCTCATCTCCCAGATGGAGGTCTATCAGGCTGTTCCTAACATCTATCACCGGTCCTGCTGTAGCCAAAAATGGTCTTCCAAGCAGCAATGCTTCATCCGGATCACAGTCATATCTCAGCACTAAGAAGTCTGTTGGAACTAAGTAGTTTCCAACTCTCACCGGGATGTCCATCAGGAGTCCTTCAGGAACTCGTATGGACTGATTAGCTAGGACAAGAGAGGTCCTAGTAGGAGTAAAATCTAGCAGGCCCAGCTTCTCTGCCACAGAGTATGGCATCAAACTTTCTGCAGCTCCTAAATCATACAGAGAACGCCTGAAACTATCCTCAAAGATTGAACAATCAAGCACAAAGACTCCAGGATCAGGCAACTTCTTCGGGATCTTAGTTAACAGAACATCACCAATATGCTGAGGAACTATAACCACCCAGTCTCTGAGCTCTTCATCTAGAGGCAGCATCTTGTTCAAATACCTCTGCACACATGGATGATAAGGTGGATCATCAGAAGTTGGAATTTCTTCCAATTCTTCACCAATCTCCTCTAGCTTCTTAAGCTCTTCAATTTCTCGCTTAATCACTTCAGACACTGGGGAGTGTTGTTTAACAATCTGCGCATAAATCTCCTGTTGAGAGATCTCAGAGACTCCAGAGAATAAGCCATCAAGCTCTAAGTCTGCATCAATACCATCATCACTCAGCAAATCTGTCTGTCCACGACGTGCATCGATCGACACTAAGTGTGTGTCGATCGTTGCAATGCTGTAATTTCTACCCGAGAGTTTTTCACCAAAATCCGGGATTTCTTCTTCCTTCACCAATTCAGCTGTACTTAGCTCAAATTTTTCACCTAGATGAGATCCATCATTAACGTACACGGACCAGGCCTTAATATGAGTGTCTGCTAGTCCTTTTCCCTTTATTGAGCTGGAAATCTGGTTCACCTGAGTATCCAACTGCTTCATATGAGTATTCAGGGACTCAAACTTCCCATTGAGGTCTTCATAGACAGCATCTAACTTCTTGTTGCAGTCCACATAAATCTTGGTCTGACTCTCCATTAGTTGTTCCATCATAGCTTCCATTCTACTCTCATGAGCTGTAGGTGCAGGAGGAGTCTGATAGGATGAAGATCCATAGGTTCTCTGAGTACCTTGTCCAAAGGTCTTCTGAAAACCATTAGATGAGTTGCTGTTGAAAGCACTTTTCTGTCCTCCATTGAATAATATGTTTCCCGTTGATTACCAAATCTATTACCTTGGAATCCAGAACCTCCTATGTAATTCACATCTTCCTCCTGAGTGTCCTCCTCAGTTTGAATTACTTCTACATCTTGGGCAAAGTGGACAGCTTTCTTACCTGCTAGGAGATTGCAAACTGTGTCCAGCCTAGATCTAATATCAGCTATATCAGAATTCTCTACACTTCCACCAGATTTCTTCCTCCTCTCATCCATAGTCTTGCAGCTGTTGCTGCCTATCAGATTCTCAATCAACTGCTTAGCTTGTGTAGGGGTCCTGGTGTTGAAGTTAGCATTACTGGAATTATCCAGTGCAGACTGATATGGAAGATCTATGCCTCTGAAGAAGATGCCAATCAACTGAACCTCAGTGAATCCATGGTGTGGGCAGTCACGCTGATACTGCTTGAGAAAAGGTGAGTATGTCCTGTCTGGACTGGTCTGAACGTGCATCATCATAGAAGTGACGCAGGAACTCACTCTTCAGGGCTGCCCAAGTAGTATACTGAGCAGGTGTGCCAGCTGCTTTAACCATGCACTAGCGTCTCCAGCAAGACTGTGCGGAAAGAGCTTAAGGAACAGATAGTCCGGGCAGACTCCATCATACTTCATGCCAGTGACTACGTCCTCAAACGAATCAATGTGATCCATAGGCTGCTCCGTTGGGTAACCATGAAATACATTCTGTCTCATCAGCGAGTAGTAGATGGTTTTGATCTCAAAATCATTTCTTTCAAAAGCAGGAAGCACTAAAGCTGATCGGTTTGCATGATACTCATCCGGTCTGTTGTAGTCAGCTAAAGTCTTCTCACGTACAACCATCTCTCTACCTTGGGCCTGTCCATGACCCTGGTTCTGCACCTGTTGCTGTTGCTCAGGAGGATCGGGGATGACATTCCCTTCAGCATCAACCCTTTGCCAAGCAGCATTGTATGGGTTGTTATCTCGGTCCCTCAGGGTACCTTCAGCATCACGTACCAGAATCAAACGCTCTCGTACCATCCTTTCTCTTCTTTCTCTTCTGTTAGCTCTCTCTAAACGTCCAAGTTCTTCAAGATCGAGATTAACTAAGTCCAAGTTCGGATTACTTCTAGTTTTCTGCGTCTGCATAAACTGTCTGTAATCGTCCGGCAACGATCGATGCTATCAGTGCAACGATCGTTTCAATCTCTGAATCGCCTAGTGACGATCGATGCAAGGGTGCAACGATCGACGCAGTGCGAATTTGGTACCTGCGACAGAGAGAAAAACAGACAAAAATCAGTAGCTAAAAAAAACAAAAACAAAAACGAAAAGAAAACGAAAAATCCTAGTAAAACCCTAGGTTCTAAGCTATCGAAGACTCAAAGAGTCCCCGGCAACGGCGCCAAAAACTTGATAGGTGTCAGGTTTTATCCTATATCTAACTGCAAGTGCACAGTTCAGTAGTCGTAGTATATAGGTATCGAATCCACAGGGACTCCGTATTCAATAGCTCAAGAACAGGAAATTAAACTAGGAAGAAAGCAATGTGATTGAATGAAAAGCAGTGCGAGAAAGTAAACAGAAAGCAGAGATTATTGGTTGTGAAAGCAAGTTATTAAGAGCGCTAAGTCTAGGGCGTTCTCAGGAAATCAGACAAGCAGACAGTTCATTCAGCAAGGATCTAATTAAGCACAGTTCTAGAATTCAAAACACAGATATAGAATTAACCAAATTCCTTTGCGATAATTCTCTAAGTCTAAGTGCAGCAAACCAAACTTTCGTTTGCGAGAACTAACAGATTAAACTAGCATTAATTCCAAGTTTGATATGTTCACAATTATCCTAAACCAAACTTTCGTTTGCGAGAAGTTTAATTGCTCAACCTAATTAGTTCAGATTCCTAAACCCCACTTCCGTGACGTATTTAGCAACCTAAGATCTAGATTCTAATTGATCAGGTTAGAACTAGCTTTAAGCACAATTAGATTGAAGAACAGATATAGTTATGAATCATTAACTGAAATAAACAAGTCTAGCAAGTCATGAAATCCTATGTGAGAAACCCTAAACCTAACAAGGAATCTACTCAGACATAGATAATGAAAACATAATCATATATTGAATAAATTGCATAGAAGATAAAGAATAAAAGAGTTCGAAATCTTCTCCAAATACAGATGAAGTAAAAGGTTCAGATCAGCCCCCAAAAGCTCTAAAAATTCTCTGCTCTTAATTATGAAAGCGTAAGTAAATAAAACACCAAAAACTTAATTATATAGGTCTAATATCGGCCAGGGGCTTCTTTGTAAATATCAGGAACTTCTGGATCAGAATGCAATATCTTGACTCTTCATAAACCGCCGAGTTTCGGCCCATCTCGCTGGTGCAACGATCGATGCTAGAGTGCATCGATCGATGCATTTCTCTGTTTCGGACAGTGAACTCTATCTCTCGGCCAAACACTCCAAATATCTCCAAAAAGTGCCATAATCACCAAATATGCTCCAAACCTGATTATACATGTAAAAGACTCTAAAAGAACACAAAAAGACACTAAAACACACTTATATCATGGTCTAAAACTAGTAAAACCCATGATATATCAATCTGATCTCTAAAGGCACTAGCATCCCTTCTGTTCAGTTTGTGTGCGTGTGGATACCAGTAGAGGCGCAGCATTTGAGGCGCTCTAGATCTCGATTATCTGCAAAACCTTTCGCTGCTAATAACCAGGTAATCCTGAGATCCTAATGATTCGATTATATGAACCCTAGATCCTAGGCTTGGAATTCATACTAGGATTGCCTAATTGGATTAGGATCTGCTAGAAATTCCTTCAGTTACGTCGATGTTGATCCCTTTCATGTCTGCTGAAGACCAGGCAAAGGAGTCGATATTCTGTTTAAGGAAGGAGACTAATTCGTTTCTGACTGGTTCTGACAAGTCGATTCCAATACCAACAAGTCTTGGGTCGTGAGGTCCTTTGGGGGTCCTATTTGACTTGGGTCGTTCGACCTTTTGGTTTGCATAGTGGCGAGCTCCTCCTCTTTCCGTAATTGCTACGCGGGGGATTTTTCAATCTGCTTATACCCATTCATATATCAATGACAGAAAATCTTTTGACTTCCGTAAATGGTTTTTACTCCTTTGGGAGTTGGAAATTATACGCATTGATGGTAGGTCGATGGTACTGCTTTCATGTTGTATATCCATGGTCGACCTAGAATTGCGTTGTAGGGAGCTGGCCGGTCTACTACGACGAACTCTGTTATCCTTCGAACTCCTCCAGCTATTACTGGGGCGAATACAGAGCCCATTGAGTATGTTGTTTCGCCAACGAACCCTACTAGTGGTGTCTTTTCTTCGACGATTTCGGAGTCGTTGAAATCCATCTTTTTGAATGCATCATAAAAGAGCACATCCACCGAACTCCCTGTGTCGATCATTATCCTCGAGAGTTCGACGTCTCCCACTACTAGACAGACGAGGAGAGCGTCGTCGTGTGGTTTGTCGAGATTACTTGTCTCGCTATCGTGGAAAGTGATTCGTGGTCTGGGCCTAACATTGGGATTTTTTCCCCTTTGTCGGTCTTGACTCTTCTTTGGAGAGCTTTGATTGAATTGACCGAATCTCGGCAAAGTTTGGAGCCACCGAAGATGAAGTCGATTCGTTTAGGGGCACCCCCCGCCCCGCAGAGACGAGGGAGATTGATTCGTGAGCGTAAACTCTTAACGGGAGCCGGAAGTGGAGATAATGCTGAACCTTCCGGGGTGCCGCTCAAGCTGAGTTCGCCGAGAATAAACTCGACTCGCTTTCGCGACCCCTGATGGAGTGTTTCGGGAGATTCTGGCTCTTTTGACCGTTCTCGTTTGTTCTGAGAAGGCTTTTTGGCGTTCGACTCTCTGGTCTGTTTATTTTCCTTTTTGTCAGATGGAGTTTCCTCCACGAATTCTGACTCTTGTTTGTTTTTGGACTCTCGCTTTTGAGCCTCGGCTTTAGCTCGAGTGTAGCACTCTTCAGTCGAATGTCCTCTTTGTTTTGAAAATCACAGAATTTTTCCTTGTCGAACTCAAATTTCTTCGAGCTCTTCGGGCTCTCGACTGTATTGACGTTTCCTGATTTACGGGAATCATTTTTTTAGTTCGAGTTCTGCGAGCCCGACGGGTTCTTTTCTTTTCGATGCTTTTCTCTGAGGGCTGTAGTTTTGTCCTTGAGGCGAGCGAAGGCCGATGCGCGATGAAGGGCGTCATCGAGTGTTTGTGGTCCGCGGACCGTTATTTCCTCGCGGAATCTGGTCCAAAACCATAATTCGCGTCTCAATGCTTCTATAGCTACTTCGTCTCGCGGGTTTGCGATTTTGGATTTTATTTCTTTAAATCGGTCGATGTACGAGCGAAGTGGCTCATCGGGTTTCTGGGAGACTCTAAATAGAGCTGCCTTAGTAGTCTTTTCTTCGATAAAGACGGAATATTGTTTGAGGAAAGCCATCATGAACTGGGTGAAGTTTTCAATGGACCTTTCCTCCAGTCCGACAAACCATTCTAGGGCGGAGCCTGATAGGTTTTCGGCGAAGAGCCTGCAGAAAGCCGGCTCGCTCTCCTCATCGGTAAGGTACGCCCTTGCCATTGCCAGTCGGAACGCCCTGATATGGGCTTTCGGGTCCGATTTTCCAGAGAACTCCGGAAACTTTGTTTTCTTTATTTCCCGGATTCGTGCAAAGGGGATCCGGTCTGTGAACGGTGTTTGTCGCGTTTCTTCGATCACTCGATCGATGTCGGGCGCCGCGCTTGTTGCCATGTTAACTTTGGAGCTCAGACTGACGAACTGAGCCTTAGCTTGTTCAATATACTGTCTAAGCATATCGTGTTCATCGCCCGTCGTTGGCGCGAACTGGGCTTGTGCTTGATTGGACGTTTGTCCAGGGAAAACGGGGTTGAGAAGATCGATTGTTGGAAACGATCCCGTCTGGTCGACCTGCGGCGTTCGGAACTGTACCGTATTTGATCCGTTAGGATGTCCCGAGCTCGAGGCGAAAGCAGAGCCTCCTAGTTGCCTCGGCCGGATATCGAACTATTCGGGAAAGGTGGTGGCCCGGGTAATGGTCGGTTTCTTGATCCGGTTGGATCTGTGACCATTGAATTCGAACCGAATGGAGTCGGAGTCGCGATGGGCGTTATTATAGGGCGGAAGACGCAACCTGACGTATTGGCGAAATTTCCCGACGCTCCCGGGGGAGTTACTTCCTGGGAGAAGTCCAAGCATGTACACGGTGGAGGACTTATGGGGGTTCGTGGATCGTGTGTTGATCTACCCCCTGGTTTTGGCTAGCGATCTCTTCAAGACGGGCGTTAATGTGCCTTTCCTGTTCATCGAGTTGCGCGGCCAGAGAGCGGTTCGCGATCTCTTGGGCCCGTGCGCTTGCCTCGTTGTTTCTCGTTCGGTTTACCAACAGGCTTAACATCGAACGGATTTCAGCGAGATCATCTGGGCCTTGTCGTTGTGGAGCAGAAGGCAGTGGCGAATTAGGTCTTGTTGTTCCAGATCCACCTCCTGAAGCGGGGGCGGAAATGGAATCATTCCTCATCCGCACCCAGTTTCTGCTCGGATCATTAGTTCCTGACAAAACATTTGTCGGAGTCTGGCTTGTCGCGACTGTTTGAGCGACTGGGCCGGTTAGTGCCGAAGTCGTGGAGACTGAGGCAGAGCTGGTCAACACGCCATCGGTCTGACCCATGATTCTTACCCCGGTGGTGTTCTGAGGAACGTTGTCAACCGTTTGAGGGTGGTCGACTGGTGGTGTGGCGCTGGGAGAACCAGATTGGTCGGGATTCATCTCGATCTATCGGATCTAGGATCTGATTCTTAAGACAGGAAAAACTATAGATAGTCCCCACAGTCGGCGCCAAATGTGAGATCTGAGATTCACACTAAGAATTTGTATTCGTGGATTTGGACTTTTGGATATAGAAATGGTATAGTTTCCTATGAATCAAAGACTTTATTGAGATTGATCGTCGAGATAGAACAAACACAGTCGAAAAGAGAGTACAAAGATTTATGATCGAGCTATCTAGTCGAAGTGTTCTAAGCTAGGTTTGGAATGTCTTGAATGAATCGCCACTTCTCCTTTAAATACTCTCGACTTTGATCTCCTTGTTCCGATATTTCGGCCTCGCCATCGTAACGATCTCCGAGATTTGCGTGGATCAGTTGAACTGACAAAGACCGGGTTGCTCTATCTCCACGTCATCTCCTGCCGAGCTCGAGCCCGATTCGCCTCCCACTTCGGTGTTGCTTTGGGCCTTGTCGAGAGGTCGATCGCACGGGCCTAGCAAAAGATAACGGTCGATCTCTCTCTCCTTCTTGATTCTGGAACGGGCTCACAACTGTGGGCCTTTGTTTCACTATTAATGGGCCGGATTTTCTAGAGGGAAATCCAGTACCAACACCTACCCAATATCCCTTCGTCTTCTTCCTCATCGCTTCTTCTTCATCATGAAGCTCAAGAGGCTCCTAGCCATCTTCACAAAAGCAACAATCTTTACCAATCTCCCTCGTAATCACTCATGAAACCCTACCACTGCTCCAGTTGATCTCATCGAGACCCCTGGCCCTTCGTTGTATGCTACTTTCGACGATCTGCACCTTGGGCGTTCTTCCCAACAGGTGCTAGGTCGCCTCCTACGATACTGGGATGCACAAAATCTGAAAAAGAATGGCGAGTACATGGGCATCGAACTACTGCTCGATGAAAAGGTAAATGTCGAAGATTAAATCGATACCCAATACCTAATTGTTCTGGAACTCCTAACTTAATTGTGTAATCCAAACCATTTCCAGAATACGGTCATTCACGTGTTTGTGGATAAAGGGAACATAAATTACTATTTCCAGTCGATGAGATGTGGCAGTGAGGACAAGGTTGAGGTCATGGAAAAGGATAAGAAGGTGATGAAGAAGAAGGCTAAAGTTCGTAAATCTCTTTCCAAGAACATTCATTTTCTCATCCGAAGAACATGCAGGTTATGGTTTTGCAAATTTTGACAGATTTATGCATTTTTCCAGTGTATTGAATAAAATCCATAATGTATGTGCTACAGGGATTTGGACATTCTCAAATCAGTCACTAGGGTTTATCAGCTCAAGGATTTAGGTATGTTCACGTGAGATCTATCTATTAAAGGTTTCTGATTTGTGGTATGTTATTGTTTGATTTGTTCAGCGCAATTAGATGAAGTAGAGAGCAAGGTGTTTCCTTTGATCGTTGATGTATCATGAAGAGATGGCTCTGTGACTCCTCTCAAGTGTGAGCAAAGTGACATACTCGGTGTTATTGTCGAACGAATGGTATATTTTAATGAATTGCTATACTTAAGGTTATTTCAATTTCAGTCAAAAAAACGTTTCTTTTCAGGTAGAACAACAATTCTTGAAACGTAGTTGGAAATTTTCATGGGTTCAAGAGTGTGCATTGATGGAGCCAATTAGTAAAGAAGCCCCTTGGTATCTGGTAAGCCTGTGTTGGATTTGAGATTGATAAGCCAACTACTGAACTCGACTGGATTGTATTTGAGTCATTTTACAAATGGTAAAATTATAGGAGGATGGAACAGGTCGTGTGAATTTTATGGGTGCTCATAGTGCAATAAGCTTCCCTTTGACGATTGGAAGTGAAGTATTTGAAAATTCAGAGATATTAGATTATCTCAAAGGCCTTAAGGTTCTTTACCTTAGCTTTCATTTGCCTAGCTTCCGTTTTTGGTCAAAACCTATAACATTTGTTTGTCTTCAGATGCTCGGAGTAAGACACATTGAGCGTGTTCTTCCAATGGGTACACCGCTTACGGTTGTTGGTGAGGTATGTATTTATATCTTATGTGTTTCGAGGTCTTTCCCAATAGCGAAAAATATGTTTTAGATATCATTTGTGTTGCTTGCTTGCCATGTTTAACAGGCAGTTAAGGATGGTATTGGGGAATTCAGAGTTCAAAATCCCGAGCAAGGGCCTTCCTACGTTTCTCCCATACTGCTCGATCAGCTAATCGCTAAATCTGGAAGTTGGTCAAGGTGGTTCACGTATGGTTCAACAGGTTTAACTGTTATTAGTTTGATTCTTATATAAAAGGATGTGATTGGAAATCTTCTAGAGTGAAGGAGACGACAACTGCTTCGGAACAGGTAACTTCGCAGCTTTAACCAAAGGCAAATGAGAAATCAAATCCTCAACTAAAACAGTTCAGCTATTTTGATCACAGAGTTGTTGATGCAGCTGCTAGAAGAGGAGAAAAAAATAACTAGAGTCAGGGAAGCTACCACAACAGGCACCTGCTTTTGATGGTTTACTATATATATTGAACAAGACTGGTAAATTTTCAGATACCTAAAGATCAAATCATATCTTACTAGATCACATTTATTTAGTTGTGAATTTGAGTGTCTGGAAGCTTAAAAATTCGGTTTTACCTTTGCGCAGACCAAATGGTCAGGCTTGCCTTGATACGAAAGAGTTCAATATTTTGAGAAACATGATGCAAGTTGTTAATGAAGAGGGATATGATGAAGCTGGTGAGTTTTATTGTTTGATAGGTGACCTTGATCCATATTTCCATGTAGCTTTTAATAGCTTTTGGTTTGAGATCAATACATTGTTGTTTTATGATTTGCAGGGAGTGAAGAGACAAGGTTGGTCAGTTTCGGGCCAATCGTAAGCTAAGGAAATACACATAAGAGGTACCAAATATGAAACGAAAATTCATGTAAATGATTGTATCATCTTCTTATTGACTGTATTTCATTATGTGAGCAGATTTCTTAGTCAACGTTACTTATGAATATGGTTAGTATTAAAAAAATAGGAAGAAAGGAAAACGAGATGGTGTTGCCGACACAACTACATCGTCTTTAGACAACAGGATTTGTAACGTTAAAATTGTTCTGAGGTTTTATGTTGAAATAAAACCAAAATACCTTTGTGTTTGGCTGAATTTTGATATTTTATACTTACACTTAATACAAATTAGACAACTTGATTTGTAACCTGAAAAATGTTCTGAGTTAGGGTGTGAAGGTCAACTATAAGTTTATAATCTCAATAACTGAAAGCCTCGGTCTAATCTCTGCAGAGTTTGCAAGGTCCCGCATCCATGGCAGTGTGTGCAGGTCAGGTTACTACGATGGAATGTACTCAAACAAGTTATATGGTCAGTATGGTAGCACGGTTGGATCTGGTGCGGGTTATGGTTCTTCTGGCTATGATTTCAGAACAAACGAAAGAGGATGGGTGACTACCGACAACAAATATAGAAGTCGGGGAAGGGGTAACAATAACTTCTATGGAAATGGGAACCTTGATGGCTTAAATGAACTCAACAGTGGCCCTAGATTCAAGGGAACGAAGAACCAGAAGGACACCTCAGAAGCTAGCTTAGAGAAGCTGAAGGGTCAGACAGGTGATGAATCAAACATAACAAATGACATTGTAACATTCGATGTTCCAGATTGAGAAGACTGCAACAGAGAAGATTTCCCAGTTCAGCATAAAGAGGCTATGTTCTTAATCATCAAGTCTTACAGTGAAGATGATGTGAATAAGAGAATCAAATATAATACTTGGGCTAGCACTCCAAATGGAAACAAGAGGCTCGATGCTGCATATCAGGTGGCTCAGCAGAAACCTGGCGGTATGTCCTGTGTTTCTTTTCTTCTTGGTGTGTGCCTAATTCTTAATTGATTTGATGTTGTGTATTCGTTTTGTATTCGCAATGTTGATATGAGCTGAGTATACCCCCCAAATGTCTCCAGGTCAACGTAAGTGGACAGTTTGTTGAGCTTGCGGAAATGATAGGGGACTTGCTCTTTCCCCCTCAGGTGCCAGACAGTGAAGGTTGTGCCCAAAAGTTTCCTGAAGCTTATTACTCTTGAGAACAACGAGAACAAACCTGTTACCAACAGTAGAGACACAGAAGAGGTAAGTGGTTACACTTCTGGAGCCATATGTTTGTGTTCTTCTAGGCATAATATCCACGCTTTAATGTTTGAAAGCTTCTTTGTGGGATCATGTAGGTTAAGTTAGAGCAGGGTCTGAAGATTATTAAGAATTTCGAGGAGCCGAACAGCGAGACATGCATTTTGGATGATTTTTTAAGTTCTATGAGGTTCGACAAAGACTAATTTGGAGAAACAACTAATCAACAACGATCCCAGAAGCAAGTAAGACAAGAAGAATCAAGTTGATTTTGTAGTTTTTTTCCAGTTGCAATCATCTCTTTGCTGACATTGAAAATGCACCCATATCTTAGCAGGTGATGAACTAAAGGAATCAACAAATGCTGAGAATGAAATTTTCAAAAACACGAACGGGATGATTTACAGAGTGCGTGAGATTGTAAGAACAAGTTTACTCTACAACAGCATTTAAATAACATAAACCACGCACGGGGGTGGGGGAGCTAACTAGTAAGACAAACCATAATTCTAAACATCGTTCTAATGCAAAATTATGGGTTACCTTGTTGGATCAAGTCTTGAGCAACCACGAATCTCTTACTATCACTCGTTAGATTGCAGCGCAAATTTTGAAAAAGTTTATTTCAATCGCCACTGCATTTTGCCGTTTTTTTAACTAATTTCAGAATGACAACTAAACAGAGATCGTTTCAACTTAATTCTTATTACAATGGGCCATAATTAATTTGGGCTTTAATTAATTTTTTAGTATTTCAATAAATTAGCCCAAATGGAAGCTTATATTGTAAAGATCAAATACTCCTCTACAACTAATACTTCTCTATTTAGACTAATTTCTAATAATTATTGTTAGGAAGAAATTGCCAAAAATTAGATATAATAATGATGAACTTTTTTATTATTAAACAGAAACGCAACAATTATTTGGAAAACATAAATAAATAGATGATTACCCTAATTGAAAACAAAAATTAGGGAATTTCAATATTCTGATGGGCAAACCATGCATCTCGGAATGTGTCATAAACAACATTATTAATCGTCCTTTGATCCAAATAGCCACATGGTCCCCTTATCACATCCAAAAGACGACCTAAATAATATAGTTCTCCAGCTTCTTCTGCATAGGCTGATAAAAACATAAACTCGGTTTACCTATCAGGCGGGGTTTCCATTTACAGTTTTTTTGATCCCAAACAAATTTAGTTGTTATCTGTGAATATAGAAGACGTCTTGTTTGAACATGAACTTGCATTTCATCCACGCTGTAGATTTATTTTCTTTTTCTTGATATTCCAAACAGTCACCTTCTTTCAAAACTATTAGCAGAGAAGGAAGAAAAAATGGTAAAATCTCCATAGAAACAATTGAATCTGAAACAAATTTAGAGTTGTTAATGAAAATAGTAGAAGTTGTTAAATAGAAATCAAAATGTATGGAATATAAAAAAAAACTAAAGTGTGAAAGATTTTTCAAATTTACCTATAGCTCAATTAGCAATCCGAGAATTGAAATGATAATAATAAGAGGAGGATGTGAAATATATTGTAGTATCATATTAGGGTTTGCTTAGAGTTAATATATCTTTTTAGAATTTCATGTACTACTATCAACCAAATAAATTATACACGAAATACGAACTTTAGTTATGGATATTCTAGTTATTATCATATATTCTAATGAATTTGAATGGCAAGAATATCCATTTTGTCATCAGGATATATTTTCTATTCCCATAAATGTATTTTTCCTTTAGGTATATAGTCGGTTATTTGAATTGTAAGAGATTTGTATATCTTGTTTAGTGATACTATGTTTCAACTTTGGTCAAGATATTCCTAAAAAACAGGTATTATATTATCTAAACAAACGTTCTTATATTTGATATGGTAGTGTTATAATTGTCAAAAAATAATTATAAAGTATAATTATCTATAATCCTTCAAATGCAATATATTGTAATGTGAATATACTGCATCGACATTAAAGATAATATACTGCTGGCATTTGAAATTATTTTCCATGAACAAACTTCCTAAAAAAATTCGTATTAATCATCTTATAATTTTTATTCAGTTGTAAATAACTTGATCTGATTTTCAAATATCTTACAATTACGATATCAATTACGCAAGCAAAATCCTATGCAAAATTTCTGTTTCCAGTAGTTTTGTGTTTACCTCATCAATTAGAAACAATATATTTTAGTCAAAAAAGCATATACTTTAAAAAAATAATCGCCCATTTTAACTATCAAATATATATAATACGACGAAATCTTCCTTCATAAGATGTTTTATATAAAGTTTAACATACACGTCTTACAATTACAAAAAAAACATCCAAGACTTCAGTTTATAAAACAAACATATAGAGGATCATGATCATCCTCAACCCCAACCAAAAAGTCAAGTTTCTAGAACCGATTTACATCATTTAAAATATAAAATATTAGAGGTCGATTTCTTCAGGATATTGTGCAGGCACTGGATTTGGAAAGCTACATATCAGAAAACAATGTATTAACAACTACTCAAGATCTTTCTTAAATCAAATAAAAACAATTCCCAATCTATTGAAGCATAAATTAGAAAAACATGAATCGAACATATGAACACTACCTGTTGAGGAGTCCATTGAAGTCTGAATATCAGTTTGATCGTACATAATTGCAGAAATAGGCTCCTCTCCTCTTAGCCAAGTTATATATGTATTATAAATCAAAAAATATCAAGTTTAAATCAAACATTAACCTCAATATGTAATCTCAATCACACAATCAATATAATCATAGAAGTAATCTCATATATAATCTCACTGGATTCGTGCTTAATGTAGAAGAAGCGGAGGATCACGAAGAGATGCCTATCAGCATCCTTCCAAAACCTTCTTATGAGCTCGTAGGCAGCTTTTCCGATTATCAAACACTGAAGACTTCGGAGGCTATTAGACAGATAATTTCCAAAAAAAAATTATTCCATACAAACAAATTCATGTCTCATATATCCAATATATCTGAATTTTTGTATGAGACTTGCGTATTAACTAGCCTTGTGTCACGAAAGGTAAAATACAGCTTTGGTCTGCCCAATAAGGCTGCACGTTTCCAACGTGTGTAACAATACCAAGAACATCTACACAACATAAAACAGTATTTTAGACAACTATATATTAAATTCGGTAATAAATAGTTACATAATTTCCATAAGTTTGATTGCAAACTTTTTTCGTTATTGTGATCATAAAAATATCACAATTCTCAATATCCAAGTTACCTTTAGGATATTCATCAGCAACTCTCCCATCCAATATATCTGGAATAGATGGAAATTGCATGAAATGACCATCAGGAATATTCTCGTAAGTCGGGCAGAAAGTTGTGTTTTTAACAAAGATGAGCTTCGAGTCGTGAGGAGTTAAAGAACCATATATCGGTGCTTGTACAACCCGATCATTCACAAGCTTAAACCAGCGTCCCTTGATGAGGTCATCAGATCGCCCAAACCCAGCCTGGACGAGTGGTACGTACCGGCCTCGACCACGAGGCTGACTGAGCTGTTCCCGACCCCGCGGAACTTACCTGAGGAGGTTCAGAAGGCCAATGCATGTTCTGCCAGACCCAATGACGTGGTATCGAGGATTCATAAGCCAAAATAATGTTTCAGGAGTGATAATCGTTCCAGAACCCAATTGGAACGATCCCATTTGGAGATGGTCGACAACCGACCTCCCGAAGCCCTAACCGTGTCCTGGAAGACGTCCATAGGAGAGTTGGTTCAAGCCAATCATGCCAGACTTGAAATTCACCATAAAGTATGATATTTGGAAGATTTTGGTCAGAAGGAATGAGCTTGGGTTTGAGATCATCTTGGAGGATGTCTAGAAGCTGTCCAGTTAGCCCTGTCCGCGGATATAAGTGCATTCAAGAGACGATTGCGAATGGACCAAGAGGAATCAAGCTGCACCTCAACCTGTTCTCGAAACCGGACTTACCAAGGAATCTGCACGAAGTGGAATCACATCAAGACCATTTTCTATGAAGAAGTTATGCCCATTTCAATACAGGTGATTTTCAGGGAACCCGATAAAGACCGACTTGCACATTTTGGAGTGCTCAGAACGAACCAGGATGAATCAAGGAGTAAAGGAACTTGTTATGGATTCTTGATTTATCATAGAATGCATGAGAGTTGGAATCACACCAATACCAGCTCGGACAAAGAAGATATGCAAGATCAAACCCGAAGGTTGCTGGACCTGCCTTATTTGGAAGCTCACGGACTTGGTGGGCTTCAGACTTATGTTTGGAACCCAGGAGTACGTGCAACATCTCCTTGGGCATTGGTTTATATTCTTTTTCCCTTAAGTGTGGTTTTGTCCCAATTGAGATTTCCCACTAAGGTTTTTAATGAGGTAAACCAAGGCCCGCTTCAAGAGAAGGAGAATATGGCCCGTCCAACCTTCTTCCTTGCTTTCTATTTTAATGATTTCGACCAGGTCTCTTTATGGCCCATTCTTAAGACTTGTAACCCTATTACTTTGGTTATTTAAAGCCACTCTTTTTTTTCAATAAACTTAAGTAAGCTTTTAGTATCAAGAAACCCTAGTGGTTTGCGCCGATCTCTCTTTGTCCTTGCGTGGTTGCCCCTTGGAAATTGAGATCCTTGCTACTCTTGGCTTACTTGATTGTTCTGTTCAAAGTGCCCGTGTTAAGTCCATAACTCCATCGAATCATCCATTGACCAGGAGGAGAGTGCCTTCGGCCAGCTTCCTTCGTCCCATCGTATCGCGCCCGACCATTGTTCGCTCCTCGCTTCTCGACCACTCGACCACCCGCCTCCGATCTCATATCATCTGGTATCAGAGCTTTAAAGCTCCTGACCCAGCTCGTTTACATCTCATGCTACATCTAGTTTCATTCTGTTTTTGCTTTGCTTCTCTTAGAAATCGAAAAAAATCCAAAAAAAAAAAAAGGTTGTTAGTCCTTGCTCTAATCGGCCTAGTACTTTAGTTCTGGAACCAATTGCTTGCTGTTGCTGATTTCTTTGCTTCTTTGCTTCTGTTTATTTGCTTTGATAAAACTGAAACTCCAAAAAGAATTTTGTTGAAGCCGATTGTTAGGTGGTTAGTTAGAACTCGGCCGCTAGGGTTTTACTTCTCTCTAGCGACTTGTAGTGGCTGTTTATCTTATCTCGGTTGTGTCTGCTGATCTCTTTCGATACTGTTGCATTGCATTCACCGGAAATAAGAAGCTAGAAACCATCTGCTAGGTTGCTCGCTAACGAAACCGGCCGCATATAGCTAGGGCTTTCTTTGTGCCTTGCGATTTTTGTGTGTGCGGTTTGAATTGATTCGCTTGTGGTTTAGTTCTGGTTGCATCTTCTAAGTTTGTCGCGGTTTAGTTCCCTTCCTTATTGTTGCTTTTAATCAAAAAAAAATAATTCGCCATTGTCTTGTTTCCTTTTTGTGCTAGCGCCCAATCTTTCCTTTTCTCTCTCGTTGCATTTTTTCCTTTAATTTTTGTTCTTCCTTTTTCCTTGTTGCGTTTGATCTCTTTTTTAAGTGTGCAGGATATAGATGGCTGAGGAGCAAGTCAATCCACAAGCTGGACCGGCTGACTTCAACAAACTGATGGCTGCGATCCAAGCGATCGGACAAACGCTCGAAGCCTGACTCGACCGCCTGGAGCGACCGCCTGACCCATCTCGACATGGTCGAGTAAAGCAAGGTCGACCATATCGTGATCACGACCCGTACCACTGTGGGGACGACCATGCTGCAAACGAAATGGATCCCGAGCCACCTGTCCAATACCGGCCCCATCAATCCTAGTAAATTTCAAAATAATGTTTGTGTCTTAGACTCACAGCTAATATCTTTCTCAGGTAATCAAGACTACTTTCAATGGGAAGAAGACCTATAAGATTACTTTGGGGATTACAACATCCCAAGGAACGAACAGGCCTTGTATGCGATCCAAACCCTGACAGGAGACGCATATGCTTGATGGCAGCTCGAGGAGAAGATACGGAAACAACTCAAGGAACCAGCAAGAACGTGGAAGTAGCTGAAAGGGCTAGTATATGAGCAATATGTTATACTAAGACCAAAGACCCAGGGCCGTCCACGCCTTTCGATCGCCTCGACCAAAGTCCCAATTGTTGGGAAGGACGCAAGAGTGATAGGGAGTTCAATGGACCGCACAGACCAATGGACCGGAGGCGAGGCCGAGAAACTAAAGGAACCGGCCAACCCATAAAGTGATCCAGCTAAGGCCAATAGAGATCACGACCCAAACCAGACTGAGAGTGCTAGTCAGGTAAGTCCTTCTTTAAAACAACTTATTTCTATTGATTCCACAACTGTATTAAAGGATCTACTGAACGTAAAAGAAAATAAGAAATCAGAACATGATTTGAGACCACAACTAGATTTTGGTAGGAGTACATGTTCAGAACGTTTGTGATGTCCTAAAGAACACCTAACGCACTTGTCTCTTGTCAAAAGTGTCCATATTATTTCAGGAACAAAGAGGCGAACCGGAAAGAATTGCCACGCTCGCCCATCTCTCGAGCACGACCCTCGACCGCCTCGACCAACGTTCAAGTATCCCAACCTATTTCTTTTCTATCTGATTATAAAGAATCAAAACTGTTTTAATTCACTTGGAATTGGTTAAAGGTGTTGAACAGGGCGCAGGAATGAACAAGAATCCGATGGACCACACGAACCAACGGACCGGAGGCGAGGACGAGAAACTGAAGGAACCGGCCGGCCCAGAGAGTGATCCGACTAAGGCAAATGGAGATCACGACCCAGAGAGTTTCCCATGGAACCCAGGCCAAGAAAAAGGCGTTTTACAGAGTTCCCAACCCAACGGAACACGCATAGAAAGTCTTTGCACCCGCCGGCCACCAATTCCTCAAGGTAAGGCCATAAACTCACGAAACCGCATGAAGGCTAACTTGCTTTCTATTGGTGGAGGTTATGCAGATTCGAGGTCGAATCCTCTTCAAGATAGAGGGTATGATGAGGTCATCAGATCTTCCAAACCCATCATGGACGACCGGTACGTACCGGCCTCGACCACGAGGTTGACCGAGCTGTTCCCGACCCCGCAGAACTTACCTGAGGAAGTTCAGAAGGCCAATGCATGTTCTGCCAGACCCAATGACGTGGTATCGAGGATTCATAAGCCAAAATCATGTTTCAGGAGTGATGATCATTCCAGAACCCAATTGGAACCAATCCCATTTGGAGATGGTCGACAACCGACTTCCCGGAGCCCTAATCGTGTCCTGGAAGATGTCCATTGGAGAGTTGGTTCAAGCCAATCATGCCAGGCTTAACATTCACCATAAAATATGCTATTTGGAAGATTTTGTCAGAAGGAATCAGCTTGGGTTCGAGATCATCTTGGATGGTCTAGAAGCTGTCCAGTTAGCCATGTCCGCGGATATAGGTGCATTCAAGAGAGGATTGCGAGTGGACCAAGAGGAATAAAGCTGCAACTCAACCTGTTCTTGAAACCTGACTCACCAAGGAATCTTCACGAAGTAGAATCACATCAAGACCATTTTCTATGAAGAAGTTATGCCCATTTCAATGCAGGTGATTTTCAGGTAACCCGATAAAGACCGACTTGCACATTTTGGAGTGCTCAGAACGAACCAAGATGAATCAAGGAGTAAAGAAAATTGTTCTGGATTCTTGATTTATCAGGGAATGCATGAGAGTTGGAATCACACCAATACCAGCTCGGACAAAGAAGATATGCAAGATCAAACCCCAAGGTTGTTGGACCTGCCTTATTTGGAAGCTCACGGACTTGGTGGGCTTCAGACTTATGTTTGGCGACCAGGATTACGTGCAACATCTCCTTGGGCATTGGTTTATACTCTTTTTCTCTTAAGTGTGGTTTTGTCCCAATTAGGTTTTCCCACTAAGGTTTTTAATGAGGTAAACCAAGGCCCGCTTCAAGAGAAGGAGAATATGGCCCGTCCAACCTTCTTCCTTGCTTTCTATTTTAATGATTTCGACCAGGCATATTTATGGCCCATTCTTAAGACTTGTAACCCTATTACTTTGGCTATTTAAAGCCACTCTTTGTTTTCAATAAACTTAAGTAAGCTTTTAGTATCAAGAAACCCTAGTGGTTTGCGCCGATCTCTCTTTGTCCTTGCGTGGTTGCCCCTTGGAAATTGAGATCCTTGCTACTCTTGGCTTACTTGATTGTTCTGTTCAAAGTGCCCGTGTTAAGTCCATAACTCCATCGAATCATCCATTGACCAGGAGGAGAGTGCCTTCGGCCAGCTTCCTTCGTCCCATCGTATCGCGCCCGACCATTGTTCGCTCCTCGCTTCTCGACCACTCGACCACCCGCCTCCGATCTCATATCATCTGGTATCAGAGCTTTAAAGCTCCTGACCCAGCTCGTTTACATCTCATGCTACATCTAGTTTCATTCTGTTTTTGCTTTGCTTCTCTTAGAAATCGAAAAAAAATCCAAAAAAAAAAATTAGGTTGTTAGTCCTTGCTCTAATCGGCCTAGTACTTTAGTTCTGGAACCAATTGATTGATGTTGCTGATTACTTTGCTTCTTTGCTTCTGTTGATTTGCTTTGATAAAACTGAAACTCCAAAAAGAATTTTGTTGAAGCCGATTGTTAGGTGGTTAGTTAGAACTCGGCCGCTAGGGTTTTACTTCTCTCTAGCGACTTGTAGTGGCTGTTTATCTTATCTCGGTTGTGTCTGCTGATCTCTTTAGATACTGTTGCATTGCATTCACCGAAAATAAGAAGCTAGAAACCATCTGCTAGGTTGCTCGCTGATATATCATGGTTTTTACTAGTTTTAGGCCATGATATAAGTGTGTTTTAGTGTCTTTTGTGTTCTTTTAGAGTCTTTTACAGGTATAATCAGGTTTGGAGCTGAATTGGAGATAATGGAGCATTTTGGAGATTTTTGGAGTGATTGGCCGAGAGATAGAGTTCACTGTCCGAAACAGAGCACTGCGTCGATCGTTGCACACCTGCAACGGTCGTTGCACCAGCGAGATGGGCCAAAACTCGGCGGTTTATGAAGAGTCAAGATATTGCACTTTGATCCAGAAGTTCCTGATATTTACAAAGAAGCCCCTGGCCGAGATTAGACCTATATTATTGAGTTTTTAGATTCGTTTTACATGACGCTTTGATAATTAAGAGCAGAGGATTTCTAGAGCTTTTGGGGCTGATTTGAACCTTTATTTGGAGAAGATTTCGAACCCCTTTTACTTTTATTCTTTTATGCAATTTATTCATCATATGATTATGTTTTCATTATCTATGTCTGAGTAGATTCCTAGTTAGGTTTAGGGTTTCTCACATAGGATTTCATGACTTGCTAGACTTGTTAAATTCAGTTAAGGATTCATAACTATATCTGTTCTTCAATCTAATTGTGCTTAAAGCTAGTTCTAACCTGATCAACTAGAATCTAGATCTTAGGTTGCTAAATACGTCACGGAAGTGGGGTTTAGGAATCTGAACTAATTAGGTTGAGCAATTAAACTACTCGCAAACGAAAGTTTGGTTTAGGATAATTGTGAACATATCAAACCTGGAATTAATGCTAGTTTAATCTGTTAGTTCTCGCAAACGAAAGTTTGGTTTGCTGCACTTAGACTTAGAGAATTATCGCAAAGGAATTTGGTTAGTTCTATATCTGTGTTTTGAGTTCTAGAACTGTGCTTAATTAGATCCTTACTGAATGAACTGTCTGCTTGTCTGATTTCCTGAGAACGCCCTAGACTTAGCGCTTTTAATTACTTTCTTTCACAACCGTTAATCTCTGCTACTGATTTACTTTCTCGCACTGCTTTCAATTCAATCACATTGTTTTCTTCCTAGTATTAATCCTTTTCGTTCTATTGAATACCAGAGTCCCTGTGGATTCGATAACCCTATATACTAAAACTACTGAACTGTGCACTTGCAGTTAGAGAATAGGGATTAAAACTGCACCTATCAAGTTTTTGGCGCCGTTGCCGGGGACTCTTAGAGTCTTCGATAGGACCGAACTTAGGGTTTTACTAGGATTTTTCGTTTTCTTTTCGTTTTTGCTTTTGAATTTTTTTTAGTTACTGATTTTCTCTGATTTTCTCTCTGTCGCAGTTACCAATATCGCACTGCGTCGATCGTTGCATTCTTAGCATCGATCATCACTAGGCGATTCAGAGATTGAAACGATCGTTGCGCTGATAGCATCGATCGTTGCCCGACGATTACAGACAGTTTATGCAGACGCAGAAAACTAGAAGTAATCCGAACTTGGACTTAGTTAATCTCGATCTTGAAGAACTTGGACGTCTAGAAAGAACTATCATAAGAGAAAAGAGAGAAAGAATGGTACGAGAACGTCTGATCTTGATATCAGATGCTGAAGGTACCCTAAGGGACCGAGATAACAACCCGTACAATGCTGCTGGGCAAAGGGTTGATGCTGAAGGGAATGTCATCCCTGATCCTCCTGAGCAACAGCAACAGGAGCAGAACCAGGGTCAAGGACAGGCCCAAGGTAGACAGATGGTTGTCCATGAGAGGACTTTAGCTGACTACAACAGACCGGATGAGTTTCATAGAAACCGGTCAGCTTTAGTGCTTCCTGCTTTTGAGAGGGATGATTTTGAGGTCAAAACCATCTACTACTCGATGATAAGACAGAATGCTTTCCATGGACATCCAACAGAGCAGCCTATGGACCACATTGATTTGTTTGAGGACATAATCAATGGCATGAAGTATGATGGAGTTTGCCAAGATTATCTGTTCCTAAAACTCTTTCTTTACAGTCTCGCTGGAGACACTGTTGCATGGCTGAAGCAACTGCCACCTGGATAGTTTACTACTTGGGCAGACTTGAAGAGTGAGTTCCTACGTCATTTCTATGATGATGCGCGTTCAGACCAGTCTAGACAGGACATACTCACATTTTCCCAAGGAGCTGTGGAGCCTTTGAAAGCTGCCTGGATGAGATTTAGGAAGTACCAGCGTGACTGCCCACACCATGGATTCACTGAAGTGCAGTTACTTGGTATCTTCTTCAGAGGAATAGATCTGCCATATCAGTCTGCACTGGATAACTCCAGTAATGCGAACTTCAACACCAGGACTCCTACACAAGCTAAGCAGTTGATTGAGAACCTAGTTGGCAGCAACAGTTGCAAGACTATGGATGAGAGGAGGAAGAAATCTGGTGGAAGTGTAGAGAATACAGAGATGACTGAATTGAGATCTAGGATGGACACAATCTACAACCTCCTGACTAATAAGAAGGCTGTCCATTTTGCTCAAGATGTTGAGGTAATTCAGACTGAGGAGGACACTCAGGAAGAAGATGTGAATTACATTGGAGGATCTGGTTTCCAAGGTAACAGATTTGGTAATCAGCAGGGTAACAGATTCTTCAACCAAGGACAGAAGAGTGCCTTCACAGGCAATCAAAACTCTTTTGGACAGACTAGTGGTTTTCAGAAGCCATTTGGACAAGGTGCTCAGAGAACCTATGGATCTACATCTTATCAGACTCCTCCTGCACCTACAGCTCATGAGAGTAGGGTGGAAGAAATGTTTGAACAACTAATGGAGAGTCAGACCAAGAGTACTGTGGAAAGCAACAAGAAGATAGATGCTGTCTATGAGAACCTCAATGGAAAGTTTGAGACGCTGAACACTCACATGAAGCAGTTAGATACTCAGGTGAGTCAGATTTCCAGCTCTATGAAGGGAAAAGGAGTAGCAGACACTCATATTAAAGCCTGGTCTGTGTGCATTAATGATGGATCTCACCTAGGTGAAAAATTTGAGCTAAGTACAGCTGAATTGGTGAAGGAAGAAGAAATCTCGGATTTTTGTGAAAAAGTCTCGGGTGGAAACTGCAGCATTGCAACGATCGACACACACCTAGCATCGATCGTTGCAGGTCGTGAACAGACAGAACTGTCGGATGATAATGGCATAGATGCTGACTTGGAGCTTGATCGCCTATTCCCTGGAGTTTCTGAGATCTCTCAACAGGAGATTTATGCGCAGATTGTTAGACAACACTCCTCAGTATCTGAGGTGATTAAGCAGGAAATTGAAGAGCTTAAGAAGCTAGAGGAAATTGGTGAAGAATTGGAAGAAATTCCATCTTCTGATGATCCACCTTATCATCCATGTGTGCAGAGGTATTTGAACAAGATGCTGCCTCTAGATGAAGAGCTGAGAGACTGGGTGATTGTAGTTCCTCAACATATAAGTGATGTTCTGCTGACAAAGATCCCGAAGAAGCTGCCAGACCCTGGAGTCTTTGTGCTTGATTGTTCTATCTTTGAGGATAGTTTTAGACGCTCTCTTTGTGATCTAGGAGCTGCTGGAAGTATGATGCCTTATTCTGTGGCAGAGAGGCTGGGAATGCTGGATTTTTCTCCCACTAGGACCTCTCTTGTCCTAGCTGATCAGTCTATACGAGTTCCGGAAGGACTCTTGAAGGACATACCAGTGAGAGTTGGAAACTACTTAGTTCCGACAGACTTCCTTGTGCTGAAGTACGACTGCGATCCTGATGAAGCATTGCTGCTTGGAAGACCATTCTTGGCTACAGCAGGAGCTGTGATTGATGTTAGACAGAGTCTAATAGACCTCCACCTGGGAGATGAGCCGCTGCGATATGAGATGGAGAAGCTGCGAAAGCCACTGATAGATGGGCAGACATTCACAATCTTGGATGCAGATGATGAGCAGCCGGATAACACTGTGATTCTAGATCCTGGAGCACATTTTACTCTATCTTTTCTTGGACATGAGCATTCTGCAACAGCTTATTCTCCACCTTGGATGAGGAGACTTGAACAGAGACAGAAAAGGTCTTTGTCAGGTTCTCTTAGTGCCTGAAAATTCTTGTCCGTCCGGTCAAGCTATTGACCTTAAACAAGCGTTGGGTGGGAGGCAACCCACCATTAGGTACTGGTGTTTTTCTACTTAATTTTTGGTGTTTTTGTTAGGATTTTACGTTTGTTTTTGTTTTTGGTGAGTTTATGTTTGCAGGTCTCGGACAAAATCGCAGTGCAACGATCGACTCACTTCTGTGTCGATCGTCACAACACGAAAAGAATCGCATTGCAGCGATCGTTGCGCTCTTGAGCAACGATCGACCATACACGAAAAATCGCCAAGTAACGGTCGATGCACTCAGTGCAACGATCGATGCTTCAGCGACAGAGGTAAACCCGACAGAACTCAACAGAACCTTATCAATTTTTCTTTCTTTTTACCAATCCTTCGCTTAACACTACTGGGGACAGTGTGTCTTAAGTGTGGGGGAGGTGCTACTGACTTTTGTTTTCTGTTTTCTTAAGAGTCAGTCCGTTTTTCAAAACTTTTTGTTTTATTGAGTCAAAATTGTTTAAGTAAGAAACTATGATTTTCTGAGAAGATTTACAAGACTTGCAGGATCTATCTCTGACTGTTAGAAAACCCCATCACAGATCAACCTACTGGGAACACCCACATCACTTCAGGTATCAGAGGATCCTTTTACTGACTTCAATTTAATACTGACTTAGATTTCTCACCTAAGGGCTTGGTATACTTTGTGTCGGATTCCCTTGTTAGTTCTGACACATCCTGTCAACCTATCCTATTTAGTTCCCTTCTCCCCTTCTATAAAGTAAAAAAAAAAAAGATAATAAACTGAGGATGAGTTAGTAACTCCGAAGTGGTCATGGGAATGGTAGCAAACACTATTTTCTCTCATGTGATCCATGGAATGTGTCCAAAGTACACCCCATAACGGGAAGAACACTGATAAAAAAAATAAAATGATACCCAAATGGGAAAAATCAGTTGTTAAAGAAGGGAAAGAGAAGAAAGGGACTAGAGAAAGATAGTATGGTGGTCTAGAGCTGATAAGGTAAGAATCCATGTGCCCTTTGATCGATACTCCTTAGGTGAGACCGCACTTAAATACTTGCAGAAGTCAGTAGGGAGAATTTGAATGCTTGAATGTGATTGTGGAGTTTACTTAGGACAGTTGCTAAGTGTGGGGGAAGTACATGTTGGTCTTGATATCCTGTGATTGATTCTTTCAGTGGTTTACTAAGGGGAATCTGAGTATTGTAGCTTCTAAGATGAAATGAGTTTCTGAAGAGTTTTCAAACCTCTTCACCATGCTTTAGTTCTCTGTTTTGCTTGAGGGCAAGCAAAGGCTAAGTGTGGGAGAGTTGATATATCATGGTTTTTACTAGTTTTAGGCCATGATATAAGTGTTTTTTAGTGTCTTTTGTGTTCTTTTAGAGTCTTTTACAGGTATAATCAGGTTTGTAGCTGAATTGGAGATAATGAAGCATTTTGGAGATTTTTGGTGTGATTGGCCAAGAGATAGAGTTCACTGTCCGAAACAGAGCAATGCGTCGATCGTTGCACACCTGCAACGGTCGTTGCACCAGCGAGATGGGCCAAAACTCGGCGGTTTATGAAGAGTCAAGATATTGCACTTTGATCTAGAAGTTCCTGATATTTACAAAGAAGCCCCTGGCCGAGATTAGACCTATATTATTGAGTTTTTAGATTCGTTTTACATGACGCTTTGATAATTAAGAGCAGAGGATTTCTAGAGCTTTTGGGGCTGATCTGAACCTTTATTTGGAGAAGATTTCGAACCCCTTTTACTTTTATTCTTTTATGCAATTTATTCATCATATGATTATGTTTTCATTATCTATGTCTGAGTAGATTCCTAGTTAGGTTTAGGGTTTCTCACATAGGATTTCATGACTTGCTAGACTTGTTAAATTCAGTTAAGTATTCATAACTATATCTGTTCTTCAATCTAATTGTGTTTAAAGCTAGTTCTAACCTGATCAACTAGAATCTAGATCTTAGGTTGCTAAATACGTCACGGAAGTGGGGTTTAGGAATCTGAACTAATTAGGTTGAGCAATTAAACTACTCCCAAACGAAAGTTTGGTTTAGGATAATTGTGAACATATCAAACCTGGAATTAATGCTAGTTTAATCTGTTAGTTCTCGCAAACGAAAGTTTGGTTTGCTGCACTTAGACTTAGAGAATTATCGCAAAGGAATTTGGTTAGTTCTATATCTGTGTTTTGAGTTCTAGAACTGTGCTTAATTAGATCCTTACTGAATGAACTGTCTGCTTGTCTGATTTCCTGAGAACGCCCTAGACTTAGCGCTTTTAATTACTTGCTTTCACAACCGTTAATCTCTGCTACTGATTTACTTTCTCGCACTGCTTTCAATTCAATCACATTGTTTTCTTCCTAGTATTAATCCTTTTCGTTCTATTGAATACCAGAGTCCCTGTGGATTCGATAACCCTATATACTACAACTACTGAACTGTGCACTTGCAGTTAGAGAATAGGGATTAAAACTACACCTATCACTCGCTAACGAAACCGGCCGCATATAGCTAGGGATTTCTTTGTGCCTTGCGATTTTTGTGTGTGCGGTTTGAATTGATTCGATTGTGGTTTAGTTCTGGTTGAATCTTCTACTTTTGTCTCGGTTTAGTTCCTTTCCTTTTTGTTGCTTTTAATCAAAAAAAAAAATCGCCATTGTCTTGTTTCCTTTTTGTGCTAATGCCCAATCTTTCCTTTTCTCTCTCGTTGCAGTTTTTCCTTTAATTTTTGTTCTTCCTTTTTCCTTGTTGCGTTTGATCTCTTTGTTAAGTGCGCAGGATATAGATGGCTGAGGAGCAAGTTAATCCACAGGCTGGACCAGATGACTTCAACCAATTGATGGCTGCAATCCAAGCGATCGGACAAAAGCTCGAAGCCCGACTCGACCGCCTGGAGCGACCGCCCGACCCATCTTGACATGGTCGAGTAAAGCAAGGTCGACCATATCGTGATCACGACCCGTACCACTGTGGGGGCGACCATGCTGCAAACGAAATGGATCCCGAGCCACCTGACCAATATCGGCCCCATCAATCCTACAGACTGAGACATTCAAAACCCAGTAAATTTCAAAATAATGTTTGTGTCTTAGACTCACAGCTAATATCTTTCTCAGGTAATGAAGACTACTTTCAGTGGGAAGAATACCTAGAAGATTACTTTTGGGATTACAACATCCCAAGGAATGAACAAGCTTTGTATGCGATCCAAAGATCGGAGACGCCTATGCTTGGTGGCAGCTCGAGGAGAAAATACGGAAACAACTCAAGGAACCAGCAAGAACGTGGAAGGAGCTGAAAGGGCTAGTATATGAGCAATATGTCATACTAAGACCAAAGACCTAGGGCCGTCCACGCCTTTCGATCGCCTCGACCAAAGTCCCAATTGTTGGGAAGGACGCAAGAATGATAGAGAGTTCAATGGACCGCACGGACCAACAGACCGGACGCGAGGCCGAGAAACTAAAGGAACTGGCCGACCCAGAAAGTGATCCGACTAAGCCCAATGGAGATCACGACCCAAACCAGACTGAGAGTGCTAGTCAGGTAAGTCCTTCTTTAAAACACCTTATTTCTACTAATTCCACAACTATACTAAAGGATCTACTGAACGTAAAAGAAAATAAGAAATCAGAACACGATTTGAGACCACAACTAGATTTTGGTAGGAGTACATGTTCAACACTTTTGTGCTGTCCTAAAGAACACCTAACGCACTTGTCTCTTGCCAAAAGTGTCCATATTATTGCAGGAACCAAAGAGGCGAACCGGAAAGAATTTCCACGCTCGCCCATCTCTCGACCACGACCCTCGACCGCCTCGACCAACGTTCAAGTATCCCAACCCATTTCTTTTCTATCTAATTATAAAGAATCAAAAACTGTTTTAATGCACTTGGAATTGGTCAAAGGTTTTGAACAGGGCGCAGGAATGAACAAGAGTTCGATGGACCACACGAACCAACGGACCGGAGGCGAGGCCGAGAAACTGAAGGAACCGGCCGACCCAAAGAGTGATCCGACTAAGGCAAATGGAGATCACGACCCAGAGAGTTTCCCATGGAACCCAGTGAAACACCTGTTGGAATTATGTCCAGTAATGATGCAAGCACGGAATCACTCCAATACTAGATCACTCGACGATCAAGAGATTCCAAGTTTAACCTCGCGGAAGGTGGTCGAAGTGAAGATGGAAGGTGGAGATGGGATGATTGACTCTCTCAATCAATGATCGAACAAGGTTGTTTGAATCTCACAAACAATCTAATTCTTGGTCTCAATAGAAAGGAAGTGAATCACACACTTAGTTTCTAAAGAATAAGAACAAGCTCAAAGACTCGGCTTTGAAAAGAGAAACGATTTCTTATATTTTTACTAAAAAAGTTGGGTGAATTATACAAGGCACGAAATGAGCTTATAAAGGCTCTAAAATTAAGATATCCTAAGGCTACAAATCAGAAACAAATCATTCAAAATCAAAGAACTAGCCGTTGGAGGCTTTATGACTCAAATCATCCAAATAAGGCAAGTTGATGATGCTTGAGTCTTGAAAGCTTGGGGCCAAAGGTGGGATGTCTAGGCACGTCCTGGATGATGTATAGTACCTCCAAAATTCTGCATGATTGATGCATATAGAGCTGTTGGAGTTTAAAGACAAATAACTCCAAAGAAGGCGAATAAGGCAAGTTCGGCTCCATATATGGAAAGTGTAGCATTGCCTGGTTTAGAAGTTGAATAACTTTTAAACCATAATTCTTTTTGAACCGAATCCAATTCTCACTTAACCTCTGTTGAGTAAGGTTTCCAAAACAAGTTGGTTTAGAACTTGATTCATCCTGGTCCGATCTGTACTCTCCAATAAGTGACAGTTGGTCTCCAGCGAGTTCCTTGGAAATCATCTGAGTTGTAACTTGCATATCTTCTTCATCTGGAATGATTTTGAAACACTTCCACTTCGTGATGATTCCTTGATGAGTTAGGTTTCTGGAACAGGTTGATTTGTTGCTTAAGTCTTCCTGGTTGGGTAGATATGCTCCAAGACAGGTACATATGTCTCTGATGGGCTCAAACTGCTTCTCTCCAAGGATCTTGGTTGGTTGATTTATGTCCTCTCCATGCTCCTTGATTGATGATGACTTGATGTCCTCATCATACTCTCCCTCTTGAAGAAGTTTCGACCTCGAAACTATACAATCTGCACCAAGAGAAAGCAAGTTAGCCTTCATCCTGATTTGAGAGTCTAGAACCTTACCGTGATAGTTGTGTTTGTTGAGGCTCGGCTTTTGGTGTCTTGTTGTTTCATCTGGTGGTTCTTCCTTGATCAGAAATGAACCAATGACTTCTCTGCCATGCTTCCGACTGGTTTATTTGAGCTGTAAGTGTTTGGATCCTCCTTGTGTTGGTTGGTGGTCTTCTTTGTTCTCCATGGTATGATCTTGGTCCGACATCTTTTTCTCCATTGTGGAAGCTTCTTCTTGATCCATAATAATATCCTTAAAACCTGAAACTTTCTCCACACTTTTGGAACTAGACAAGTGTATTAAAATATCCTTTGGATTGTCACAAACAGATAATGACAAATGCGTGATACTAGTATTGGAAGATTTAAAATCGGATCTAACTTGGTTATCACTTTCTTCATGGTTATTCAGGTTCTAGAGATGTAGGGATTACCAATTTTCTAGTTGGGCATGTTACAGCAAAATGACCTCTTTGGTGACACCTATAACATATCAGCTCTAACGAACTTTTAGGAGCAGAGAACTTACCTTGATCCTTGACATGTTTGGAGCTTTTGTTTTGCACACATCTAGAAATCGGGTCTTCTCCGCTTGGTTCCTTTTGAAGGTAAGTGGTTTTTCTGGATTTTGCAAGACTCTGTGGTGAATATATCTCCCACATACTCCATTTTAAACTCTCCCATGTTCTGATCCTTGGCTCCTTATAGTACCATCGTTCATAATCTTCTTTCTCCCACCATTTTAGAGCTTCACCCGTGAGTTGTCCAAGAGAGATGGAAAGTTTGTAATCGGTGGGAATGGCATAACACCTAAAGTATTTTTCCATGTTTTTCTCCCATTGTAGGTAATCTTCTCCTTTTCCTGAAAACTCAAAAGATTTAGGCCCATAATATTCATAACCATCATATAAACATAACCTGATTTTGGATTTGATGGTGGCTCGAAATGTGGTTCGGGCTAGGGAACTCCTTGGAATTTTTTGCGCGATATTTGGTGGTCTTCTTTCAGCTCGTCTTGTATTTCTCCATTGGTGGTCAGGTGGTTTCGGTTCAATTTCTTCATATCCAGTCTCTTCTACCAATCGATCTCGCTCAATTCGATCTAAGGATTTGTCACACAATGAAAGTGTGGTTTGAATTGTATTGATCATGTCCAAGATGGCTTGCTGGCTCATGTCTTAAGGATTTTTTTTTTATACCTGGACACTAAAGAAGACAAACTCAGAATCCCTTCTAGGCTCAAGAAGAAAGAAAATGTTGAAAAGGAAAATGAAGAAGATAGTGAAATACGACAAAACTTGAAACAAGCAAATCCTTTTTTTTTTTGAGTTTTCGTTGAAAATAGAACAAAAGCAATAGGAAGACAAAGCAAAACAATTTTATAGTTTTTTTTTTGGTTTTATTAAACAAATTAAACAAACAAACACAGTTTTTTGATTTTTTGATTTAGATGAAGAGAAATTTCAAAATTGAAAATAAAAAGAGATAAAGGTTGAAGAAATACAACCTGGATAGATAGGAGCTTTTGAAGCTCTGCTACCAGATGATGCAAGCACAGAATCACTCCAATACTAGATCACTCGACGATCAAGAGATTCCAAGTTTAACCTCGCGGAAGGTGGTCGAAGTGAAGATGGAAGGTGGAGATGGGATGATTGACTCTCTCAATCAATGATCGAACAAGGTTGTTTGAATCTCACAAACAATCTAATTCGTGGTCTCAATAGAAAGGAAGTGAATCACACACTTAGTTTCTAAAGAATAAGAACAAGCTCAAAGACTCGGCTTTGAAAAGAGAAACGATTTCTTATATTTTTACTAAAAAAGTTGGGTGAATTATACAAGGCACGAAATGAGCTTATAAAGGCTCTAAAATTAAGATATCCTAAGGCTACAAATCAGAAACAAATCATTCAAAATCAAAGAACTAGCCGTTGGAGGCTTTATGACTCAAATCATCCAAATAAGGCAAGTTGATGATGCTTGAGTCTTGAAAGCTTGGGGCCAAAGGTGGGATGTCTAGGCACGTCCTGGATGATGTATAGTACCTCCAAAATGCTGCATGATTGATGCATATAGAGCTGTTGGAGTTTAAAGAAAAATAACTCCAAAGAAGGCGAATAAGGCAAGTTCGGCTCCATATATGGAAAGTGTAGCATTGCCTGGTTTAGAAGTTGAATAACTTTTAAACCATAATTCTTTTTGAACCGAATCCAATTCTCACTTAACCTCTGTTGAGTAAGGTTTCCAAAACAAGTTGGTTTAGAACTTGATTCATCCTGGTCCGATCTGTACTCTCCAATAAGTGACAGTTGGTCTCCAGCGAGTTCCTTGGAAATCGTCTGAGTTGTAACTTGCATATCTTCTTCATCTGGAATGATTTTGAAACACTTCCACTTCGTGATGATTCCTTGATGAGTTAAGTTTCTGGAACAGGTTGATTTGTTGCTTAAGTCTTCCTGGTTGGGTAGATATGCTCCAATACAGGTACATATGTCTCTGATGGGCTCAAACTGCTTCTCTCCAAGGATCTTGGTTGGTTGATTTATGTCCTCTCCATGCTCCTTGATTGATGATGACTTGATGTCCTCATCAGTACTGTCTCTAGAAAGTAAGAGTATGTCAATGATCAGACATAAGTCATATAATACTGGGGGTTATGATGGCTTGCTAGAGTCCGCTCATGATCTATAAATCTTGGATTTATTGCCTTTATTATATGATCCCATATGGGTCACACGCCTAAGCTAACAGGAAAATATGTAGGAACGGTTTAGCAGAAGTACGGTAAAAGTGCTAGGCATTTACTGTACTTAGAGAGACTAAAGGGCCTGATTAAATCTAAGGGATTTAATCAGACTAAGATTTGGGCTCAAAAGCCCGTAAGAACTGGACAAGGGTTTTAATAATAAAACTTGCCCTAGCTCTTATTTTCTCAGCCATTTTTTGCGCCTCCCTCTCTCTTTCTATGCGCCTCCCAACAGCTGGTCTAGCAGCCTATTTCCTGTGCGTGCGTGTGTGAGCCTTTGGAGGAGCTATCTCTTGGTGGTTCTGCTGATCTCTGACCCGTACCTCCTCTTTCCGCTGCATAACAAGGTAACAGGTGAGATCTTTTATGTTTCTAGCAAGAGAACCTAGATCTGGCATGTTTAGGTGAGTTTAATCTGAAGAATTGAATCAGGATTAACACTAAACGAATCAATCAGTGGTATCAGAGCCATTGGTTCTATTAGGATTTCTTGTTTAGAATCATGTTTAGGTTGTTTAGAAGTATTTGAATCAACATATGATAAGAAAATACTTAAGAAACAAAGAATTAAAACCTAAACAAATTGAAATCGCATGATCCGATCTATATTGAATCGGTATGCGTCGGAATGATGATCGCCAAAGGATCACCATGTCCGGATCTAGTGACGCGCGGTGAACCGATCGCATGGATCGATCGATCGCTTGGATCGACCCGCTCACGTACGCGTCCCGTCCGATCGCGAGAGATGAGCCGATCGTATGGATCGCGTCTCGTCCCGATCGCACGGCCCGGCGTTCCCGATCGTCCTGTCCCGTCCGGCTTCACGTCCCGACTGTCGACCCGCCGCGGAAGCGTGATGCTTGCGGCTGCGGCTGTCTCGACCGCGAGGCTAGGTCACGACCGTGATCGGTCCGTGACCAATCGGTTCGGTTCGGTTTAAAACTTGATTAAAAATTAATCGTCACGGTTTAATAAACAGACTTAATAAAATTTATTAAGTTCTGGTTAAACCGGGATAAGAAATCCAAAGTCGTAAAATTGGATTTAGTGCCTAAACCAGTGGTTTTCTAATTTGATTTGGTTGGACCAAATAAATTGAGAAAATCCGGTTTAGTAAATAACCGGTTGACAATTGTGGTCATCGTAGTAATTAATTTTGGTTAGACCAATTTTAATGAACCAGACCGGTTATGTCATTTAATTGGGCAATTGGGTTATGTCTTGGACATGGACCAATTCTTGGGCCTCGGGCCAAGAAGTTAAAAAAATTGGGCCAATTATTTGAGTCTTTTCTTCAGATTTAATTTAAAATTTATTTAAATAAAATTTAAAAATCGATTTTAAATTAATCTGTTTTCCAAAATCTGAAATTAGAAAGTTTCTTAGAATAGAAGTTTCTAGATTTGCATGTTTTGGATTTTAGAAAATTTCTATATTTAGAAAGTTTCCAATTTTTAGGAAGTTTCCAATTTTAAAAAGTTTCCAAAATTAGTAGGTTTCCCAAAAAGGAAAGTTTCCCAAAATAGTAATCTTCTATTTTGGGATAAAATTTTAATAAACCTACAAACCTCAAACAATATCAAGCGTTGGATGTCTTGTCCAGTCTATGTCAGCTGTCGAAGCCCATTCAATTGTATCATGGCCTTACAGTGTGAGGGTGTCTACTTTTGCGTGGGTAAGACGGTTTGTGATTCATAAATGTCATTGGGAGTCCCAGACATTAGTGATTACATGACTGTATAGTCTGGTTTTCTTGACTAGGCCATCGGGAGTCCCGGGCCTTGAGACATCAGAGTGGATTGGGCCTCGGGCCCAGATTCACAACCAAGAGTTATATCACGGATATAATTAGCCGAGATAGGGCTTACCGATATAAGCTAAGGTTGGGTGACGGCCAGTGGCCCACTTTGATCTTAGTTATATGTGGATCTTGGAATCATTATATTATATTGAGGGTAACTGATGTTATTGAATATAATGCGAGATTAATCATATTAAGTATAATACAAGATTAATCATATTGAACATATTAACTAATAACCTTTTTATCTTATGTTTCAGCTATGACTACTACAAGCACTCAAAACACATTCTCAATCCGGTCTGTTCTCGAAAAGGAGAAGCTGACTGGAACGAACTTCCTGACGTGGTCAAGGAACTTGAGGCTGGTCCTCAAGCAGGAGAAGAAGGATTATGTCCTTCGTGATCCCCTCCCCGAGAGGCCTCCTAACAATGCCGCCAGGACTCTGCATAATGCTTGGGAAAAGCATTCGTCAGATGAAAATGATGTCTATTGCCTGATGTTGGCGACCATGACTGCTGAGCTGCAAATGCAGTTCGAGAGTGTGTTGTCGCCCATCGAGATAATGGCAAGCCTGAAATCGCTTTTTCAGGAGCAGGCAAGGACTGAGAGGTTCCAGACAGTTAAGAACCTCTTAGACTGTAAGTTGGCTGCAAATGCGGCAGTGAGTCCTCATGTCTTGAAGATGATGGGTTATCTCGATCATCTTCAGAAACTCGACTGCCCTATCAGCCAGGAACTTGCCTGCGACATCGTTCTGCAGTCTTTACCTGCAAGCTATGATCAGTTCATCCTGAACTTCAATATGCATGGCTTGAGTAAGACATTGCCTGAGCTTCACGGAATGCTCAAGACTGCAGAGCCCAACTTGAGGAAAACCGCCAAGGACCCCAATGTGCTTATGGTGCAAAAGGGAAAGGGTTTAAGAAATCCTCTGCCAAGGACAAGGGAAAGGCTAAGGCTGTTCAAGTCTCGGACAAGGACACGCCAAAGCCCAAGCCCAAATCCAAGGCTGGGCCTACTGACATCTGCAGGTTCTGTAAAGAACCAGGGCATTGGAGGAGAGAATGTAAGAAATTCCTGGAAGGTCTAAAGGAATTGAAGAAGAAGACTCTCGAGACTTCTTCATCAGGTATTTTTGTTATAGAAGTTAATACAACTACTTCTGATAATACCTCATGGGTTATGGATACTGGTTGTGGGGCTCATATTTGTACTAATATGCAGGCACTCAGCAACAGTAGGAGGCTGAAGCAAGGACAAGTGGAGCTACGAGTTGGGAATGGAGCGAAAGTTCCTGCACTAGCTGTAGGCACATACTTGTTGTCTTTACCTTCGGGATTGGTTTTAGAACTCAATAATTGTTATTTTGTACCTGCGATAAGCAGAAATATTATTTCAATTTCTTTGTTGGATTTGGAAGGTTATGATTTTTCAGTTAAGAATAAATTATGTTCCTTCAATCGCAACAATTTGTTCTATGGTTGTGCCCCTCTTACGAATGGGCTTTACATACTTGATCAATCCGCGCCAATTTATAACATTGATACCAAACGGTTCAAACCTAATGAGGAGAACCGAACGTTTCTATGGCATTGTCGTTTAGGGCACATCAGCGAGAAACGCATCAAGAGGCTCCATTCGAATGGACTTCTTGGCTCATTTGACTTTGAGTCATGTGAGAAATGCGAATCCTGCATGATGGGCAAAATGACCCGGGCCCCCTTTAATAAACCTAACGAGAGGGCCAGTGACTTATTGGGCCTGATACACACTGATGTGTGTGGCCCAATGTCCACAAATGCAAGAGGAAACTATCAGTACTTCATTACCTTCACTGATGATTTCAGTAGGTATGGATATGTTTATTTGATGAAACATAAGTCTGAATCGTTTGAGAAATTCAGAGAATTCCAAAATGAAGTACAGAACCAACTTGGCAAAAGCATTAAGGCTCTTCGGTCCGACCGAGGAGGAGAATACTTAAGCCAAGAATTCAGTGATCATCTGAGAGAGTGTGGGATCGTATCCCAACTCACTCCTCCTGGAACACCACAATGGAATGGTGTGTCTGAGAGGAGAAATCGGACCTTATTGGATATGGTTCGATCTATGATGAGTCACACAGATCTTCCAATATCCCTTTGGGGATATGCTCTGCTAACAGCAGTGTTCACTCTAAATAGAGCGCCATCAAAAGCAGTAGCAAAGACACCATATGAATTATGGACTGGAGTAGCTCCAGTGCTGTCTTATCTAAGAATTTGGGGTTGTGAAGCCTATGTCAAGAGATTGATCTCTGACAAGCTTACACCAAAGTCTGATAAATGCTACTTCATTGGTTATCCGAAGGAAACCAAGGCTTATTACTTCTACCTGCGTTCCGAGAACAAGATTTTTGTTGCCCGGGATTGTAATTTTCTTGAGAGGGAGTTTCTCTCTAAGAAAAACAGTGGGAGTAAGGTACTGCTTGAAGAAATTCAAGATGAACAGGATACTGCTCAACCTAATGAGGAAGAGCAGCAGGAGGACCTACAAGAAATTGTAGAGCCTGAACCTGTAGTACCTGAAGTTCGAAGGTCCGGGAGGATCCGTCACGAACCCGAGAGATATCAAGGATTCCTCGTGACTAACTGTCATGAACTTCTGATCATTGATGGTGATGAACCATCGAACTTCAATCAAGCCATGATGGGCCCAGATTCCTCTAAGTGGCGTAAGGCCACTGATTCCGAAATGGACTCCATGTCGGTCAACCAAGTGTTTTCGTTGGTTGACTTACCCGCTGGTGTAAAAGCCATCGAGTGCAAATGGATCTTCAAGAAGAAGATTGACGTGGATGGAAATGTCCAGATTTATAAAGCCAGGTTGGTGGCAAAAGGTTTCAGACAAGTTCACGGTGTGGATTATGATGAAACCTATTCCCCAGTGGCTATGATGAAATCTATTCGGATTCTACTAGCAACTGCAGCTTTTCATGATTATGAAATTTGGCAGATGGACGTAAAAACCGCCTTCCTGAATGGTATTCTGGAAGAGGATGTGTATATGACACAACCTGACGGTTACATAGATCCAAAGAATTCTGGGAAAGTATGCAAGCTTCATAAATCCATTTATGGATTGAAGCAAGCATCGAGGAGCTGGAATCTTCGTTTTGATGAAGCGATCAAGCAATTTGACTTCATCAGAAACGAAGAAGAACAATGCGTGTATAAGAAAACTAGTGGGAGCAAGATAGTATTTCTTATTCTGTATGTCGATGACATACTGCTTCTCGGAAACGACGTTCCAATGCTGAAGTCGGTAAAGGACTGGCTTGGAAGTTGTTTTTCCATGAAAGACATGGGTGAAGCCGCATACGTTCTTGGAATCAGGGTCTACCGGGATAGATCTAAAAGGCTGATAGGCTTGTGTCAAGATTCATACATTGACAAAGTCCTGCATAGATTCAGCATGGCAGATTCCAAGAAGGGCTTCACGCCAATGGTACATGGCACAACGCTAAGCAAGAAGCAGAGGCCTACGACGGCTGCTGAGCTTGAGCGCATGAAGAATATTCCTTATGCATCTGCAATAGGATCTATCATGTATGCCATGATCTGTACTCGTCCTGATATTGCTTATGCATTGAGCATGACGAGTAGATACCAGTCAAATCCAGGTGAAAACCATTGGATTGCCGTCAAGAATATCCTGAAGTATCTAAGACATACTAAGGATAAGTTCTTGGTGTACGGTGGAAGTGATGTGCTTGAAGTCAGTGGATTCACGGACGCAAGTTTCCAGACAGACCAAGATGATTTCCGGTCACAGTCCGGTTATATCTTTTGTCTGAATGGCGGTGCAATCAGTTGGAGAAGCTCCAAGCAAGACACCGTTGCTGATTCCACTACAGAAGCTGAATATATCGCCGCTTCAGAAGCAGCGAAGGAAGCTATTTGGATACGAAAGTTCATTATTGAACTAGGTGTGATACCAAATGCGGCTGAGCCTCTGGCCCTGTTTTGTGATAACAATGGTGCTATTGCTCAGGCAAAGGAACCAAGATCACACCAGAAATCCAAGCATGTGCTAAGAAGATTTCACTTGATACGTGACATCATTAATAGAAAGGAAGTCAAGATCAGCCGAGTTCAGACAGATGATAACGTCGCTGATCCATTGACAAAGCCACTCCCAAGACCTAAGCTCGAGTTCCTAACTGAAGCTGTAGGCATTAGAGACATTGAAATGTAATCTAAATTTGAGTGGGAGTTTGAGGGCTTTATTTAGTTATTGATATGTTCTTGTAAAACATTTGAGATGTTTAATAATAAAATTATTATTTCAGGATTATTTTAACTGTGATGAAATAATCGTTCCAAAATGATATGAACCATTTTATAGGTCATCGAAGTAAGTGACTTGATCTTGAGTTATCAAAGTCATTTAGCTTGATCATGAGACCCTATATTTGATAGATAGCTTATATCATCATGTCCCTAGTCGAAGGTTGTTGAAATTGGAACACCAACAACCGCGTGAGACTAGATTGGTATGTGACTTATGACAAAGTCTCAGGATGTCATAGATGCACGGCATCAAAGTCAGTACATAGGTTTATGTTGGGGTACATACGACCGGACAAGACCCGCTTATAAGAACTCTTCAGGATATTTATATATGTGTCATAAGAAATTCTTACTACGACTATAGAGTATAGTCCTTAGACCTGAGTTCGCATGCATGTGACTGCACATTAACTAATGCGCTTTGATCATTGTCTAACACTGTCGTTAAGCGATAGTTATAAGGACCTTGTTTGGGTGTATTATGAAATGAGTAGTTTACAGTGATGGAACAAGACGGGATTTGTCCCTCCAATTTAAATGGAGTGAATATCTCTAGGCCAATCGGAGATTTGAATACTGGAAAATGCATGGCCATGCTCAAACGGACTGTCCCGAGTCGTTTGGATTGTCAGTATCAAATCAGAGTCCGATGAACTAGATTAGGATTTATAAGGATGACACTAATCTTGCCTTATAACTAATCGAGATATTGAGACAAAAGGATTATGAATACAGAGATTCCAGTTCAAGTGGGAGATTGTTGGAATTATGTCCAGTAATCTCTGTACTGTCTCTAGAAAGTAAGAGTATGTCAATGATCAGACATAAGTCATATAATACTGGGGGTTATGATGGCTTGCTAGAGTCCGCTCATGATCTATAAATCTTGGATTTATTGCCTTTATTATATGATCCCATATGGGTCACACGCCTAAGCTAACAGGAAAATATGTAGGAACGGTTTAGCAGAAGTACGGTAAAAGTGCTAGGCATTTACTGTACTTAGAGAGACTAAAGGGCCTGATTAAATCTAAGGGATTTAATCAGACTGAGATTTGGGCCCAAAAGCCCGTAAGAACTGGACAAGGGTTTTAATAATAAAACTTGCCCTAGCTCTTATTTTCTCAGCCATTTTTTGCGCCTCCCTCTCTCTTTCTCTGCGCCTCCCAACAGCTGGTCTAGCAGCCTATTTCCTGTGCGTGCGTGTGTGAGCCTTTGGAGGAGCTATCTCTTGGTGGTTCTGCTGATCTCTGACCCGTACCTCCTCTTTCCGCTGCATAACAAGGTAACAGGTGAGATCTTTTATGTTTCTAGCAAGAGAACCTAGATCTGGCATGTTTAGGTGAGTTTAATCTGAAGAATTGAATCAGGATTAACACTAAACGAATCAATCAGGATTAACACTAAAATCGGATAAACGTGCGGGTTAATTATTTTTAAATCCTTACCGTTGATTTTCATGCGTTATAATCTCGATTGTTGATTGAAAAAAGCCAAAAATTGGATACTATCCGAAATTGCAATGGTTATTGGGCTTTTAGAAATTCGATTTCGGTTAAACCAATCCAGATACATTTGGTTGACCAGTTAAAATCAATTATTGGTCTAACATGACCAATACTCAGTTGATTTGTCATTGCGATATATGAATGTTAAAAAAAATAATTCTAGCGTATTGTATGATCAGGCCATATATGCAGATTAGTAAAATATAAACGATAAAATTATTTTGTTAGTTAACAATTGACAAGAATTTGAAACAAATGAATAGCTTCATGTGAACCAATCCAAAACCACCTTTGAATTCGAAAACAAAATGTTTTATGGGTGAATAATCATAACTATCATATTATCCGGGTTCAAAAATGGATCAACGCGCGGGTCCAATTTAAAAATCTTCACCATTGATTTTAAAAATTAGGACATCTCGATCGTTGATATAAACCTGTTATTCCAGGTCCATAAACGGATTGACCCAGTTAATTGTATTTTAATAGAATTTGGGCTTTTGGTCAAGAATGGGCTAATGATCTGAAGAAACCATTCATTATAGGAATTTGTATAGTTTTTATCCCATTCCTTTTTAAAAATATGAGTTAATTAAAATCACTATTATTTCGGAATGACTTAAATCCGGTATTTACTAATATTGTATTGGGTATTTTTGCGATAATTATTGTTGCCTTAATTTACGATATCAATTAAAGATATCAACCAAAGATATTCGTTTTACTCGCTTCTTTTGGAAACTATTAAAGATTTTCAACACTAGACGATTCAGTTTCTTACTGCTTAACCAAACTATAACTTCCAGTCTCGGTAATTTCAACGAAATTTCAAAGAATCTCGACATGGCTCCTCAAATTTTCCGGAAAATTTCCCAAATAAACAACTTTGTTCCTTGCATCTGGGAACTAAAAGTTCTTCTGTTGCGAGTTTGGATGTGTTCAACAAACAAGTGTGAAGATCCAAAAATCATGATGCTCTTGGTCGATGAAGAAGTAATTTCTTTTTACAGTTTCGTTTTTCCATTTTTAAGGTTATTGCATGTTTAAACTAAGATTTTTTGTATACCGATTTAGGGTTTGAAAATAGAGGCTACTGTTCATGTCTCTTATGTGCCAAAATTTTGTTTCACTACATGGTGTGAGGGCTGATATGAGATCATAGGCGGGTGGTCGAGAAGCGAGGAGCGGGACGATGGTCGGGCGCGGTACGATGGGACGAAGGAAGCTGGCCGAAGGCACTCTGTTCTTGGTCAGTGGATGATTCGATGGAGTTATGGACTTAACACGAGCACATTTAACAGAAAAATCAAGCAAGCCAAGAGTAGCAAGGATCTCAATTTCCAAAGGGCAACCACGCACGAACAAAGAGAGATCGGCGCAAACCACTAGGGCTTCTTGATACTAAAAGCTTACTTAAGTTTATTGAAAACAAAGAGTGGCTTTAAATAGCCAAAGTAATAGGGTTACAAGTCTTAAGAATGTGCCATAAAGAGGCCTGGTCGAAATCATTAAAATAGAAAGCAAGGAAGAAGGTTGGACGGGCCAGATTCTCCTTCTCTTGAAGCGGACCTTGTTTTACCTCATTAAAAACCTTAGTGGGAAAACCCAATTGGGACAAAACCACACTTAAAGGGAAAAGAGTATAAACCAATGCCCATGGAGATGTTCCACATACTCCTTGTCGCCAAACATAAGTCTGAAGCCGACCAAGTCTGCGAGCTTCCAAATAAGGCAGGTCAAGCAACCTTCGGGTTTGATCTTGCATATCTTCTTTGTCCGAGCTGGTATTGGTGTGATTCCAACTCTCATGCATTCCATGATAAATCAAGAATCCAGAACAAGTTCCTTACTCCTTGATTCATCTTGGTTCGTTCTGAGCACTCCAAAATGTGCAAGTCGGTCTTTATCGGGTTCCCTGAAAATCACCTGTATTGAAATGGGCATAACTTCTTCATAGAAAATGGTCTAGATGTGATTCTACTTCGTGCAGATTCCTTGGTGAGTCAGATTTCCAGAACAGGTTGAGGTGCAGCTTGATTCCTCTTGGTCCACTCGAAATCCTCTCTTGAATGCACCTATATCCGCGGACAGGGCTAACTGGACAGCTTCTAGACATCATCCAAGATGATCTCGAACCCAAGCTGATTCCTTCTGACAAAAATCTTCCAAATATCATACTTTATGGTGAATGTCAAGCCTGGCATGATTGGCTTGAACCAACTCTCCTATGGACATCTTCCAGGACACGGTTAAGGCTCCGGGAAGTCGGTTGTCGACCATCTCCAAATGGGATCGTTCCAATTGGGTTCTGGAACGATTATCACTACTGAAACATGCTTTTGGCTTATGAATCCTCGATACCACGTCATTGGGTCTGTCAGAACATGCATTGGCCTTCTGAACCTCCTCAGGTAAGTTTCGTGGGGTCGGGAATAGCTCGGTCAGCCTCGTGGTCGAGGCCGGTATGTACCGCTCGTCCAGGCTGGGTTTGGACGATCTGATGACCTCATCATACCCTCTCTCTTGAATAGGATTCGACCTCGAATCTGCATAACCTGCACCAATAGAAAGCAAGTTATCCTTCATGCGGTTTCGTGAGTTCATGGTCTTACCTTGAGGAATTGGTGGCCGGCTGGTGCAAGGACTTTCTATGCGTGTTCCGTTGGGTTGGGAACTTTGTATCACGCCTTTGTCTTGGCCTGGGTGTAACACCCCGGAACTGGGAGTCTGACCACACCCTAAACGTTTGGGCTGTCTATGGGACCATAAGACCGAACTTAAGATCGAGAGAGATTTTAAGGAGCGTTCCATAGACAAAGGGAAGGTCAAGCTCAGCCGGGAGGGAGCTTGATCTAAAATGAGTCAGCAGAAGGGAGTGCGTTTAGCTTGAATGAGCTGAACAGCTGAGCTGGTCAGCTAAGCCAACTGATGGCCAGCTAAGCTCAGCTCAGGGTAGTGTTCAAGTGAAGGGTTAGCTGGTCAGCTAGTGACACTAGCTGACCAGGGGCGCTAAGGGCGAATGGGCACCAAGGGAAGGTTGCACCCATTCGGCCCATAACTTGCAACCTTTACCTTGGGCGGTTGTGGTCGATAGTGAGCCTATAAATAGGCCACTTGGGGACCATTTTGCGGGGGAGATGATGGGGGGAAAAGCCCAGGAATTTCTCTAAGGCACAAGCCATGAAAACCGAGAGTTTAAGAGAGGAAAGGATTGGCCGGCCGCTTAAGGAAGTCGCCGGTGAGAAGAGGATCAAGAGGCGGTTTAGTTGGTGGTTCAAGGCGTGAACAAAGAGGAGCAAAGGCTTCGTACACGGCTAAAGACCAGGGCCAAACCACTACTCATCTAAGGTTAGTCCGAGTCCCTTTTTCCTCTCGGTCGTGGCTATGCAGTTAGACCATGGGCGGTTTGGAATGATGGCCAGATTACTCTCTCTCTCTCTCTTCTCCTTCTTACCGTGGAACTAGAACCGGGCTTAGGCTTGAACGGTTTTAGGGTCGTCTATAATGGTATTTGCGCGATCGGCCAAAGGCCATGATCGCGGTGGTTCTGGTTGAAGCGTGTATCGAATGCGCATAGGGTCGTTAGGCTCGTGTGAGGGTGATCGGACGGTCTGTCGGGAAGACAGCCGGGTCATGGAATGGTCGGACGGCTTATCGGGAAATGATAGCCGGACCATAACCGCATGAATGGGTTGGCCGAGCGTGAACGGTTGGAAAGGACCGGATCGATCACGGCTTAGCCGTGAGAATCGCTGGCGGATCTTGGGAAAGTCGCGGACCGTGCACCGCGGTCACGGATCGATGTCAACCGTCCGTGGACCATCGCATCCGTTCGCGGTGAACAGTCGCGACCGTTCGTAATGGACAGGCGCCATGATCGCGGGACGACAGCCAGACGTACGCGATGTCCGTAGGGATGATCGCTCGTCATGCGCTGGTCGGCTCACGGTGATGCGCGCAGGACGGTATGGACGGGCGGACTGGCGCGCGATCGTAGTACGCGATATCGTCAACACGGACGACCGCATGGTCCTTACGGACGTAAGCGCGGTACGTACCGGATGATCCATCGGTACGCAGTAGCGGGCGCACGGTTGGACGCGGCACTACGAGCATCGCGGTACGCTCTGATCCGTCCATGCGGACGTGCGTACCACCGAGATGCGGATCACGGTATACGGACTAATGCGCACGATCGTGGATTGCGGCTACGGCCGTAGATTCGGAACGATCGTGATGCGGATCGCTTTATGGACTTAGCCGAGTTAGAGGAATTGAGAATGGGTTAGGTTTCGCGGTACACGGGTTGGACGGTACAGTCGCGCGAACAGTCGAGGATCATCTCCGGATGGTCGCGTCTGTTGGCTGATCGTCGCACCCATACGCGAACAGTCGCGTCTCTTCGCGGACTGATGCAACGGTTCAAAGATCGCCAATGATCAGAACGTGCGGACAGTCCGGTTGGACAGCGAACGCGGCAGGACGCGGATGGCCTGACGAACAGGAACACGCGATTGTTGTCGAGTACGCTTGGCGATGATGCCGAATCCTCGTTGCGTCAAAGCTATTGCGCTAATGGACTGACGATTACAGTATGACCGAGAGACACTCGGTACGACCCGATTGATCGCGTAAGGTCATGACAAATGACGGGTTCATCAGACTTGACGGATTCATGTCCCTTACACCGTTGGGATTGATCGGAAGATCAATCGCGGTTAAGTTTGCGCTGACGAGAAGGCATGAGTTGGACCGTGGATTGGATCGGGGAGATCGTGTGTCGAAACGCGTGCGGACCGGTCGATCAGTCAAAAGAACTGGGTCGACGGTCGATGGTACAAACCACAGATCAGACCATTCACAGAAGTGATCGAGAGGATCATTCCAACCTTGTACCGATCGTTGTGGCTGGCAATACTAAGGGAAACCGGTTCACGAACTGGTTGTACCTAAAGGACTTGGATCGGTCTAAGAATAAAAGATGCAGGAAGCAAAACGTGATTAAGTCAAGGCAACAAATGATAAAGGAAGGAACAAGAAGACCTCTCTTGTGCCTTGTCATGTGGGGATGGTTGGTTGAATGACTAGGTATAAGGGAGGTAGGTTCTAAGAGTTCGAGGATCAAACGAGTTAAGCTGGACGCCAAGCTAGCTTCTCACCGACTCCGCCCAAAAGGCTAAGGTATGAGTTCAAGTACTCAATTGAACAAAAGGATGAATAGAAGTGAATAAGCTGAATGGAACAATCTAAGTAAAGGCTTAGGTTGTTAGAACGGATAGATAAGAATGGAACCTCGAAAGAGTTTTAAAGAAACCTAATAAGGTTGTAAGGGGTTCACGGATGGATCGTTCTTTAGAAGAACGATAAAAATATTAAGTAAGGATTTCCGCTGCATAATCTTAAGCATGAAGGATCTAAGACTAAGAGTCAATTAGTTGATCCGAGGAATACTTGTTCCTAAAGGAAAATTTTAAATTGGACGAGTTTTGTTGAGGTTCAGGCTTGGGTTTAGCCTGACCACTGGAACGCATAGACCGCGGCCTAGGAAGGCCGGGTCGGGGTGTTTCAAGTTGGTATGAGAGCGGAGTTGTTACTAGGACAATGCTATCAAAATTGGTGACTTGCCATGACAAGTGCACCAAGGACGAATTTAGTCTCGGCCATGATCGTGAATGGGATTGTAAACTGTTGGGCGGATCAACCACGCTAAGGGGACGATATGCCTGTAGTATGCGGATGATCGGACGGCACGTCTTGGAGACGTTGGCCGGGTCATGGAACCGCATACGGCAAGTGCCAGTGGAAGCGGATGGTCGGACGGCACATCTTGGAGATGATAGCCGGATCATGAACCGCACACAAGGCAAGAGCCCAAGCGTGAAGCGGTTAAGTGGAAAACCGGGTTGCTCACGGCCAAACCGTAAGTCAGCACCATCGGGTCATGACCATGCGTCGTAGGCCGTTCACCGCGATCGTGGGATGATGGTAGCCGTGCCCGGACCGTCAAACCTGTTTGCGGGAACAGTCGTGACCATTCGCGTATAACCGCACGGATGTTCATAACGATCGTACAGACGATCGCACGGACGATCGCGTGGTAACGGATGTTACGCCGTTACGGACGAATGCGTACAACCGCGGGTCACGACACGTTCGCGGACCCAGGGACGGTTGAGACGTGTGTGGCACTTAGTCTTGGATCATGGTCGCAAGACGGTGTCGAGGTGAACCGGGTGGTAGCTAGGTCACAAGTAAGAGTGTCCAGCTGGCCCGGGAGGGACCTGAAGGGGAAATGGAGCCAAAGTGTCGATAACCATTCCTCGGACCGCGCATAATTCACCTCCTGTGGATGGCAACACTCCGTAAGATGTTGGGAGAAAGGGAGGGCATGCGTGAAGGTGGAAGCAAGGACCCGGGGACGCGAGCTGTCCACAGGCTGGGGGTCAAAAAGAGGTGACTGTAAAACCAAGGACATGTTTCCGTCGTGGGCAGCCTGGACATTTTGTTCGGGACTGTCGGAATGGCCGGGACGGACGGTCGAGGGCTCCGAAAGTGGATTGGGGTCAGGATGACCGCGCGGCTACGGCCAAGGGTCAGCTAGGGAAACCTCGAGTCCATGAGCTCGTGGAGGATTCAGGCATGGCCGTCTCCTTCGATGTGATCATTGGTCTGTCACTGGATCCCGCTTCTTCAAATGTTTTGTGGGCATTATATTTGGGGAAAAGGGTTAGGTGTCCTGCATTTGGAATGCGTAAGGACAATAACCGGGTTAGGTTGCTTAGCATTTGGAATGCATAAGGACCATAACCGAGGTCGAGTCTGTGGGATTATGTTGGTTCATAGGTTCAATTATCAGATTACAACCTATCACATAATCAACTAGGATCTAGGTGATTTGCATTTGAATCATAAACAGATCAGGATCATTACCTTATGATTGCAGCGGATTGATCAAGGGAATGAAGAGATCACTGAGAGCTGATGATTACCGGCTCCTCCTAGGTATCCACACGCTTACAAGCTACTGGATCAGGCTGCTAGACCAAGCTGGAACAACAGAGAGAGAGGAGGACGGCCAGACCTAGAAATCGCAGATCCTTGGCTAACTGGCGCCTCCTCTTCCTTATATGGGCCCAAGTAATTAAACTAATGGCTTATTAGGCTTTTGGGCCCAAGACCCAAATCAGACAAAAAGACTGTATTTTGTCTGGCCCAATTCTCTGTACAAATAAAGTAAATGTCTTGCATCTTACTGTATTAATTCCTTGTTAACTTTCCCGTTAGCTATGGTGTGTGACCCTTAGTGATCATACAATACTGGTAATAAGTACTTAACTTATAGATCAAGAGCGGGCTCTAGCAAGTCATCATGACCTCCCAGTATTTATGACTTATGTCTGATCTCGACACTTATCATACTTTCTAGAGATAGCACAGTAGATTTCAGGACATTCCCAACAATCTCCCACTTGTACTGGAATCCTACATTCCCTAATCCTTTTGTCTCAATATCTCGATCTGGCATAAGGCAAGATGCGTGTCATCCTTATATAGCCAGACCATGTTCATCGGACCAGATTTGATACTGACAATTCAAACGACTTGGGCAAGTCCGTTTGGGAGTGGCCACTCTCTTACCAGCTATCAAGTCTCCGATTGGCCTAGAGATATTACCTCCGTTAAACGGCAGGGACAAATCCCATCTTGTTCCATCACTATGAACTACACACTTTATAATACACCCAACCAAGGTCCTTATAGCTCCCAGTTACGAAACAGCGTTAGACAATGATCAAAGCGCATCAATCCATGTGCAGCCACATGCATGCGAACTCAGGTCTAAGGACTATACTCTATAGTCGTAAATGAGAACCTTTTATGACACAGATATCAATATCTTGTAGAGTTCTCATCAGCGGGCCATGTCCGGTCATATGCTCCCTACATATACCTATGTGTTGACTTTGATGCCGCGCATCCATGACCCATGAAACTTGGTCATAAGTCTCAACACACTCTAGTCTCAAATGGTTGTTGGTGTTCCAATTTCAACAACCTTCGACTATGGACACTATGATTTATGTCATTTCGTTAAATATGGGGTTTCATGATCAAGTCTTTCTCATGTACTTCGATGGCCCATATATAACGACATGAATCATTTTGGAACGATTATTTTATATCACAGTTAAAAATAATCCAGAAATAAAATTTCATTAACATTAAAATGTTTACATGAACCAATCAAAATAACTAAAATAAAGCCCTCACAACTCCCACTCAAAAAGAGATTACATTTGAAAATCTCTAATTCCTACAGCAGCAGTATGCAACTCGTGCTTAGGTCTCGGGAGTGGCTTTGTCAACGGGTCAGCCACGTTCTCATCAGTGGGAACTCTGTTGACCATCACTTCACCTCTATTCACTATATCACGAATCAGGTGATACCTTCTCATAATATGTTTTGATTTCTGATGATGTCTCGGTTCCTTAGCTTGAGCAATTGCACCATTGTTGTCACAATACAGTGTTAAAGGCTCAGTGGCATTTGGGAATACACCGAGTTCAATCATGAAGTTCCTTATCCAAACTCCTTCCTTCGCAGCTTCTGAAGCAGCGATGTATTCAGCTTCAGTTGTGGAATCTGCCACGGTGCTCTGCTTGGAGCTCTTCCAACTTACTGCACCGCCATTCAGACAGAAGATGTAACCAGACTGTGACCGGAAATCATCTTTATCTGTCTGAAAACTTGCATCCGTGAATCCACTCATTTCAAGCACTTCACTTCCTCCGTAAACCAAGAACTTATCCTTAGTATTCCTCAAATACTTTAGGATATTCTTTACGGCAATCCAGTGATTCTCACCTGGATTAGACTGGTACCTACTCGTCATGCTTAGTGCATAAGCAACATCAGGAAGAGTACAGATCATGGCATACATGATAGATCCTATAGCCGAAGCATAAGGTATCCTACTCATGCGCTTAAGCTCATCAGGTGTTTTAGGACACTGAGTCTTGTTTAGTGTAGCACCATGTATCATTGGCGTGAATCCCTTCTTGGATTTATCCATTCCGAATCGATGCAGGATTTTGTCTATATAAGAATCTTGACAAAGTCCAATCAACCTTTTAGATCTGTCTGTAAAGATTCGGATTCCAAGAACATACGCGGCTTCACCCATGTCCTTCATGGAAAAACAACTTCCCAGCCAGTCTTTAACAGACTTCAGCATTGGAATATCATTTCCAAGAAGCAATATGTCATCGACATATAGGATAAGAAACGCCACTTTGCTCCCACTAGTTTTCTTATACACACATTGTTCTTCCTTGTTTCTGATGAAGTCAAAATTCTTTATTGCCTCATCAAAACGAAGATTCCAACTCCTGGATGCTTGCTTCAATCCATAAATGGATTTATGAAGTTTGCATACTTTCCCAGCATTCTTAGGATCAATGTAACCGTCAGGCTGTGTCATATACACATCCTCCTCCAAGATTCCATTCAGGAAGGCGGTTTTCACATCCATCTGCCAAATCTCATAATCATAATAAGCGGCAGTTGCTAGGAGAATCCGAATTGATTTCATCATGGCCACTGGTGAATAGGTTTCATCATAGTCTATACCATGAATTTGTTTGAAACCTTTTGCCACCAACCTGGCCTTGTAAATTTGGACATTTCCATCCATGTCAATCTTCTTATTGAAGATCCATTTACACTCGATGACTTTAGCACCAGCGGGTAAGTCAACCAGTGAAAACACTCGGTTGACAGACATGGAGTCCATCTTGGATTCAGTGGCTTCACGCCACTTTAAGGAGTCAGGGCCTATCATGGCTTCTGCAAAGTTCGAGGGTTCATCACCGTCAATGATCAAAAGATCATGGCAATTAGTCACGAGGAATCCCTGATATATATCGGGTTCGTGACGGATCCTTCCGGATCTTCGAACTTCAGGTACTTCAGGTTCAGGTTCTTATTACAACTTCATGTAATTCATCCTGCTGTTCTTCCTCATTAGGTTGAACAGGTTCCTGTCCTTCTTGAATTTCATCAAGTTGTACCTTACTCCCACTATCTTTCTTAGAGAGAAATTCCCTCTCAAGAAAAGTACAATCCCGAGCAACAAAGATCTTGTTCTCGGATCGCAGATAGAAGTAATAAGCCTTGGTATCCTTAGGATAACCAATGAAGTAGCATTTTTCAGATTTTGGTGTAAGCTTGTTTGAGATTAATCTTTTGACATAGGCTTCACAACCCCAAATTCTGAGAAAAGACATTGCTGGAGCTTTTCCAGTCCATAATTCATATGGTGTCTTTGCTACTGCTTTTGATGGCACTCTGTTCAGTGTGAACGTTGCGGTCAGCAAAGCATATCCCCAAAGGGATATAGGAAGGTCTGTGTGACTCATCATGGATCGGACCATATCTAACAATGTCCGATTCCTTCTCTCAGACACACCATTCCACTGAGGTGTTCCAGGAGGTGTGAGTTGGGAGATGATCCCACACTCACTCAGATGATCACGGAATTCCTGGCTCAAGTATTCTCCTCCTCGGTCCGACCGAAGAGCCTTAATACTTTTACCAAGCTGGTTCTGTACTTCATTCTGGAATTCTTTGAACTTCTCAAAGGTTTCCGACTTATGTTTCATCAAGTAGACATATCCATATCTACTGAAATCATCAGTGAATGTAATGAAGTACTGATAGTTTCCTCTAGCATTTGTGGACATTGGGCCACACACGTCAGTATGTATCAGGCCCAATAGTTCACTGGCCCTTTCTGTGGGTTTATTAAAAGGGGCCCGTGTCATTTTGCCCATTAGGCAAGATTCGCATTGCTCACAAGACTCAAAGTCAAATGAGCCCAAGAGTCCATTTGAATGGAGCCTCTTGACGCGTTTCTCACTAATGTGCCCCAAACGACAATGCCAGAGAAACGTTTCATTTTCTTCGTTAGATTTGAACCGTTTTTTATTAATGTTATATACTGGAGTAGATTGATCCAGCATGTACAGCCCATTAATAAGAGGGGCACAGCCATAGAACATATCATTGAGATTAAAGGAACACAATTTATTCTTAATAGAAAAATCAAATTCTTGTAAATCCAATAATGAAACTGAAATGATATTTCTGCTTATAGCAGGTACAAAATAACAATTCTCAAGTTCTAAAATCAATCCAGAAGGTAAAGATAACAAGTAAGTGCCAACGGCCAGTGCTGGAACCTTCGCTCCATTGCCAACCCGCAACTCTACTTGCCCTTGCTTCAACCTTCTACTGTTGCTGAGCGCCTGCACATTAGTACAAATATGAGCCCCACATCCAGTATCTAATACCCAAGTGGTATTATCTGAAGTAGTAGTATTTACTTCAATAACAAAAATACCTGAAGAAGTAGTCGCGAAGGACTTCTTCTTCTCCTTTAGACTTTCCTGGTATTTCTTACAGTCCCTGCGATAATGCCCTGCCTCTTTGCAAAAGTGGCAGATATCAGAAGGCCCAGCTTTAGACACGGGCTTGGGTTTGGCCTTTTCGTTGTGGACAGCCTTGCCCTTTCCCTTGTCTGCAGCAGATTTCTTGAAACCCTTGCCCTTCCGCACCATGAGTACAGACGGGTCCTTGGCCTTCTCATATTAGGTTCCGCAGTCTTGAGCATACCATGTAGCTCAGGCAAAGTCTTTGTCAACCCATGCATATTATAGTTCAAGACGAACTGGTCATATGCAGGAGTAAGAGACTGCAGAACGATATCACAAGCAAGCTCTTGGCTTATAGGACAGTCGAGTCTTGTCAAATGATCGAGATAACCCATCATTTTCAGAACATGTGGACTCACCGCTGCATCCTTAGCCATTTTACAGTCCAAGAGATTCTTTACAGTTTGGAATCTCTCTGTACGAGCCTGCTCCTGAAACAACGCTTTCAGGTTTGCCATCAGTTCCATGGGACAAGTCAGGCCTTCCCACTGAATCTGCAGATCGGGAGCCATTGTCGCCAACATTAGGCAAATCACGTCATTAGCATCTGAAGAATGCGTATCCCAAGCATTCTTCACAGCTTGTGTGGCATTATTCGCAGGTCTAGGGGGGAGAACTCTTTCAAGGACATAAGCCTTCTTCTCCTGCCTGAGCACAAGTCTCAGGTTCCTGGACCAGTTCAGGAAGTTTGATCCGTTCAGTTTGTCCTTCTCAAGGGCAGACCGGATCGAGAAAGTGTTTTGTGTTGTTGTGCTTGACATAGCTGAAATTATGAGACAATAGAGTTTTAGTTATTTAGTTCATTAAAAGAGTAATCTTAATAACTTATAAGAAAACTCGCATTGCATTCAAAATTTCTTTGTTTAACCTCATATGAATGCAATGATTCCGAGACCCATGTTCAACTAAAACCAAAGTGGGCCACTGGCCGTCACCCAGAATTAGCTTTACTTGGTAAGCATACACACAGCTAGTTATATCCATATAACTCTCGGTTGTGGATTGGACCCAAGGCCCAATTCACCAGATGTCTCAAGGCCCAGGACTCCCGATGGCCCAGTCAAGGAAACCAATCTCTTACAGCCAAATAATCACTAAAGTCTGGGACTCCCAATGAAATTAGTGACTATATACTACTTTACTTACGCAAAAACAGACACCTCACACTGTAAGCCATATCTGTAATTGAATAAGCGTTAAGTAGCTGACAAGATTGGGCAAGACATCCAAGCTTGATATTGGTTTTGAGGATTTTAGGTTTTCTTTCCAAAAATAGAAGATTACTATTTTGGGAAACTTACTTATTTTAGAAACTTTCTAAATCTAGAAACATGCTAAAAATAGAAATTTCTAATTTAATATTTTATTAAAGTTTTCGGTTGGGTCACAAATTATAGGCCCAATTCTTGGCCCAAGACCACAGAATTCCAATTGGCCCAATAATTCGACATAACCGAGTCGGTTCATTAATTCTGGTCCACGACCAAATTAACTACTAAATCCAACTGGTTATTTACTAAACCAGACCAGCTCTAAATTATTTGGTCCAACCAAATCAAACTTAGACCAGCCTTCGGTTTAGGTTAAAATTCAATTTTTGAATTTAAATTCGGTTTAACCAGAAATTAAATAATACCAATTGTATTAAATAATTTCCAGCAAACCGCGATTTGGTTAACCGCTTGAACCACCAATTATATTGGATCGGTTCGGTTAAGTCCAAAATCAGGAAGAAATAGATTGGTCTAACCAATCAATTTTAGCTGATTTTGACCTAACTTGCGGGTTAAGCTTAAGCTAACAATGAAACACAATCGGATTGATCGGTTCATTGTCGCGGGTTAGGGAAGGACGAACCGCGAAGCTCGGCTGAACCGATTGGCTACTCGCGGAACGTATGCCTCGCCAGCATATCGATCGATATCACGCTTACACGTCGATCGATACTCGCGTGCATCAGCTCGTTGCGATCGGGTCATCGGGACAGCGAGAAGCAATCGATCCGATTGATATCGATCGATATCACGCTCCCTCGTCGATCGATACGGGCGTCCACTTCGCATACCGATGGGTTTCAATCGGTTCATGCGATTTACATATTAGGTTTTCAAGTTTTCTAATCAAATTTCTTAATCAAATTCGACTCTAAACATTTAAAAACAACCTAAATATGATCCAAACAGCAAAAACCTAACGACCTAGGCTCTGATACCACTGTGGGATTATGTTGGTTCATAGGTTCAATTATCAGATTACAACCTATCACATAATCAACTAGGATCTAGGTGATTTGCAGTTGAATCATAAACAGATCAGGATCATTACCTTATGATTGCAGCGGATTGATCAAGGGAATGAAGAGATCACTGAGAGCTGATGATTACCGGCTGCTCCTAGGTATCCACACGCTTACAAGCTACTGGATCAGGCTGCTAGACCAAGCTGGAACAACAGAGAGAGAGGAGGACGGCCAGACCTAGAAATCGCAGATCCTTGGCTAACTGGCGCCTCCTCTTCCTTATATGGGCCCAAGTAATTAAACTAATGGCTTATTAGGCTTTTGGGCCCAAGACCCAAATCAGACAAAAAGACTGTATTTTGTCTGGCCCAATTCTCTGTACAAATACAGTAAATGTCTTGCATCTTACTGTATTAATTCCTTGTTAACTTTCCCGTTAGCTATGGTGTGTGACCCTTAGGGATCATACAATACTGGTAATAAGTACTTAACTTATAGATCAAGAGCGGGCTCTAGCAAGTCATCATGACCTCCCAGTATTTATGACTTATGTCTGATCTCGACACTTATCATACTTTCTAGAGATAGCACAGTAGATTTCAGGACATTCCCAACAGAGTCCTACGAGGAACAAAGGCTTGATGATGGTCTAGTAAGAGATTTACTAAGATCGGGGAACTAAGATCAAGTCCTTGGAGGGCGAAGATCAAGTTTTGGGGAACTAAGATCAAGTCCTTGGAAGGCGAAGATCAAGTTTCGGGTCAAATCCGTAAGGGTTGTGATCGAGATTGACTAAGTCTAAGACAAGAAAAAAATCAGAGAAATGATTAAGTATTGATAGACCAAGGTCAATGGGGAATGGAAAGATTCCTAAAGTTCGAACGGGATAAACGCCCTAAGTCGGATTCGGGGACGAATCCCTTTTAAGGGGGGGGGAGAACTTGTAACATCCCGGAACCGGGAGTCTGACCACACCCTAAACGTTTGGGCTGTCTATGGGACCATAAGACCGAACTTAAGATCGAGAGAGATTTTAAGGCGCGTTCCATAGACAAAGGGAAGGTCAAGCTCAGCTGGAAGGGAGCTTGATCTAAAAAGAATCAGCTGAAGGGAGTGCGTTTAGCTCGAATGAGCTGAACAGCTGAGCTGGTCAGCTAAGCCAGCTGATGGCCAGCTAAGCTCAGCTCAGGGTAGTGTTCAAGTGAAGGGTTAGCTTGTCAACTAGTGACACTAGCTGACTAGGGGCGCTAAGGGCGAATGGGCACCAAGGGAAGGTTGCACCCATTCGGCCCATAACTCGCAACCTTTCCCTTGGGCGGTTGTGGTCGATAGTAAGCCTATAAACAGGCCACTTGGGGACCATTTTGCGGGGGAGATGATGGGGGAAAAAGCCCAGGAATTTCTCTAAGGCACAAGCCATGAAAACCGAGAGTTTAAGAGAGGAAAGGATTGGCCGGCCGCTTAAGGAAGTCGCCGGTGAGAAGAGGATCAAGAGGCGGTTTAGTTGGTGGTTCAAGGCGTGAACAAAGAGGAGCAAAGGCTTCGTACACGGCTAAGGACCAGGGCCAAACCACTACTCATCTAAGGTTAGTCCGAGTCCCTTTTTCCTCTCGGCCGTGGCTATGCAGTTAGACCATGGGCGGTTTGGAATGATGGCCGGATTACTCTCTCTCTCTTCTCCTTCTTACCGTGGAACTAGAACCGGGCTTAGGCTTGAACAGTTTAAGGGTCGGCTATAATGGTATAGGCGCGATCGGCCAAAGGCCATGATCGCGGTGGTTCTGGTTGAAGCGTGTATCGAATGCGCATAGGGTCGTTAGGCTCGTGTGCGGGTGATCGGACGGTCTGTCGGGAAGACTGCCGGGTCATGGAATGGTCGGACGTCTTATCGGGAAATGATAGCCGGACCATAACCGCATGAACGGGTTGGCCGAGCGCGAACGGTTGGAAAGGACCGGATCGATCACGACTTAGCCGTGAGAATCGCTGTCGGATATTGGGAAAGTCGCGGACCGTGCACTGCGGTCACGGATTGATGGCAACCGTCCGCGTACCATCGCATCCGTTCGCAGTGAACAGTCGCGACCGTTCGTAACGGACAAGCGCCATGATCGCGGGATGACAGTCGGACGTACGCGATGTCCGTAGGGATGATCGCTCGTCATGCGCTGGTCGGCTCACGGTGATTCGCGCAGGACGGTATGGACGGGCGGACTGGCGCGCGATCGTAGTACTCGATATCATCAACACGGACGACCGCATGGTCCTTACGGACGTAAGTGCGGTACGTACCGGACGATCCATCGATACGCGGTAGCGGGCGCACGGTTGAACGCGGCAATACGCGCATCGTGGTACGCTCTGATCCGTCCATGCGTACGTGCATACCGCCAAGATGCGGATTGCGGTATACGGACTGATGCACGCGATAATGGATTGCGGCTACGGCCGTATATTCGGAACGATCTTGATGCGGATCGCTTTATGGACTTAGCCGAGTTAGAGGAATTGAGAATGGGTTATGTTTCGCGGTACACGGGTTGGACGGTACAGTCGCGCGGACAGTCGCGGATCATCTCCGGATGGTCGCGTCTGTTGGCCGATCGTCGCACCCATACGCGAACAGTCGCGTCTCTTCGCGGACTGACGCAACGGTTCAAAGTTCGCCAACAATCATAACGTGCGGACAGCCCGGTTGGACAGCGAACGCGGAAGGACGCGGATGGCCTGACGAAAAGGTACACGCAAGTGTTTTCGAGTACGCTTGACAATGCTGCCGAATCCTCGTTGCGTCAAAGCCATTGCGCTAATGGACTGACGATTGCGGTACGACCGAGAGACACTCGGTACAACCCGATTGATCGCGTAAGGTCATGACAAATGACGGGTTCATCTGACTTGACGGATTCATGTCCCTTACACCGTAGGGATTGATCGGAAGATCAATCGCGGTTAAGTTCGGGCTGACGAGAAGGCATGAGTTGGACCGTGGATTAGATCGGGGAGATCGTGTGGTCGAAATACGTGCGGACCGGTCGATCAGTCAAAAGAACTGGGTCGACGGTCGACGGTATGAACCACATATCAGACCATCCACAGAAGTGATCGAGAGGATCATTCCAACCTTGTACCGATCGTTGTGGCTGGCAATACTAAGGGAAACCGGTTCACGAACTGGTTGTACCTAAAGGACTTGGATCGGTCTAAGAATAAAAGATGCATGAAGCAAAACGTGATTAAGTCAAGGCAACAAATGATAAAGGAAGGAACTAGAAGACCTCTCTTGTGCCTTGTCATGTGGGGATGGTTGGTTGAATGACTAGGTATAAAGGAGGTAGGTTCTAAGAGTTCGAGGATCAAACGAGTTAAGCTGGACGCCAAGCTAGCTTCTCACCGACTTCGCCCAAAAGGCTAAGGTATGAGCTCAAGTACTTAATTGAAGAAAAGGATGAATAGAAGTGAATAAGCTGAATGGAACAATCTAAGTAAAGGCTTAGGTTGTTAGAACGGATAGATAAGAATGGAACCTCGAAAGAGTTTTAAAGAAACCTAATAAGGTTGTAAGGGTTCACGGATGGATCGTTCTTTAGAAGAACGATAAAAATATTAAGTAAGGATTTCTGCTGTGTAATCTTAAGTATGAAGGATCTAAGACTAAGAGTCAATTAGTAGATCCGAGGAATACTTGTTCCTAAAGGAAAATTTTAAATTGGACGGGTTTTAGGGAGGTTCAGGCCTGGGTTTAGCCTGACCACTGGAACGCATCGACCGCGGCCTAGGAAGGCGGGGTCGGGGTGTTTCACTGGGTTCCATGGGAAAGTCTCTGGGTCGTGATCTCCATTTGCCTTAGTCGGATCACTCTTTGGGTCGGCCGGTTCCTTCAGTTTCTCGGCCTCGCCTCCGGTACGTTGGTTCGTGTGGTCCATCGGACTCTTGTTCATTCCTGCACCCTGTTCAACACCTTTGACCAATTCCAAGTGCATTAAAACAGTTTTTGATTCTTTATAATCAGATAGAAAAGAAATGGGTTGGGATACTTGAACGTTGGTCGAGGCGGTCGAGGGTAGTGGTCGAGAGATGGGCGAGCGTGGAAATTCTTTCCGGTTCGCCTCTTCGGTTCCTGCAATAATATGGACACTTTTGGCAAGAGACAAGTGCGTTAGGTGTTCTTTAGGACAACACAAAAGTGTTGAACATGTACTCCTACCAAAATCTAGTTGTGGTCTCAAATCATGTTCTGATTTCTTATTTTCTTTTACGTTCAGTAGATCCTTTCGTACAGTTGTGGAATCAGTAGAAATAAGTTGTTTTAAAGAAGGACTTACCTGACTAGCACTCTCAGTCTGGTTTGGGTCGTGATATCCATTGGCCTTAGTCGGATCACTTTATGGGTCGGCCAGTTCCTTAAGTTTCTCGGCCTCGCCTCCGGTCTGTTGGTCCGTGCGGTCCATTGAACTCTCTATCATTCTTGCGTCCTTCCCAACAATTGGGACTTTGGTCGAGGCGATTGAAAGGCGTGGACGGCCCTGGGTCTTTGGTCTTAGTATGACATATTGCTCATATACTAGCCCTTTCAGCTCCTTCCACGTTCTTGCTGGTTCCTTGAGTTGTTTCCGTATCTTCTCCTCGAGCTGCCACCAAGCATAGGCGTCTCCGATCTTTGGATCGCATACAAGGCATGTTCATTCCTTGGGATGTTGTAATCACAAAAATAATCTTCTAGGTCTTCTTTGTTGGGATTATGTCCTGAACTCATATTGTACTTACTCTATATGATAGTTGTATTGTCGAGATCGGACAAGTCATGTGATACTAGGGAATCATAACGTTTTGCTAGAAACCGCTTATGACTTATGAGTTGTAACTCATTGCTAGTATTATATGAACCTACAGGGTCACACACCTAAGCAAGCTGGATACACTTGTGTGGGATTGATCATTGGTATATGGTCTGGTCAATGTGTATTGGATATACATTGAAATCGAGTTTTAAGAGGTGTGTTGATCGACACCATTGGGTGTGTCGATCGACACAAGGCTGGTCCCGAAACTGATGTTTCGGTTTATGACTTAAACGGTTTTTGGTTTTAGTCCAATGATCGGTTTTAGTTATTCCAGGTCTATATATAGGTTTATATGGACGACCTGGAACCCTAATCGCCACCTCTCAAAACACACAGTTTCCCAGCGGATCCGATTCCCGGCACTAGCATCCCGGCGGATTCCAGCTTGTGTGTGTGTGGACTGAAGTAGAGGCGCATCATCTGAGGCGCTTTTGATCTCATTACCTATTCATCATTCCGCTGCAAATATCCAGGTAAACACGAGATCCATCGGTATGGATTCAATTACTTAAACCCAGATCCTAGGCTTCAGGAACTAGTTAGGATTCGAACTGATGTTAGAATTGACTCAAGTTCCTACAGTGGTATCAGAGCCTTAGGGTTTTAATCATTGAATTTATAGCATATAATTCAAAAACTGATGTATTTGAATAAATTTATGCTTGCTGGTTCATGTTTTGATCAAGAAAAACTCGATTTTGTATGTGAATTAAAACGATGAACTTAGGTTGTCGCATGGTGTCAATCGACACTAATCGTGTGTCGGTCGACACGCCGCGAAACCGCGTATGAAATCGTAGGGTTTTCGCTTAGCATCGATCGACGCAAGTTTGAGTCGGTCGATGCATCGCGAATTCACCTATTGAATATTTGGGTTTCGATTTAGAAATCACACTGTGTCGATCGACACACTGGGTGCATCGATCGACACAGGCTGTGCGAAAGGATAGATCGGTTCAATTGGATTGAACCGGTTATCTCGCATGGTTGTGTCGGTTTAATTCGATTAAAGTTTCCTCATACCCTACTGTATCGATCGACACAGTTTTAGTGTCGGTCGACACATGCCTTGCGTTTGGTTAATCAGTTCAATTTGATTGAACTGGTTATCATGCTTGGTTAAAAGTAGATCAGATCGTTTTACATTGGATGAATTGATTCAATTGGATTGAATTAGTTATCTCAATTGGTATAAACCGATTTGATTGGTTAAGATCAGTTTGATTGGATAATCAGTTCAATTAGATTGGACCGGTTATCGCAATTGGTCTAAGTCCGGTTATAGGGTTGGTAAAGGTTGCATGTCAAGTGTCGACCAAGTGTGTCAGTCGATGCACATGGTGACGATGCGAACCGTAATCGTTTGGCTTTGAACCAGATGATTGAAAAACCAAACCAAATGTAATAACCCGTTTAATAAGAACAATTAAAACTTAATTAAAGTTAGAAGTAAATATGTTCTAAACCCATCTAATACACATTGGATGTGTATTAGATCAAAGATTAGTATTCAATATGGTCAACTGTCAAGACTCATTTCGTTGCTGTGATACTCTTGCCAAGAGCTTGGTGTCCACAATTACATGAGTAAGGCAGGTAATAGCATTGATGGTCTTGCAGTGCTTGACATCAACAATTACATGACCTGAGAGATTGAATTACTAATCTTTTAAAGTTCCATTTCCTCAACTTAATATCAAGTTACCTTGATGTCTTGCCCAAATCTTGTCTACTGTCAAGACTCGTTTCGTTGTTGGATAGTCTTGGAGTCCTTGGTATCCACAATTACATGAGTAAGGCAGGTGATCATTGATAGACATGCAGTGCGACTGTCAATGATCACAAGACTGAAGAGATTGGTTTACTTGACTGGGCTATCAAAAGTTCTGGGCCCAGAGACATCAGAGTAGATAGGACATGGATTGTCTTATCTGCGACCAAGAGTTGTACTGGGTACAATTAGCAAAGATTTGCTTACCTAGATAACTAAACTCCGGGTGATGACGAGTCGTCCACTCAGATTTTAGTGATGTATGGGTCTTGGATCATTATATTCATAGAGGAAACATTGTTTGAATATAATGCGAGTTTTCTTATTAGATAAGATTTTTCATTTCCTGAGCTTCATAACTAAAATTTTCTTTTATTAAAATTTCAGCCTATGTCTAAAACTACTTTCTCGTTGCGATCCGTCCTTGAGAAGGACAAGTTAAATGGATCAAATTTCCTGGATTGGTATCATAATTTGAGATTTATTCTCAAGCAAGAGAGTAAGGACTATGTCCTTGAGAAAGATCTCCCCGAAAGGCTTGGGACCAATGCCTCGCATGCAGTGTATGATGCTTGGAATAAGCATTATATTGATGTGGTAGATGTGTGTGGTCTGATGTTGGCTACCATGGAATCGGACTTAAAGAGTCAATACGAGAACATGGAGTCGCCAATAGAGATGATCACCAGCCTGAAACTGAAGTTTCAGGATATAACACGAGTTGAGAGATTCCAGATGGTGAAGTCTCTCACTGGGTGCAAGCTACCAGAGGATGCTCCAGTGAGTCCTCATGTCATTAAAATGATGGGTTACATTGATAACCTGGGGAGACTGGATTGTCCTGTCAGCTTAGAGTTGGCTACTGACATCATTCTGCAGTCACTGCCGTCTACTTATGATAAGTTTGTCAAAAGCTATATCAAGAATGACTTGACGAAGACGTTGACTGAGCTGCATGGCATGCTCAAAACAGCAGAGCAAGACATCAAAAAGGGTAAAAGATTTGAGAAATCTTGTGTTGACAAGGGTAGAGGCAGGGCCGTCCAGATTTGGAATCAGGATAAGTTTGTGTCATCATATAAGCCCAAGTCCGGCCCATCTGGTGTTAGAAAGTCCTTCTACTGTGATGAGTTAGGGCATTGGAAGAGAGATTGCATAAAATTCTTGGAAGATTCACAAGGGATGAAGGTGATGTATGGTACTTCTTCTTTAGGTATTGTGTTATTACTTCAAGTTCTACGTATGTATTGGATACTAGTTGTGGTATGATATTTTGGAAATATGCAGGGCCTAAGCAACAGTAGAACGTTGAGGAAAGGACAAGTGGAACTGCGAGTCTGGTATGGAGCAATGGTTGCTACATGTGAAGGAATGTTTAGTCAATCCTGATTCAATTCTCAGATTCAGATTAACCTAAACATGCGGATCTAGGTTCTTCTCGAATAGAAACAATTGATGATCTCACCTTATACCTGTTTATTGCAGCGGAAAGGGATGGTATGTCAGAGATCAAAGAGCCACCGAGAGATGACTCCTCCAGAGGTTCACACACGCACACCGAGCAGGAAGAGGCTGCTAGACCAGTAAGGAATCGGCGCAGAGAGAGAGAGGAGACTCGCGGCTAGGGCTTATTGTTCAGAAACTCGAGTTTTACCTTATAAAACTTGTCCGATTCCGTTTGGGCCATTTGGCCCAAACACCAATTAACTCGACGGCATTCGCGCACTGTGTCGACCGACACACCATGTGTATCGATCGACACAGAGTAGCTAAACCGTTTTATTCTCTCTAAGTATAGTAAATGCCTAGCACTTTTACCGTACTTCTGCTAAACCGTTCCTACACATTTTCCTGTTAGCTTAGGCGTGTGACCCATATGGGATCATATAATAAAGGCAATAAGTCCAAGACTTATAGATCATGAGCGGACTCTAGCAAGCCATCATGACCCCCAGTATTATATGACTTATGTCTGATCATTGACATACTCTTACTTTCTAGAGACAGTACCGAGATTACTGGACACAATTCCAACAATCTCCCACTTGTACTGGAATCTCTGTATTCATAATCCTTTTGTCACAATATCTCGATTAGTCATAAGGCAAGATTGGTGTCATCCTTATAAAGCCTAATCTTGTTCATCGGACTCTGATTCGATATTGACAATCCAAACGACTCGGGACAGTCCGTTTGAGCATGGCCATGCATTTTCCAGTATTCAAATCTCCGATTGGCCTAGAGATATTCACTCCATTTATATTGGAGGGACAAATTCCGTCTTGTTCCATCACTGTAAACTACTCATTTCATAATGTACCCAAACAAGGTCCTTATAACTATCGCAGAACGATAGCGTTAGACAATGATCAAAGTGCATCAGTCCATGTGCAGTCACATGCATGCGAACTCAGGTCTAAGGACTATACTCTATAGTCGTAGTAAGAATCTCTTATGACACAGATATAAATATCCTGAAGAGTTCTTATAAGCGGGTCTTGTCCGGTCGTATGTTCCCAAACATACACCTATGTACTGACTTTGATGCCGCGCATCTATGACACACTGAGACTTTGTCATAAGTCACGTACCAATCCAGTCTCACACGGTTGTTGGTGTTCCAATTTCAACAACCTTCGACTAGGGACAGGATGATATAAAACATTTATCAAATATAGGGTCTCATGATCAAGCTAAATGACTTCGATGACTCAAGATCAAGTCATTTACTTCGATGACCTATAAAATGGTTTATATCACTTTGGAACGATTATTTCATCACAGTTAAAATAATCTTGAAATAATAATTTCATTAAACATCTTAAATGTTATTTCAAGAACATATCCAATAACTAAATAAAGCCCTTTAATAACTCCCACTGAAATTGAGACTTTATCTTAATTTCACTTATCCTACAGCAACAGTCCGCGACTCGCGCTTAGGCCTAAGGAGTGGCTTCGTTAATAGATTAGCAACGTTCTCATTCGTTGAAACTTGCTGATCTACTTAACATCTCTGTCATTTATCTCACGGAATAGGTTATACCTATCCTCAAGGTGTTTGGACATCTGATGTGCAGCTAGTCTCATCTATGCTGGAAATCACATCAAGTTCAGTGACGAACTCTTCTTTCCAAACAACCTCTTTCGCCACTTCCCAAGTAGCGAAATGTTCAGCTTAAGTCATGGAGTCAGCAACAGTGCCTTGCACCGCCAGATAGACACAAGATATAACCGGACTGTGATCGGAAATCATCTTTGTCTATTGGAAACTTGCCTTTCAGACTCTATCGACTCGTAGCACCTCACTTTCTCCGTAACTCAAGAATTTATCCTTAGTATTCCTCAATACTTTAGGATATTCTTTACGGCAATCCAGTGTTTCTTTGCTGGATTTGACTGGTCTTTACTTGTCTTGCTTAACATTAAAGCAACATCAAACAAGTATGTTTCATGGCATACATGATAGATCCAATTGCCGACGCATATGGAATCTCATCCATGCATTTAAGCTCAGCAGTTATCGTAGGATACTGTATCTTGCTTAACTTAATGCCATGTGACATTGGCATAAAACCCTTCTTGGATTGCTCAAAACGTGTAGGACTTTGTCAATTTAAGAATCCTGACTTTGTCCTACCAGCTCTTTTGGATCTCTATCTTTAGATCCAAAATCCAAGAACTACGTGGCTTTACCCATGTCAATCATTAAACCAACTCCCAAGCTAGTCCTTTACCGACTACAGCGTTGGGACGTCATTTTCGAGAATCAGTATGTCATCGACATACAATATGAGAAATGCAATATCGCTCCCACTAATCTATTAGTAAACACACAGTTCCGCTTCGTTCCTGTTCAAGTCAAAACCTTGACTACTTCAACAGAACGAAGATTCCAACTCCGATATGTTTGCTTTCATCCATGAATGGATCGATGAGGCTAACTTACATAAAATGTAATTTTTCGGAGTCCGGGCTCACTTTCGCTTCTTTGAATTTCGCAGATTCGTCGCTTTCAATGATCATCAGATCATGCGAACTTTCAATGATTATCAGGTTCAACTAATGACGAGAAATCACTCTCGGATTAGTAACTGATTCATTCATTTCTGCGAACTTCAGGCTCCACAGGTGTAGATTCTACAGAAATCTGTAAATCCTTCCGCTGCTCTTCCTCAACCGGTTGAGCAGCCTCCTGTATTTCTCGAATTTCTTCGAGTTATACTTTTACTCCCACTGTTCTTCTTGGAAAATAACTTCCCTTCTTAGAAAACAGAATGGACGTAAAAGTAACAAGCCTTGGTTTCCCTAGGACAACCAGCGAAGTAGTACAACTACAAATACTCAGTAAAGACGAATTTGGATCGATTCCAATCCACATTTACGTGGTGTCTTTCAACTGATATTTGTGGAACTATTTCAGCGTAAACTTAGATATTTTAGAGCGTTATTCTTAAATAATATCATGGAAGATTCGTGTGACTCATCTTTAATCATTTCTTATAAGATCTGATTCTTTCTCACAGAAAAACCTTCAGGTTTTCAGGAGATATGAGCTGTGAAACGATTTCACACTCATTAAGATGATCACACAATCAATGACTTAAGTATTCTCACTCGTGATTTAATTCAGAGTCTTAATACTTTTGTCATTCAGATCCTATACTTCATTCTGGAACTCTTTCGACCATGTCAAAGAATTCCGACTTGTGTCTCATCAAATGAACACAGTCATTCTCACTGAAGTAATCAGTAGAGACAGTGAAGTACAGGAGATTTTCTCTGGCATTACTGCTCATTGGGCCACATACATGAGTATGTTCCAGGTCCAATAAGCCTTTGGGCTTTTCTCTAGCTCTGCTAAGATAGGCCCTTTACCTTTTGGTCTACTAAACGGAATTCAAGTCTCATAAGATATTTTATCAAATGAGCCCAACAGTCCATGACTATGGGATTTCTGAATCCGACTTACTCTATGTGACCAAGACTTTATGCCAAGAAAAATCATGTTTAATTCATCAGATTTAAACCAATTCGGTATTTATGTTACATTTAGGCACACTTTGGTTTAAGATATAAAACCCATTCCATGAATAGGGTGCTACAATTAACATTTCATTAAGATCAAAAGAACAAAACTTGTCTTTTATCAAAATGAAAAACATTCAAATTCTTACAAGAAAATGAAAAGACAACTCTGCTTAAAGCAGGTACATTGTAGCAATTACTTAATACAAAACCAAGCCTCAAAGGGATCTATAAGTGAAAAACCCTACGGCTGAGGCAGCATCCCAAGCTCCTTCCAGACATGTAGTTTCACTTGCCCTTCCTTCAACGTTCTACTGTTGCTTAGGCTCTGCATATTATCACAAATATCAGTGCCACAACCAGTATCCAATACCTTTAAGGACGTTCTACTGTTGCTTAGGCTCTGCATATTATCACAAATATCAGTGCCACAACCAGTATCCAATACCTTTAAGGTAGAACTTGAAGTAATAACATTTTTACCTGAGGAAGTAGTCTCATACATCGACTTTAACTCCTCATCATCTTCCATGAATTTAATGCAATCTCTCTTCCAATGCCCTGTCTCCTTACAGTAGCAGCACTTACCAACGTAAGAGGTATCTGACTCGGGCTCAGAAGACACACGCTTGCCATGATTCAAAATCTGGACAACTTTGTCTTCACCCTTGTCAGCATTAGGTTTAGTAAACCTACCCTTCTCATTCATGAGATTGTACAGGGTACTCTTCACGTTTGGCTCAACTGTCTTGAGCATATCATGCAGTTCAGTCAGCGTCTTCGTTAAGCCTTTCTTGATATAGTTCTTTCTGAACTTATCATAGCTTGACGGCAGTGACTGCAGAATGATTTCAGTTGCCAACTCTTGGCTAACTAGATAATCCAGTTTCCTCAGGTTATCAATGTAACCCATCATTTTACTGACATGAGGACTCACTGGATTATCATTTGGTAGCTTGCAGCTAGTGAGAGACTTAACCAACCGGTATCTCTCCACTCTTATCTGCTCCTGAAATTTCAATTTCAGGCTGCTGATCTTCTCTATTGGCGACTCCATGTTCTCATATTGCTTCTGCAAGTCTGAGTCCATGGTAGCCAATATCAGATCACGCACATCTACCGCATCATTATAATGCTTATTCCAAGCATCATATACTGCATGAGAAGCATTGGACCCGATCCTCACGGGGAGAGCTCTCTCAAGGACATAGTCCTTTCTCTCCTGTCTGAGAACTAGCCTCAGGTTCCGCGACCAAGTCAAGAAATTTGATCCGTTCTGCTTGTCCATCTTAAGGACAGACCGGATCGAGAAAGTGTTTTGATTGTTTGTGCTAGTCATAACTGAAAATTAAGATAAAAGGATTTTAGTTAATATGTTCAATATGATTAATCTCGTATTAAATTTAATATGATTAATCACGCATTATATTCAATAACATAAGTTACCCTCAATAGAATATAATGATTCCAAGATCCACATATAACTAAGATCAAAGTGGGCCACTGGCCGTCACCCAACCTTAGCTTATATCGGTAAGCCCTATATCGGCTAATTATATCCGTGATATAACTCTTGGTTGTGAATCTGGGCCCGAGGCCCAATCCACTCTGATGTCTCAAGGCCCGGGACTCCCGATGGCCTAGTCAAGAAAACCAGACTATACAGTCATGTAATCATTAATGTCTGGGACTCCCAATGACATTTATGAATCACAAACTGTCTTATCCACGCAAAAGCAGACACCCTCACACTGTAAGGCCATGAATACAATTGAATGGGCTTCGACAGCTGACATAGAATGGACAAGACATCCAACGCTTGATATTGTTTGAGGTTCGTAGGTTTATTTAAAAATTCATTCCCAAAATAGAAGATTACTATTTCGGGAAACTTTCCATTTTTGGAAACCTACTATTTTTGGAAACTTTCTAAAATTGGAAACTTTCTAAAAACGGAAACTTTCTAACTTTAGAAATTTCTTTAAAATCCAAAACCCGCAAATCCAGAAACTTCTAATTTAAGAAACTTTCTAATTTCAAAATTTCGGAAACTTTAATTTAAAATCGACTTTATAATTTTATAAAATAAATTTTAAATTAATCTGAAGAAAGACTCAAATAATTGGCCCAATTGTTTTAACTTCTTGGCCCGAGGCCCAAGAATTGGTCCATGTCCAAGACATGACCCAATTGTCCAATTAAATGACATAACCGGTCTGGTTCATTAAAATTGGTCTAACCAAATTTTAATTACTACGATGACCACAATTGTCAACCGGTTATTTACTAAACCGGATTTTCTCAACTTATTTGGTCCAACCAAATCAAATTAGAAAATCCTGGTTTAGGCACTAAATCCAATAATTCTTTCGACATTGGATTTCTTGTCCCGGTTTAACCAGACTTAATAAAATTATTAAATCTGTTTATTAAACCAGGACGAATTAATTTTAATCAAAAATTAAACCGAGCCTTAAACCAACCATGTCGATCGATGAACTAACCGTGTCGATCGATCCATCAACCACATCGGTCGATGCTCTCAGCATCGATCCTGCATCGATCGTGCATCGATCCTGTATCGATCGATGCTCTTACGCATGCACGGATCCGAGCCAAAACCCTAACCGTGTCGATCGATGTGCACCAACCGCATCGGTCGATGCACCAATATCGAACCTGCATCGATCCTGCATCGATCGATGCTTTCACGCGTTAACAGGGTTAGCCGATAGACTGTATAGACCGATCCATGCGATCGTATCGATCGATCCATGCGATCTTCGAATTGTATCGACCGATCCATGCGATCGTATCGATCGATACATGCAATCCCAGCCGATTCTCATTCTCTCGGATCAGATCGCATACCAAATCAATATAGTTTGATCATGCGATTTTTCATGTGTTTAGATTTCAATTCTTGTTACTTAAATGTTTTCTCTTATCAGTAGTTGATTCAAAACACTTTTAAACAAGAAAAACAATCCTAAACATGAATCTAAACAAGAAAAACCAGAACCAATAGCTCTGATACCACTGAAGGAATGTTTAGTCAATCCTGATTCAATTCTCAGATTCAGATTAAACTAAACATGCGGATCTAGGTTCTTCTCGAATAGAAACAATTGATGATCTCACCTTATACCTGTTTATTGCAGCGGAAAGGGATGGTATGTCAGAGATCAAAGAGCCACCGAGAGATGACTCCTCCAGAGGTTCACACACGCACACCGAGCAGGAAGAGGCTGCTAGACCAGTAAGGAATCGGCGCAGAGAGAGAGAGGAGACTCGCGGCTAGGGCTTATTGTTCAGAAACTCGAGTTTTACCTTATAAAACTTGTCCGATTCCGTTTGGGCCATTTGGCCCAAACACCAATTAACTCGACGGCATTCGCGCACTGTGTCGACCGACACACCATGTGTATCGATCGACACAGAGTAGCTAAACCGTTTTATTCTCTCTAAGTACAGTAAATGCCTAGCACTTTTACCGTACTTCTGCTAAACCGTTCCTACACATTTTCCTGTTAGCTTAGGCGTGTGACCCATATGGGATCATATAATAAAGGCAATAAGTCCAAGACTTATAGATCATGAGCGGACTCTAGCAAGCCATCATGACCCCCAGTATTATATGACTTATGTCTGATCATTGACATACTCTTACTTTCTAGAGACAGTACCGAGATTACTGGACACAATTCCAACAACATGAGCCGTAGAGATTCTCCACTTGTAGGAGCCTTTCAAGCTTGGTTTTTGAATTAAGTAATTGCTATTATGTACCTGCTTTAAGCAGAGATGTCTTTCATTTTCTTGTAAGAATTTGGATGTTTTTCATTCTGATAAAAGACAAGTTTTGCTCTTTTGATCTTAATAAAATATTCTATGGTAGCACCCCTTTTAATAAATGGGGTTTATGTCTTAAACCAATACACGCTTGAATATAACATAAATACCAAACGATTTAAGTCTGATGACTTGAACTTGATTTTTCCTTAGCATAGTCGTTTTGACCACATATAGTGAAGCGGATTCAGAAGTTCCATTGTTATGGGCTTTAGGCTCATTTGACTATAAATCATTTGAAATATGAATTCTGCTTGCTGGGCTAAATGACTAAGGCTTCTTTAGCAGAGCTAAAGAAAAGGGCCCGAGGCTTATTGGGCCTTACGCGTACTGATGTATGTGGCCCGATGAGGATTGATGCCAAAGGAAATCTTCGGTACTTCATTAACTTATTGATGACTTCAGTAAGTATGGCTGTGTTCTTTTGATGAGACACGAGTATGAATCCTTTGAGGAGTTCTAAAATGAAGTATGGAACCGATTTGACAGAAGTATTGAGATCTTCGATTAGATCGCGGAGGAAAATACTTGAGTCAAGAATTGGGTGATCATCTAAGTGAGTGTGAAGTCACATCACATCTCTTTTCTTCTGGAAAACCTAAATGGTGTTTTCTGAGAGAACGAATCAGACCTCATTAGATATGCTCCGATTAATGATGAGTCACATGAATCTTCCATTACCCTTTTAAAATACGCTTTAAAATGAATATGTTTACGCTAAACAGTTTTCTATCAGAATCAGTTGAAAGACACCACATTGTATGTGGACTGGGTGATTTCGAAGTATGTTTTTCTGATTAATTGGGATTGCAAGGTTTGTGTAAAGCAGTTGTCAACAAACAAACTTGAACCCAAATCTGATAAGGGCTGCTTCGCCGGTTGTCCTAGGGAAACCGAGGCTTAGTACTTTTGCAAAAGATCCGAGAACAAAGTTTTGTTGTTCGGAACTCTGTTTTTCCAAGAAGAACAGTGGGAGTAAAAGTACAGCTCGAAGAAATTCGAGAAACACAGGAGGCTATTCAACCTGTTGAGGGAGAGCAGCGGTTGGATCTACAGAGTGCTGTAGGACCTACACCTGTGGAGCCTGAAGTTCGCTGATCCTAATGGATCCGTCACTAAACCGAGGGTGATTCCTCATGAACGACTGCCGTGATCAGTTGATCATTGAAAAGTGACGAGCCTGCGAAATTCAAAGTAGCGAAGGTGAGCCTCAACTCCGAAAATTAACTAAAAATTCATGTTAGCTTCTCCGATCCATTTCTGGATTGAAGCAAACATCTTGGAGTTGGAATCTATGTTCTGTTAAAACGGTCAAAGGTTTTGACTTGATCAGGAACGTATAGAAACCGTGCGTTTACAAGTAAACTAATGGGAGCGTAGTTGCAATTCCCACACTGTATGTTTATAACATACTTAATCTCATAAACGACGTTCCAACGCTAAAGTCTTGTCAAGATTTGGGTCAGAAGTCATATTCAACAATGGACATGGGAGAAACCGCAAAAGTTCTTGGGATAAGGTATTGGACAGTTCCAATATGCATGATTCCAAGAATGGCTTCACACCAAAGGTCTTATGGCAATAATTTTAGAAAGATGAAGTGTCTTGGACACTGGCTGAGCTATTATCAATCTGAGCAAGATGAAGTGTCTTGGACACTGGCTGAGCTAGTATCTATGAGTGTGATTCCTTATGCTTATGCAATAGATCCATCATGAATGCCATATTTTGCGCTCGTCTAGATGCAGCTTACGCATATAGCATGACGAGAAGATACCAATATGATCCGGTAAAAGTCACTGGGCAGTTGTAAGAAATATCCCCAAGTGTTTGAGGAACACTAAGGATAGGTTCTTGTTCAATTAAGGAAGTGACGTATTTGTTAAGAGTAGTTAGACGGACAAAGACGATTCCCGGTTCTCACCTGGTTATGTCTTATGTCTGTGTAGCGGTGCTACCTGTTGGAAGGACTCCAAGCAGGGGACCGTAGAATAGTGCTTATTAATGAGTAGCAGTGTGGTTTGTTGGAATGGTTCCAAGCAAGAACACCGCAGCCTCTCTCACAACCTAAGCACGAGTTTTATATTGTTGCTGTAGGTACTAGATATCTAAAGACGTGGTCTTGATTCAAGTGGGAGTTATGTTAGTTATGATGTTCACATAGACATGCTATGGTCATGTTTATGAAAAACTGACATCAACATTATTTGATTATTGGATAATTAAATAATGGTCCCAAAGTATTTTATGTTCATTTTATAGGTCATCGAGTGAGGACTTGATCATGAAACCCTATAAGCAAAATATGACATAAAATTATGTTTGTCCCTAGTCGAGGTTGTTAAAGTAGGACACTAACAACCGCGGGAGACTAGCATGAGAGGTGACTGTTGGACTAAGTTTCATGGAGTCAATGATATGATTATCACAGTCAATCACATAGATATATGTTGGTGAACATATAATCGGACATGAACCGCTAATGAGAACTCCACAGGATAGTTATATCAGTGTCATGGGAGGTTCTCATTACGACTATAGAGTATAATCCTTTAACATGAGTTCATCATGCTTTCTAGCATATGAATTGGTGCGCTTTGACCTTGTCAAACGTCGTTCTGTAACTGGCGGCTATAACGACATTGCTTAGGCGTATCATGAAGTGTGTGTAGTAACAGGGATGGAACAAGAAGGGATTTGTCCCTCCTGTATAACAGGAGATAAATATCTCAGGGTCCATCGAAGATTTGATACTGAGAAAATGCATGACCGTGCTCAAACGAGGTGATTGTCAGTCGTTTGTTTTATCAGTATAGATCAGGAGTTCGATCAACATGTCGAGATTCTTTGAAATTTCGTTGAAATTACCGAGACTGGAAGTTATAGTTTGGTTAAGCAGTAAGAAACTGAATCGTCTAGTGTTGAAAATCTTTAATAGTTTCCAAAAGAAGCGAGTAAAAAGAATATCTTTGGTTGATATCTTTAATTGATATCGTAAATTAAGACAACAATAATTATCGCAAAAATACCCAATACAATATTAGTAAATACCGGATTTAAGTCATTCCGAAATAATAGTGATTTTAATTAACTCATATTTTTAAAAAGGAATGGGATAAAAACTATACAAATTCCTATAATGAATGGTTTCTTCAGATCATTAGCCCATTCTTGACCAAAAGCCCAAATTCTATTAAAATACAATTAACTGGGTCAATCCGTTTATGGACCTGGAATAACAGGTTTATATCAACGATCGAGATGTCCTAATTTTTAAAATCAATGGTGAAGATTTTTAAATTGGACCCGCGCGTTGATCCATTTTTGAACCCGGATAATATGATAGTTATGATTATTCACCCATAAAACATTTTGTTTTCGAATTCAAAGGTGGTTTTGGATTGGTTCACATGAAGCTATTCATTTGTTTCAAATTCTTGTCAATTGTTAACTAACAAAATAATTTTATCGTTTATATTTTACTAATCTGCATATATGGCCTGATCATACAATACGCTAGAATTATTTTTTTTAACATTCATATATCGCAATGACAAATCAACTGAGTATTGGTCATGTTAGACCAATAATTGATTTTAACTGGTCAACCAAATGTATCTGGATTAGTTTAACCGAAATCGAATTTCTAAAAGCCCAATAATCATTGCAATTTCGGATAGTATCCAATTTTTGGCTTTTTCAATCAACAATCGAGATTATAACGCATGAAAATCAACGGTAAGGTTTTGACGGGAAAACACAATTTTGCTGTTTCGGCGGAAAAACGCGATTTTGCGGTTTTGGTGGAAAAACGCGATTTTACGGTTTTGTCGGAAAACTCGATTTTACGGTTTTGGCGGAAAAACTCAATTTTGCGGTTTTGGCCGAAAAACGGGATTTTTTGGTTTTGGCGGGAAAACGCCATTTTGCGGTTTTGGCGGGAAAACGCGATTTTGCTGTTTTGTCAGGAAAACGCGATTTAACGGTTTTGACGGGAAAACGCAATTTTGCGGTTTTGGCGGAAAAACACGATTTTGCGGTTTTGGCGGAAAAACGCGATTTTGCGGTTTTGGCGGAAAAACGCGATTTTACGGTTTTAGTGGAAAAACTCAATTTTGCGGTTTTGGCCGAAAAACAGGATTTTCGGTTTTGGCGGGAAAACGCGATTTTGCGGTTTTGGCGGAAAAACATGATTTTGCGGTTTCGGCGGAAAAACGCGATTTTGCGGTTTAGGCGGAAAAACGCGATTTTGCGGTTTTGGCGGGAAAACGCGATATGAGGTTTTAGCGGAAAATCACAATTTTTTTTTGTTTTGGCGGGAAATTGATATTTTACGGTTTTGGCGAAAAATGCTATTTAAAAAAAAATCAGAGTATTTTAGATTTTTGGTAATCGAGATGCACCAAAGTGCGTCTCAACTCAACTTTCAATTGCATCCATAATTTCCAACTATTTTGGATGCAATATCTGGTTTTTGCGTCTGGATGCAGTTTTTAAGTACCACTAGAAGAACAACATCTTGTTTTTGCAGTGAGATGCAGTTTTTCAACGCACAAAAGAACAGCACCTTATTAAAAAAAACACAAACGCTGTTAGTAGTAAAACCATATAATATTACAAATTATTAATTATTAAACGCATATGAGAGATGGCGAGTTTAGTCAAGTTGGTCTGCTCTGGATCCCTCCTCTCTCTCTCTCACATCGCATTTCTTTTTTGGACCGAAGATGCCGAGTCTGTATATCTCAGTCGCAGTTTGGTTCGTGTCCATGTCTTTTTTACTTCATGTGGTTCGACCACAGAACCGAACCAGAGCCACTACTGATCCCGACGAAGGTCCTCCTCTCTTCCTATTTCAAAGCTTGCTAATTTTACTAGTTCATCGACCAATTTTTGTTTGGCAAATTTTTGATTTTTTTTTTTTTTTTTTCAAATACCATCATCCAGTTTTTTGTTTGTTTGCTCTTATGGTTCAAAAGACTTTTTGAGTTAAGAGGACGATGATGATGATGATGATATTGTTGGAGATACATCTCTATATATATACTGTTCTTCTTTCTGGTTGGTGAATTATCAATATAGGAACTTGTATTTTCTTTGATGCTGACATGAAAACCACACAGCTCGGGCTTTGAACAAAATCTTTGAGACGTGGAAGATAACGGCGACAGACGCATGGAACATCAGCGGCGAACTCTGCAGCGGAGCCGCCATTGACGACAGCGTCAGCATCGACAACTTATTCTTCAACCCTCTCATCAAATGCGACTGTTCTTTTGTGGACTCCACTATCTGCCGCATCATCGCTCTGTACGTTAACCCTTTCCTTCTGCCTTCCACCTGTTCGACGCATTGACCTCTGAAATTACAGGAGGGCTCGTGGGATGGATGTTGCTGGACCAATTCCTCAAGAGCTCTGGAGTCTCGTTTACATCTCAAATCTGTACGCTTTTGATATATATACATACACATAGACAGACTGCTTTCACTAATTATTCGAATGCAGGAATCTAAATCAGAATTTATTGACTGGTTCCTTGTCTCCTGGCATTGGAAATCTGACTCGCATGCAGTGGATGTAAGGCACTGAACTGAACCCTTTTCAGTTCAAACTACTCTACTATATGAGCTTCTTCTTACTATTCCTTAACCTAGGACTTTTGGGGCCAATGCTTTGTCCGGACCTGTTCCCAAAGAAATCGGTCTGCTCACTGATTTAAGATCACTGTATGGACTCTTCTCATCAAGTATATGATCACCGCAGATTGATTCTCAAACCATTTTATTTTTTTGGGCAGCGCCATTGATATGAATAATTTCTCTGGTTCTCTGCCACCTGAGATTGGAAATTGCACGAGGCTAGTCAAAATGTAAGTTTATACTTTTTTTTTTGTTTAAACTCCAAACTAATGGTGACATGAAATTGTCATCCTATGCTAATGCTCAGGTACATTGGAAGTTCAGGACTTACTGGTGAACTTCCTTCATCATTTGCTAATCTTGTGAACTTGGAAGAAGCGTAAGATTTATATCTCTTTTACGTGGGTTGTTATTGTATACTTGATAAGTTTTGGATTGACTTTCTTTTTTTGTTTCAGTTGGATTAATGATATCCAACTTACAGGTCAGGTACCCGACTTTATAGGAAACTGGACCCAACTTACTACTCTGTGAGAATTTTTCACTATTGCAATTCTTCTATCTTATTTCTTTGTTTTAACAATCAAACACTTGATCGCTGTAGGAGAATTCTGGGGACTAGTTTGAGTGGTCCAATTCCATCTACGTTTGCCAACTTGGTTTCGTTGACAGAATTGTATGTTCTCCTTTACTCTTGGGCTCGAATCGATACTGATGGAAATCTAAAATGCAGGAGACTAGGTGAAATATCCAACAGCACTTCTTCTCTTCAACTCATCCGGGACATGAAATTTCTAAGTGTCCTGTAAGTAAGACTTCTGTTCAGCTTTGGCCTAATCTTGATGACCTTCCCAACTCCTTTAGCTTTTCCCTTTCCTCTGTATTTCTGTTTTTTGACATTTTTTTTCTAAATATCATGCAGAGTATTACGGAACAACAATCTTACAGGCACAATACCTTCCAATATTGGAGATTACTTGCAGCTGCGACAACTGTAAGTATGAGACGAGATGACACAAAACTCAGATGATTTACCTTCTTACATAATTACACATTATTTCTTCTCCAGTGATTTGAGTTTCAACAACCTAACTGGGCAAATTCCAGCTTCGCTTTTCAACTCAAGCCAACTTACACACTTGTAAGAATATATTCATTTTTCCCATCACATGATCTTATTCGAAATTTGCTGAGTATAAATATTGTTACCTTCATTTAGGTTTCTTGGAAATAACAAATTGAGCGGTTCCTTACCCATTCAAAAGAGTTCCTCTCTTAGTAATCTGTCAGTAACAAAATCTTCTCTCTGGGTACCGTCTACTGTCATTTAAACTCATAAGCGTTTTATGTGCAGAGATGTCTCATACAATGATTTAACAGGGAATCTTCCTTCTTGGGTTCGCCTACCAAACTTGCAACTGTATGTTTGGGAACTAGATGCTTTAAATTTCATGGCGCATAACACATTATTGATACCACACCTTTTTTAATATTGTGCAGTAACCTGATTGCCAACTACTTTACAGTGGAAAGCTCTAACAGAAGGTGACTTTCTTGTACTCTTTTTGGTACCGCCTAAAGTTGTACATTTATTATTTCTATTTTGCAAGCATACAAATGCTATTTCTCATATTAGTGCTTTATGTTCTTTCTGAAAGGGTTTTCCCCGGGCTGGACTGCCTACAGAAGAATTTCCGCTGCAATCGAGGAAAAGGAGTATGTAAGTGCATCTAAATGGTCTTTTAAAAGTTATTTCAGTCTTGGCATTGACAATGTTAAAATGCAATACGTTGCTTCTCCCTTGATGGGTGTCCAGATTTCAACTTTTCGGTCAACTGTGGAGGCCCGGATGTCAGGTCTAGTAGTGGAGCTTTGTATGAGAAGGATGAGGGGGCGCTTGGACCAGCTTCATTTTTTGTGAGTAAAACGCAGAGATGGGCAGTTAGCAATGTAGGACTATTCACTGGGAGTAACAGTAATCAGTACATAGCTCGTTCAGCTACACGATTTGCAAACACTTCAGACTCGGAGCTTTTTCAATCAGCGAGGCTCTCTGCATCTTCTCTAAGGTATTACGGACTGGGGTTAGAAAATGGAGGCTATAGTGTAACAGTTCAGTTTGGTGAAATACAAATACAAGGTTCTGATACCTGGACAAGTCTTGGAAGGCGACTTTTCGACATATATGTCCAGGTTTCTACTATTATTACATTGAGCTTCCGCCCATATTCTCTTACGAACGCTAGCTTATTCTTGTCTGGGAATTACTTTTTTTTTGGGGAGAAATGAAGTGAATTATCATATTGTCATTTGGAGTAAAATGAACCTGAAAATATGCATATGGTAGCTATTTGAACAAAAGAGAGGAAATCCTGGCATATAAGATATTCGTTTGTATTGAAATGTCTGGTGCAAGCTCAAGTTTTCATGAACTTGTCTTCTTTTTGTTTTTCAGGGAAAACTTGTTGAAAAGGATTTTGATATTCACCGAACAGCCAACGGTTCTGCTGCCCGGGCAATTCAAAGAATATATAAAGCAAACGTATCTGAAAATTACATGGAAATTCATCTTTTCTGGGCTGGAAAAGGGACATGTTGTATTCCTGCTCAAGGGACTTATGGGCCTTTAGTCTCAGCTATCAGTGCAACGCCAGGTAACCACAAAGACTTTCATGATCTTCCTAGAGCCCAATGTCTCTTCCCTGCTCACTACCAGCTTCTCTTCTCTGCAGATTTCGTACCTACTGTAGAGAATAAGTTGCCCCCGAAATCCAAGAAAAGAATTGGTATAATTGTAGGAGCCATTGTAGGAGCAGGAATGATAAGTATATTGGTGATTGCTATCATATTAATCATCCGTCGGAAAAGGAAAAGGGCGGCTGATGAAGAAGGTAATGAGAAAGTCTTAAGCTTTGTTAAAGTCAACAATTGTAACTTTCAAAGCGGTTCTTTTCAACTACATACATTTATGCAGTGCTACAAAGTCTGGACATCAGGCCCTACACCTTTAGTTACTCAGAACTCAGAGCTGCAACTCAAGATTTTGATCCTTCCAACAAGCTTGGGGAGGGAGGATTTGGACCTGTTTTTAAGGTAAGACCCTTCTTAGACAGAATATGATGGATCATCAATACAGTGGAATGGATGTAATTTATCCACTGGCTATATTACAGGGCAAACTGAACGATGGAAGAGAGATAGCCGTGAAGCAATTGTCAGTTGCATCCAGGCAAGGCAAGGGTCAATTTGTTGCGGAGATTGCGACTATATCAGCTGTTCAGCATCGCAACCTTGTAAAATTGTACGGATGCTGCATTGAGGGAAATCAGCGCATGCTTGTATATGAATACCTCTCAAACAAGAGTCTAGATCAAGCTTTATTCGGTACGCAAATAAGGTTCATTATCTTTCTTTCTTTTTTTGTAAACAAAAGTTGCTTACAAGTTGTGAGATTGTGGCAGAGGAAAGGAGTTTGCAGCTTGGTTGGTCAGAGCGTTTTGAGATATGCTTGGGTGTAGCAAAAGGTTTAGCATATATGCATGAGGAGTCAAGTGCTCGTATAGTGCATAGGGATGTGAAGGCAAGCAATATTCTGCTGGACTCGGATCTTATCCCGAAACTGTCTGACTTTGGATTGGCCAAACTATATGATGATAAGAAGACGCACATAAGTACTCGAGTTGCAGGGACGATGTAAATATCTTGAAAGCCTCACATCACATGTTATTGTTAAAAGTATCATGAATTGATTGGTCACAACTTCGGATGCAGAGGATATCTGTCACCAGAATACGTGATGCTTGGACATCTTACGGAGAAGACGGATGTGTTTGCGTTTGGTATAGTGGCTCTGGAAATTGTGAGCGGAAGGCCCAACTCCTCACCAGAAATGGATGAAGACAAACAATACCTTCTCGAATGGGTATGACTTTATTATATATCTATATGTGAGCTAAGAAGGAAGATGTTTGTCGCTGAAACTTGAGTCTGTGAATGTAATGCAGGCATGGAGCCTACACCAAGAGAACCGTGATTTGGAATTGGTGGATCCGGATCTAACAGGAGGATATGAGGAGGAAGAAGTGAAACGTGTAATAGGGGTAGCCTTCTTGTGCACACAGACAGACCATGCAATACGGCCAGCAATGTCCCGAGTGGTAGGGATGTTGACGGGGCATGTGGAGATAAGGGAAGCCAATGCGAAGCCAGGGTACGTATCTGAGAGAACATTCGAGAATGCAATGAGCTTCATGAGTGGTTCAACGAGCTCCAACTGGATATTGCCTGAAACTCCAAAGAATCCTTCCAAGTCCCAAGTTGAACAAACTTGAATGAAACATTTGCTTACTTACCCTTTGGGTTGTGCTATTGTATTGTAAATACATACGATACGAGAAGCAAAGCCTTGTCTGACCAAAAGTCCCTTTGACTATTGTTGTCTTAATGCTTTTGACATTCATTTTTTAAAACCAAAAGATGGTGATGGGGGCAGCCGCCATTGTTGATTGTTGATTGTTGATTGTTGAAATCTCCTCTCCCCGGAGAGCGCGTGCACCCCACGTGCTCATGAGATTAGTAGCGTGTTGGTTGGATTAGATTAATTAATTCAAATTTAAGCGAGTTGCGCATCTCTTCTCCTTGTTCAAAGTCCCGAGGAACACCGTAAGTCTTTCTTAGTATTTTCTTGAGGTAATAACCTCAGTCTCCTTTATCGACGATGCCCAGGCTACGGCGGCGGTCTCTCTGTCTTCTCCTCACAGTCTGGTTCCTTTTGTGTATTTCCGGTTCAGTTCACTTGGTTCGAGCTCAAAACCAAACCGGAGCCACTACTCATCCCGACGAAGGTCTGTCTGTCTTCTTCTTCTTTCAACACTTAGGACCAATTGGGTTGCAGGCTATAGCTAGTATTCGGATCCTAATACCCCATGTTTTTTTTTTTTTTTTTTTGGTCAACTCTTACCGGTTGGTTAGTTTCACATTTAACATTTGGTTTCTAATAATATGTTGATTAGTATTTAAGCGTAATAATTAGAGATTAAGGAGGGCCTAATAATAATGATGGATAAACAGCCCGAGCTTTGAACTCCATCTTCGCCGCTTGGAGGATCCGGGCGCCTAGTGAATGGAACATCACCGGCGAACTTTGCTCCGGCGCAGCCATCGACGACAGCATCACCGACACCAACCCTGCCTACAACCCTCTTATCAAATGCGACTGCACATTTGTCAACTCCACAATCTGCCGCATCACCGCCCTGTACAGCCTCTCCTCCCCTCTCCTCTCTCTCTCTCTCTTTTGTTTTGTGCACCCCAAGTGTTAGCTCTTCAATTTTCTTCTTGGTTGATGCAGCAAGGTTTATGCGAGGGAAGTTGTAGGACCTATACCTCCACAGCTCTGGACATTGCAATACCTCACAAATCTGTATGCTTCTATCCAGTCACTTTCGATTATATAATCAAAAAGAAGACATTCACAACCATCTTCTTCTTTCAGGAACTTGGGTCAAAATGTTCTCACAGGCTCCCTGCCTCCTGCCATTGGTAATTTGACTCGTATGCAATATATGTAAGCCTCTTTTTCTTCGTTTCTCTTTCTTATGACCATTTCTTCTCCCTCACTCTCACATGTTCATCACGTAGGACTTTTGGGATCAATGCCTTGTCTGGCCCTGTTCCTAAGGAAATTGGTTTGCTTACAGATCTAAGATCACTGTAAGCTTTGCTTAGATATGATCTAATGTCTTCTGGATGATTTTGATGTTTCTTGTATGCATGCAGTGGTATTAGTTCAAATAACTTTTCTGGTTCTATACCACCTGAGATTGGGACTTGTACAAAACTACAGAAAATGTGAGAGAATATACATGTATTTTTTTCATTTCCTGTTTTAGATTCAGATATGAAAACTTTGACTTGAAAATTTATTGCAGGTATATAGGAAGCTCTGGACTCAGAGGTGGCATACCTTCAGCATTTGCTAATCTTGTGGAGCTCACAGACGCGTATGATTTTTCTTTATTGAATTCACATTTACTTTCATCACTATACATTTTCTTTGTTTTGCCTTGAGGGTGATCTTTATTTTGCTTTAATGTTTGTACCAGTTGGATTACCGATCTGGAAATTACTGGTCGGATACCGGACTTTATAGGAAACTGGACCAAACTTACTACCTTGTAAGAAGATTTCATTTTTACTCTTTAGTAGAAAATGCCTCTTTATTTTCTCCACTGCAGGAGAATCTTCGGAACTGGTTTGAGTGGTCCGATACCGTCCTCATTTTCCAACTTAACTTCTTTGACAGAACTGTATGTGTTGTCCCAATGATTATTGTATACTTTCTTTCCCTCTCTCTCTCCCCTCCACATAATCCTATTTTAAATGTAGGAGGCTTGGTGATATATCCAATGGAACCTCTTCTCTTGAATTTATCAAAGACATGAAATCTCTTAGTATACTGTAAGGCCATTTTGATTCAACCCAATCTTTGATCAAATTAGTGCACTGTTTAACGTATATGGTTTCTGATATATGTTGCAGAGTATTTAGGAACAGCAATCTCACTGGGACAATACCCTCCTATATCGGAGAATATTCAAGTCTGCGACAAGTGTAAGTACAACATATGTCCGCTTGTTTCTTCTTTAAATGCTCTGAAAGCTGTTTCAGAGTCTTTTTCTGTTAAAAAAAAAAAAGAAGATGATTTGTGAACTTTATGTGTCTATTTTCTAGTGATTTAAGCTTCAACAAACTACATGGACCAATTCCGGCTTCACTTTTCAACTTAAGTCAACTTACTCACTTGTAAGATGATATGTTTCCTGCAATGTTTTCCCAGTGATTTATGATGATAATCGTCAAAGAACCTTGATGTCTTCACTCTTCTTATTAGGTTTCTGGGGGACAACACGTTGAATGGTTCCTTGCCCACTCAAAAGAGTCAGACTTTGATCAATATGTGAGGAACAAAAGTCCTTTATATTCGTCTTTGATCCCCTAATTTTTGGAATAAAAAAAAAAAAAAGATCCTCATCATATATAGACTCAAGTTTCTACGCCTATTAGTCAACACTTATTCAAGTTGAATAATCATTGTTCTTTTATACTACAGAGATGTGTCGTACAATGATTTATCTGGAAGTTTTTCTTCATGGGCGAGCTTACCAAACTTGAAACTGTAAGTAAAGAAAACACTATAATAGTGTTATTCAATCTCAGAAAAAAAAATCCTTAGTGTCTAACTGTCTATTGATTAGGCTTCTTCATATCCGTCATGAAGCTTCCTTTTTGCCAGTAAACATTTATTATAATCATTACGAAATTGTATGTTATTTGTGCAGCAACCTTGTTGCTAACAACTTCACCTTAGAAGGTCTCGACAAGAGGTGATTTTCTTATATATGTTCTTGTTGGTGCTTGAAATGCTAATATGCTTCTCTTTTCTAGACGACTTATCATTTATTTTCTTTGTGTTAAAAGTGTTTTATCAGGACTTAACTGCCTACAGAAGAACTTCCCCTGCAATCGGGGCAAAGGAATATGTAAGTGTAACAATGGACAGTGCTTGTATGTATTGTTGGAAAAAGATTTGCTTAAGGTTTTGTCTATTGACTGGTGCGTAGATTCTGACTTTGCGATCAACTGCGGAGGCCCACAAATACGGTCTGTTAGCGGAGCAGTATTTGAGAGGGAGGACGAGGAGCTTGGACCAGCTTCATTTGTCGTGAGTGATGTTCAGAGATGGGCAGCCAGTAGCGTAGGACTTTTTGCTGCAAGTAGCAATAATACATACATAGTGACTTCACAATCACAATTTGTCAACACTTTGGAGTCAGAGCTCTTCCAGTCAGCAAGACTTTCTGCATCTTCCCTAAGGTATTATGGGTTGGGGCTGGAAAATGGAGTCTATACCGTAACACTTGAGTTTGCTGAAATACAAATTCTTGGTTCTACTTCAAACACTTGGAGAGGTTTAGGAAGACGACGTTTTGACATTTATGTCCAGGTCTGCACTACTTGATCGAGCCTTGAGCTTTACAAGAACTTTTTGCTTCTGAAGGAATTATGAGACCTATCTTGATGTTTTTCCAGGGAAGACTTGTTGAAAGAGATTTTGATGTACGCAGAACAGCTGGTGACTCTACTGTTCGAGCAGTTCAGAGAGAATATAAAGCAAATGTATCTGAAAATTACATGGAAATTCATCTTTTCTGGGCTGGAAAAGGAACATGTTGTATTCCCATTCAAGGGGCTTATGGGCCATTAATATCGGCCCTCAGTGCCAAACCTGGTAACACAAGAATGGCGATTTCTTTCTTCTTTTTTTCTATCTCTTGATGCATATTGTTCTTGTTGTTCAGATTTTACACCAACCGTGGCTAACAGGCCACCATCAAAAGGAAAGAACAGGACTGGTACTATTGTGGGTGTTATTGTTGGCCTTGGACTTTTGAGCATCTTTGCGGGTGTGGTTATCTTCATCATCCGAAAAAGAAGAAAGCGGTACACAGATGATGAAGGTATATATGTAATAGGATCACAAACTTGGCCTCTTTGATTAATCATTAAACTTGAGTATCATCTTTCAAATTGGTTCATTTTTTTCTTGCAGAGCTACTTAGTATGGATGTTAAACCTTACACCTTTACTTACTCGGAACTTAAGAGTGCTACTCAAGATTTCGATCCCTCTAACAAGCTTGGAGAGGGAGGTTTTGGACCTGTTTATAAGGTAATCCACATAACATCTGAATATACTAGCAAAACATGTTTTGTTTTGAATAACACATTCAACAGGGAAAACTCAGTGATGGAAGAGAGGTAGCAGTAAAGCTGTTGTCGGTGGGATCCCGGCAAGGGAAGGGGCAATTTGTTGCAGAAATTGTAGCAATTTCTGCAGTTCAACATCGTAATTTAGTAAAACTTTATGGATGCTGCTATGAAGGAGATCATCGTTTGCTCGTATATGAATACCTTCCTAACGGAAGTCTTGATCAAGCTCTATTTGGTAAGTGATCTATCGACTCTGCCAAGCTTAATTAAAAAGCACTTGCCATTGATATCGATGTTGCAGGGGATGGTAAGACTTTACATCTAGATTGGTCAACCCGTTATGAGATATGTCTCGGAGTTGCCAGAGGTCTAGTCTACCTACACGAGGAGGCGAGGCTTCGCATAGTACACAGGGATGTGAAGGCCAGCAACATTTTGCTTGACGGTAACCTGGTCCCAAAAGTTTCTGATTTTGGGCTTGCAAAACTATACGATGACAAGAAAACTCACATAAGTACCCGAGTAGCAGGGACGATGTAAGTGTCTGAGTTTTGGTTTGCAAACACAATCATGGATTTATTATAACACATGTTGTTGTGCAGTGGATATCTTGCGCCAGAGTATGCGATGCGTGGTCACCTAACAGAGAAAACGGATGTGTATGCCTTTGGTGTTGTGGTCCTTGAGCTAGTGAGTGGAAGACCAAACTCTGATGAGAACCTGGAGGATGAAAAGAGATATCTTCTTGAATGGGCATGGAATCGACACGAGAAAAGCCGTGAAGTTGAACTTATTGACCCTGAGCTGAGTGAATTCAACATGGAAGAAGTGAAACGCATGATAGGCATTGCTCTGCTTTGCACTCAGACATCTCATGCCTTGAGACCACCAATGTCACGAGTGGTGGCCATGCTTTCAGGAGACATTGAGGTGAGTGATGTCACATCTAAGCCAGGCTACCTAACCGACTGGAGATTTGATGACACCACAAGCTCCTCGCTCACCAAAGAGACAGGAGCTCCTGATTCCTTGACCACGGCCGAGATATCACCCAGAAGCACCGACTCTAAGCCGATGCTTGGAGCCAAGATGCATGAGGCAACCAACCATATAGTGGTTACGGAGATGCTGTTCACTGGCGGAACCAGCTTATAACGAGGAGGGTCAATTGACCCATGCGACTCTTGTAAAAAAAAACTACTTGCTTATATAATTAGCACTCAATAGATTATTTGGTTTGAATAAGCAAGCTTGACCCTTATGATATAAGTTCAAACTCTTTCTTTGCACCCTACTTGATAAAATTTATTTTCATTTAGTCATTTGTTTTTATATGTTTTGTTAAGTTTTCAATTTTTATTCAGTTTCTTAGATAATAATCTTCGTTTGTTCTTTTTCCCCATTAATTGTGTCTTTTTTAGTAACTAATAGTAGTATCTTAAATATTTAATAAATTTAAATAAAAATGTTTTTACCAAAATGAATTTGATTTTCATTAAACCGTAAAACTGTACATTGTTCAGTTTATATACATTTGAATAAACCAACAACTAATCCTATACTAAACCGGAACAATAAACACTATACACATATATACAATGAAAGTCCCCCTCAAGATGGGACGAAAATGTTCAAGAGACCCATCTTGTCCATCAGACGATGAAAAGGAGCAGGGTATAGTGGTTTAGTAAACGGATCAGCTAGCTGCAAATCTGTTCTGACATGAAGAAGTTTGAAGACACCTGCAACAAGTCTTTCACGAACACTATGGCAATCAATTTCAAGGTTCTTCGTGCGTTCATGGAAGACAGAGTTATGAGCTATATGAATTGCTGCAGTGTTATCACAGAACAGGAGAGTAGGCTTGACTAGTGGAAAGCGCAATGTGTGGAGGAAATTAGTGATCCACACCAACTCATCAGAGACAAAAGACAAGCTGCGTTACTCAGATTCTGCAGAGCTTTTAGCTACTACTTGTTGCTTCTTTGATCTCCAAGAGATAAGAGAAGTTCCAAGGAAAATGCAGTATCCAGAGGTAGAACGTCTAGTGTCTTGGCAAGATCCCCAATCAGCATCTGCAAAAGCTTGAATTTGCATCTCTGCTTTGACCGAGTAGAATAAACCCTGGCCAATAGTACCTTTCACATAATGCAAGACCTTGAGAACAGCTTGATGATGGTCTGCTCTTGGTGCCTCAGAGAACTGACTTAGCTTATTGACAGCATAGGTAATGTCAGGTCTGGTTATTTGAAGGTACATCAACTTGCCAATCAGACGGCGGTAAGCCTTAGCATCAACAAGTTCACCACCAGTATCTTTAGAAAACTTCATGTGAGGATCCATTGGGATACTCGACGGTTTACATCCAAGAAGGCCAACCTCATCAAGAAGATCCAATGCATATTTGCGTTGGCAAATATGAATGCCTTCAGAAGAACGAGCAATTTCAAGACCAAGAAAATACTTAAGAGGTCCGAGATCCCGTAGCTTGAAATAGCTCTTCAAATCAGACTTCAGCGTCTCCACAACCTGATCATTGTTACTGGCAATAACAATGTCATCAACGTAGACCATAACACACATAAACAAAGAGTCATTGATCTTGATAAAACATGTTGGATCAGAGGCAGTCTGATCAAACCCCAAGTTGATGAGTGTTGTGGAGAATTTCAAGAACCATTGGCGAGACGCCTGTTTTAAGCCATATAATGATTTTTCAAGCTTACATACAGCATTAGGAGGAAGGGAGTCCCCCTGTCTAGCAGCATATCCTGGTGGAAGCTTCATATAGATTTCTTCATTAAGATCACCATTAAGTAAAGCGTTAGAGATATCAAGCTGATGTAGGGAAAAACCATGAATGGCTGACAAACTAAGAATCAGTTTTATTGTGGTAAGTTTAACCACTGGAGAAAACGTCTCGATATAGTCAATACCCTCCTGTTGAGTATAACCTTTGGCAACCAAACGAGCCTTATTGTGCTCAATACTGCCATTTGCATTGAACTTAACTTTGTAGACCCATTTGCAGCCAATAGGAGTTTTATCAGGAGGTAAAGAACAGATAGACCAAGTATGAGTTCCTTCTAAAGCAGTGAGTTCCTCCTCCATAGGTACATCCCAAACCAGAAGTTTCTTAGCCTCAGTATAAGTTTTGGGTTCTTTGACTTTGTCAATGGAAGCTAAAAAAGAGTAGTAAAGAGGAGAAACTTTACTATAGGAAAGGGATTTAGATATCTCATGAATGGTTGAGGATTTTACTGAAGGACAGTAATAGTCCTGAAGATAAGCAGGTTTCTTTGTTCTCCTATGAGATGTATGAGCAGAAGGCTCAGGAACATCAGTGATAGGATCTGCAGAAGGCAGAATCTCTATAGAATTGGAATGAGAAGAAGTCTCATTACCAAGATCAGTGATAGTCACAGGAGAACATGCTAAATCCAGATCAGGAAAGAAAGACAAATGATCTTGAGAAAGATCTGGTTTAGCAAAAGGAAAGAGCTCTTCATGAAAGACAACATGTCTAGAGATCAAGATAGAATTAGTCTCTAGATCTAAGAGTTTGTATCCTTTAACACCAGATGGATATCCAATGAAGGTACAAGCTCTAGCTCTGGGTTCAAATTTATGTCTGCTCTTAGGAGAAGTAGATGAATAACATAGACAACCAAATGTTCTTAGGTGGTTTACTAGTCAACACCTCAAATGGACTTTTATCCTTCAGAACAGGGGCAGGTAAGCGATTGATTAGATGAACTGCAGTGAGAATACACTCACCCCAGTATGGAAGAGGAATATGGGATTGAAAGAATAAGGATCTAGCAACATTTAGGATATGTTGGTGTTTGCGCTCCACAACAGAATTTTGTTGTGGAGTTTCAGGACAGGAAAGATAAGGGATAATGCCTTTGGATTGGTAAAGATTGGTGAACTTTAGTTCTGGAGCATTGTCAGATCTAACACCCTTTATTTTCCTATCAAACTGAGTTTCTATCATCTCTATGAAGTTAGGAAAGACTGTCAAAACATCTGATTTGGCTTTCAGTAAATAAACCCATGTAGCTCTAGAACAGTCATCTACTATGGTCAGAAAATATCTAAAACCATTGTGAGTTGGAACAGAGAATGGTCCCCATGTATCTATATGAAGTAAGTCAAAAGGATTGGCACTCAAACTATTATTAGACACAAAAGGGAGATGTTTCTGTTTTGAAAGATGACAGGTCTTACAATGGAAGTCTGTTTTATTGGGTTGTTTATGAAAAGCCAAAGTAGAATGCATAGACAAGAGTTTAGACATAGAAGGATGACCTAACCTCTTATGCCAAAGATCAGGACTAGAGACAGACGCAGCCACAAAGTTCCTTGGAAAGTCTTTTGATGAAAGAGACTCTATGTCAAGAAAGTATAGATTCGCCACCTCTCTACCCATTCCAATCATTAATTCCTGAGTATGACCCTGAATACCACAAGAAACTTCGTCAAACCAAATCCTACAATGCATTTGTTTAGTGAGAGAGCTAACACTTAAGAGATTGAAATTGAACTGAGGGATGTATAAAACATCATTAAGTATCAATTCACTACCCAAATGAATATTTCCTATTCCAACAATGCTCACAGAAACTCTAGTAGGAAGAGTGACAGTGGTATTAGGAAGAGATTTGAAAGTAGTGAATGAAGATCTTTGATGAGTAATATGATTGGTTGCCCCTGAATCTATAACCCATGCATTAATAGGAGTGGCTTGATGATAAGTAGAGCAAACATAAGGCCTAGCAATTCCGGTAAAAGAACATAGGATAGAGGGATAAAAATTACCGGATATTGGGCATTGGTTTGAGGAAGAAGGAATAGAAGCTGAGACTGAGTGAACTTCTGGTGTGGGATGAGAACTAGGAGGCTGAAGTTTACTGCTTAAGAAGGAGACCAACTGTTGGATCTGAGCAGGGGAGAGATCATCATTCTGTGGTTCTGATACATTATCTTCAAGTGTCACATTAGCAGAAACAGGTATATGAGATGTTTCTGTCTTCTGATTGGGTTTAAAACTGGTTGGATAACCATACTTCTTGTAACACTTATCAATAACATGACCAGAACGCCGACAGTATGTGCAATAGGGCCTATCCTTTCTTATGAAGTTTCCGGTATTACCTTGAGGTTTACCTGAATCCTGAACCTGAGTTTGTGAGATTTGAAAAGCAGCAGAAGAAGCAACACTGTTAGTGGAAGCATCTTTTTGACTGTCTTCTTGATCAAGAAGGTTGTAAACCTCAGACAAGGTAGGTAATGATTTCTTCATAAGAATATGGCTCCTGATGCTCTCATAGTTCTCATTTATTCCCATCAAGAAATCAATCACTCGATGTGCTTCTTTTTCAGCAATGAATTCTTCAACAGTTGTAGCTGGAGGTTGAATATTAGCCAACTCTTCCCAAAGAGATTGAGTCTTAGTATGGTAAGAGGACAAATCCATGCTACCTTGACGGAGAGAGAGTAGCTGATGACGAAGCTTGTACAATCTTGGAAGATTGGATTTATGGAATCGAGTATGTAGATCTTTCCATATATCCGCAGCATGTTTGATGTAAAGGATACTGGAATAGATCTTCTTCGAAACACTATTAAGAATCCAGGATTTGATCATACTGTTGCAACGACACCAGATCTTGAAATAGACATCATCTTCATCAGGTTTAGCAATCGATCCATCCACAAATCCTAGTTTATTCTTCGCCTCTAAACTAGTGGTCATAGCAATGATCCATGTACCATAATTGTTACCATCCAGAGGTTCCGAAACTAAAACTAATCCGGGATGATCAGAGTTATGAAGATGATATGGAGAGTGAACATTATCAGGATTGTTTGATACCTCAAAACGATCCTGAAATGGCGATTGAGAAGGACGGCAAAACTTTGAGCGATCTTCTGCATCAGAGTACGCCTGATCGAAATCGGTTTTCGGAGATTCCGTCTTAGTCGAACAATATTTCGATTTACAATTATGTTTCTCCATTGCAGCTCAGCTAAGCTCGGAAGAAGATGAAATCGAGCTTGATCAATAGCTTGTCAATAGGAGGAGACGAATATCGAAGAGATTCGAGCTCAAGACGAAGATGATCGAAGAAAATCAAGGAGAATCGAATAATTTCAGATCAAAATCACAACGGTAAAGTTCGTTAGGAGAGAGAAAGCGTGTTTCTTCGCTCTGATACCATTTTACCAAAATGAATTTGATTTTCATTAAACCGTAAAACTGTACATTGTTCTGTTTATATACATTTGAATAAACCAACAACTAATCCTATACTAAACCGGAACAATAAACACTATACACATATATACAATGAAAAATGTATTTAAAAGTCATTTGATATGTATTATATAATTTTTAATATATATTATATAATTAAATTTAAATTGACCCACATAACAAATATTTCTGGCTCCGCCACTGATGCTGTTTGTGTAAATAAATGAGGATCACTATTTTCTGGAGAATAAATATCACTTTTATGCTCTTCAAAAATCCTCTAATATGTTGAGAGATGTTGCTACTTGCTATGTAATTGAATGAACTAGACAAGGTGTTTTAATTTCATGAGAGGAGACTTGACTGTTTTCGAGGTTCAAGTCTCTAGTGTCACTGGCTGCAGAACACAAAACAGGTCGCGTAAAAAAGTTGTTGTCAAAAGTCTTAACCTTCCACTAGACACTAGACAAGGTGTCAAAACACTGGCTGCAGAACACTGGACAAGGTGTTTGTTTTTTGTTTTTTTTTTAATTCTTTCAAAAAAAAAAAGTCTTAACCTTCCACACAACGACCTTTGCATGCATAATCATTCACAAGTCTTGTGGCATCATTAATACTTCTTTTGAACCGTAATTAAAAAGGTTGTCTTTTTTCTCTCTCGTGGCGACTTAAAAGGGGATTAGGGTTTTGTTTACCAAATCTCCGAGCCCGGTCGGCCTTACGCCGTCCGACGAGAATTCTCCACCTCCCCACTTCTTTTCTCCTCCTCGAGCCATGAATCGTAAGAGAAAGAAAAAGTTAGCTGCCTCAAAAAGATATCGCGTCTTGTGCTTGGATCCTCATCCTCGCCCGAAGCGGCTCCCGGTGTCTCTGATCTCGGAAAGCCTCCGGTGTCTCCTCCTCTTGCTGGTGAGCTTGCTCCCGGTGTCTCAGCGGATGCGTCCGCCGTTCAGGAGCCCGATGTGTCTTCTCCGAGTTCCCCTGTCTGTGGGCTCTGAATCTTTGCCGTCAGTCGATGTGCCGCCTTTGGACCTTGTTCAAGGACAAACGGAGACTGACTCTACTCATCCTGTTGATGAGGAAAAAACTTCCATCCCGGTCTCGCCTTCAGCCCCTGACCAGGGTGCAATAGTCCGCGAGTCCATCTCTCCATTACCTCAGAGAAATTACGCCTCTCTTTTAAAGGAATCCGCGCTTTTAGAGGAAATTGGTACTCCTTCTGAACATGTCTCAGGGGTTCTTTTTGTGTTTATTCCGGATGAGAACATTGTTACAGCCAAAGAGGAGTTTAAGTATTTTCTGTTTGCCAGCTTTCATGGAGGACAACCAGCAATGGGAAGAATCATTGGGGTTGTTAACGCTCTCTGGGCTAAAACTGGCCCGAGAATTTTTGTACACTCGATTGGCGAAGGCTCGTTTCTGCTTCGGGTGGTTAATCCAAGAACGAGGGAGCTGCTTCTGTCGCGAAGTTTTTGGAATATAGCTGGCTTTCCAATGTTTGTTGCACCTTGGTCCCCAGACTTCACTCCAAAAATAGCTCCAATCACGGCTGTTGTTGTTCCTGTCGAATTTCGTGATGTTCCTTACTTGTTGTTCAACAAGGAAAGCTTGAGTAGGATTGCAACGGCTGTTGGGAAACCAGTCTCGCTAGCACCAGAAACTGAAAGGAAGGAAAATTTTCAGGTTGCTAAACTCTTTGTGCGTGTTAATCTCACTAAAGCCCTACCAAGTAAGATTATTACAGGTTTCTCAAATGGTAAGGAAGCTCAGATTGCGGTTTCTTATCCTTGGCTACCCGTAAAATGCACCGATGTGGTAAGTTTGGACACAGTAAGGAGAAGTGTCAATCGACCTCAGTCTTAGGTCGCATTATTCATCAAACGAGATTATCGTCGTCGGATGTTTCTCAGAAGCGATCAACATCTCGTCCTGATAGAAACCGGGAGATTAGACACCGCTCACAATCAAGGACTAAAGCTTCCTCGCCTCATGATACGCTGTTGCTTGAGTAGGAGATACAGAGGCCCGGTAAAGAGCATGTTTTGGAGCATTGTGTTGCTGAGGTGTCGCCTTCGATTAATGTCCAGGACTCTAAAGATGTTCAGGGATGCTCTAAGGCATTGCCATGGGATCTCAGCGTCCCTAATACAACACCGGATATTCCTGCTGATAAGGAGGAAGGAGAATTGAGTGTTGACAACACTTCTTTTGTTGTAGTGCAGCATCCGTTAAATGCTTCTGTCAGTAATGATTCAGAGAGACCATATGAAAGTGACCCATCGTTCTTCCTAGTTTCGGGTAAGTGTGGCCGCAAGGATGCGTTAAATCATTAAAAAAGTAATTATGTTTTTGTGTGGAATGTAAGAGGGCTTAATAGCGATCGACGCCACAGTATGACCAAGGAATGGATTAATATCTATAGACCTCTTTTTGGAGCTTTTGTTGAAACTCATATTCTAGAAGAAAATGCGGATAAAATTTTGCGAGCTGTGCCTCCGGATTGGAAGGATTTTGGAAACTACAGTCACCATGAATCAGGGAGGATTGTGGTTGTGTGGGATCCGTCGGTTACAACTTTTATCTATCATGCTTCGGCTTAAGCAGTGACTTGTGGTTTTTTTTTGTTTTAGCGGAAAATATTTCGGTGACAGTAACTTTTGTGTATGGATTTAACTTGGTGGATGAGAGAAAGAGTTTGTGGGAGGAGCTTTCTTTAATAAATTATTCTTCACCAGTCAGATCGCATCCGTGGGCTGTTATAGGGGATTATAACCAGATAATGCGCCTGGAAAACCACTCTAACCATCTTACTTCGGTGGTAGATACCTCAGGTATGGAAGACTTTAACCTTGCTCTTCATGATGCTGATCTTTTTGAGGCGCATGCTAAGGGTTTACCGTTTACGTGGTGGAAAAATCAAGACGAGAATCCTATCTCGAAGAAAATTGATCATGCTGTAATAAATCATGCTTGGTCTGCTGCTTTTCCCGACTGTTATGCGGAATTCTTAGAGCCACAGCAATCTGACTATGCTCCTTGCTTGGTCAGAATCCCCTTTTTTAGGCGGCAGGTGCGTAAGCCATTCAAATTCTTCCATCACGTAATTGACAGCCCCTCTTATGCTGAAACAATCACGAGTTCTTGGAATTGTGGAGAGATATTGGGAACAGACCAGTTTAAGCTTGTGAGGTCTATGAAGTTGTTAAAGCAGCCTCTGTGGAATTTGAATAAAAGGCAGTTCACTGGTATAACAGAAAGGGTGCGAGAGCAAGCTATTAAAGTGGAAGGGTTACATCGACACCTTCTCACTAGTCCAACTAGTGCAACAGCAGCAGAGGAGCATCGAGAACACAGCAAATGGAAACGCTTACTGTCAGCTGAAGAAAAGTATTTCAAGCAGCGTTCTCGTGTCCGTTGGGCTAACGTGGGAGACAAATTAACATCCTTTTACTTCAGAACCGTTGCTCAACGTGTAACGCCGAATCATATTCATTTTCTGAAGGATGAGCAGGACCGAATGATCAGTTCCATGGATGAGATTAAATCACACGCTGCATCCTATTTCGAAGATACACTTGGCCAAACGGACCAACCAATATCCTCTGCTTCGGTCGATAGGCTTAAGGAACTCTTACCATTTTGCTGCTCTGAATCGCAAGTAGCAGCTCTGCGGAAAGAAGTTTTTAGCAGAAGAGATCCGAGCAATTGTCTTTGCTATGCCTCTGAATAAAATCGGGGGCCCCGATGGATACTCGGTGGAGTTTCTCCGAGCTTCTTGGGACACTGTGGGGCAAGATGTGGTGGCTGCGGTGATAGGTTTCTAAGTTTTACCCTATTCTAAACTGCAAGTGAACAGCAATGTCAAAGTAGTATATAGGGTTATCGAATCCACAGGGACACTTGGTCTCAATAGAAACAGAAACGTAGAGATTAAACTAGAAATAAAGCAAGTAGTGAAGTAAATAAATTGCGTTGCAAGAAAGTAAACAGTAGCAGGAATCGGTTTTGTAAGCAATAAACTAAAAGCGTCAAGCCTAGGGTATTCTCAGGAAATCAGACAAGCAGACAAGCTAATCAGTCAGGATCAAATTAAACTCAGTTCTAGAACTCAAATCACGGAAATAGAGTTAACCAAATCTCTTTGCGAAAACTCTCTAAGCCTAAGTGCAGTAACCCAAATCTCTTTGCAATTACTAACAGATTAAACTAGCATTAAGTTCAAGTTCGATATGTTCACAATTAAACTAAGCCAAATCTCTTTGCGAATAATTTAATTGCTCAACCTAAATAGTTCAGATTCCTAAACCCCACTCTCGTGACGTATTTAGCAACCTCAGATCTAGATTCTAATTGATCAGGTTAGAACTAGCTTTAAGCACAATTTAGTTTGAAGAACATTCTAATCATGTGAATCCTAACTGAATTAAACAAGTCTAGCAAGTCATCAAACCCTAATGAGAAACCCTAAACTCAACTATGGATCTACTCAGACATGATTAATGAAAACATAATCAAAGAAATAATAGATTGCATATAAGAAATTAAATAGATAAAGGGGTTCGAAATCTTCTCCAAAATAAGTGAATACAGGAAATAGATCAGCCTCAAAAAGCTCTAGAAATCTCTTAGCTCTAAGTATCAAAGCGTCTCTAAATAAAACACCAAAAACTAGTATATATAGGCATAATCTCGGATGGGGCTTCTGTGTAAATACTGGAACTATCTTGGGCTTCTTTGCAAATCTTCATAACTTCATTAAACCGACGTGTACGGCCCATCTCGGTAGTGTGTCGACCGATGCACAAGGTGTGTCGGTCGATGCATGATCAATAAATCAGGCAGTGACTTCAGCTCTCGGCCAAAACGTCCCAAAAGTCCCAAAATGCTCCAAATATCTCCAATTAGCTCCAAACTTGATTAAACCTGTAAAAGACTCTAAACGAATACAAAAGACACTAAAAACACATCTATATCATGGTCTAAACTGGGTAAAAACCATGATATATCAACTCCCCCACACTTAGCCTTTGCTTGCCTTCAAGCAAAACAGAGAACTACAATGTAGTGAAGAGGTTTGAAAACTCTTCAGAAACTCATTTTGTCCTAGAAGCAGCAGCATTCAGATTCCCCTTAGTAATCCACATGAAAGAATCAATCTACAGACATCAAGACCAACATATACTTCCCCCACACTTAGCAACTGTCCTAAGTAAACTCCACAATCACATTCAAGCATTCAAATTCTCCCTACTGACTTCTGCAAGTATTAAAGTGCGGTCTCACCTAAGGAGTATCGATCAAAGGGCACATGGGTTCTTACTTTGCCAGCTCTAGACCACCATACTATCTTTCTCTAGTCCCTTTCTTCTCTTTCCCTTCCTTAACAACTGATTTTTCCCCATTGGGTATCATTTTATTTTTTTTATCAGTGTTCTTCCCGTTATGGGGTGTACTTTGGACACATTCCATGGATACACAGGATATGAGAGTTTTAGCTACCATTCCCATGACCACTTCGGAGTTACTAACTCATCCTCAGTTTATTATCTTTTTTTTTTTTTACTTTATGGAAGGGGAGAAGGGAACTAGATAGGACAGGTTTACAAGCTGTGTCAGAACTAGCAAAGGAACCTGACACAAAGTATACCAAGCCCTTAGGTGAGAAAATCTAAGTCAGTATTAGGGGTGAAGTCAGTAAAAGGATCCTCTGATACCTGAAGTGATGTGGGTGTCCTCAGTAGGTTGATCCGTGATGGGGTTTTCTAATAGTCATAATTAATCTGCAGCTTCATCTCAATGGTCACTTAAGTTCCTGCAAATGCTGCTAATCTTCTCAAAAAATCATTGTTTCCTACTTAAACAAATTTTGACTCGAAAAACAAATTTTTTTTAAAAATGTAACTGACTCTTAAGAAAACAAAAGAAAGTAATTAGTAGAACCTCCCCCACACTTAAGACACACTGTCCCCAGTAGTGTCAAGCAAGGGATTGGTTAAAAGAAAGAAAACAAAAATTAGTGAATTGAATGGTTAGTTCTCTCGGGTTTTACCTCTGTCGCAGTCAGGCATCGATCGTTGAACTAGGTGCACCGACCGTTGCTGTGCGATTTTCGTTGGGGATCGATCGTTGCTCAGGACCGCAACGATCGCTGCAATGCGATTCTTTCGTATTGTGACGATCGACACAATGGTGTGTCGATCGACGCACTGCGATTTGTCCGAAACCTGCAACCAAAAACTCACCAAAACAGAAACAAAAACATAAAATCTAGAAAAATACTAAAATCAAAATGCAAAAATGAAAACAGTGGGTTGCCTCCCACTCAGCGCTCTTTTAACGTCAATAGCTTGACGTTTCAGATGATCTAGGTGGAGGGTGCATCATCCAGAGGCAGAATCTGACCTTCTGGAATCTCGGCCTTAGCCCAATAATGTTTCACCCTCTGTCCATTCACAGTGAATTCAATACCATCCTTACCAGTTAGAACGACAGCTCCATATGGACGCACCTCTTTGATTGTGAAAGGGCCACACCACCTTGATTTCAGCTTTCCTGGAAACAAATGCAAACGAGAGTTATATAAAAGTACATGATCATTAGGCTCAAATTGTCTGGAGACAATCTTCTTGTCATGATATGTCTTAGTCCTCTCCTTGTACAGCTTTGAGTTTTCATAATCAAAATGTCTAATCTCATCCAACTCATTCAGCTGCACCAATCTCCTTTCCGCAGCAGACTTAAGATCAAAGTTCATCTGTTTCACAACCCATGCTGCTTTATGCTCAAGTTCCACTGGCAGATGACATGCTTTTCCATATAGCAGATGGAATGGAGTGGTCCCAAGTGGTGTCTTGAATGCTGTCCTGTAAGCCCATAATGCATCATCCAACTTTGCTGCCCAATCCTTCCTTGTCTTTCCAACTGTCTTCTCAAGGATCTCTTTGATCTGTCTGTTGGAAACCTCGACTTGTCCACTAGTTTGAGGGTGATAAAGAGTAGCGACTCGATGATGAACTCCATGCTTCTTCAGCAGCTTTTCGAAAACCTTATTGATGAAATGAGATCCTCCATCACTTATCACTATACGAGGCACTCCAAATCTGGGGAATATGATGGTCTTAAACAGCTTAATGACCACTGAAGAATCATTGGTTGGACTAGCTATTGCTTTGACCCATTTAGACACATAGTCCACAGCAACCAAAATGAATTTATTCCCATAGGATGAGGAAAAAGGGCCCATGAAATCTATGCCCCAGCAATCGAAAACCTCAACTTCCAGAATGAAATTCTGAGGCATCTCATGCTTCTTGCTGATTTTCCCTCTCCTCTGACAAACATCACACTGAGAGACGAAAGAATGGGTGTCTCTGAACATTGTTGGCCACCAGAAACCTGCTTGCAGAACTTTAGACACAGTCTTGAATGTAGCAAAATGTCCAGCATAATCTGATCCATGACAATGGAAGAGGATGTCTGGAACTTCTGATTCAGCAATGCATCTCCTGTAAAGGCCATCTGAACAGTGCTTATAGAGATAAGGCTCATCCCAGTAGTATCTTCTAAGTTCCCTAAAGAATCTTTTCTTTTCATAGCCCTTTAGATCATCTGGTTCAGTCTCAGCAGCAAGGTAGTTAGCTATATCTGCATACCAGGGTCGATCAGAGGTTGCCACAGCAGAGATCTCGAAATCATAATTTCCAATTCTGATCTTAAAAGACTCTCGGTTCGTATCAGACGTGCATCGACCGTTGCGTGTGCATGTGTCGATTGTTGCTTCCCCGATACTTGTATCGACCGTTGCCAACGTAGCATCGATCGACACAAGGCGATTTTCCCGACAGTTCTGCAACTCACCTCCCAAATCCATCTCAAAAACTGTACCAACCATGTTGACGTTTTCCTCAGGCAAATAGTCATTTATGGGCATGTCTTCCTCAACCAACATCCTTGAAAGGTGATCAGCAACTCCATTCTCAACTCCCTTCTTGTCCCTCACTTCGATATCAAACTCCTGAAGCAACAGAATCCATCTCAACAATCTTGGCTTAGCATCTTTTTTCTGCATCAAATACTTCAGGGCTGAATGATCAGTATGAACAATCACTTTAGAACCAACAAGATAGGGGCGGAATTTCTCGAAAGCAAAGACAACAGCTAACAGCTCTTTCTCTGTGGTTGCGTAGTTCCTCTGTGCATCATCTAGTGTCCTACTAGCATAATAGATAGCATGAAGCTTTCTGTCCTTCTTCTGTCCCAGAACAGCTCCTACAGCAAAGTCACTTGCATCACACATAACCTCAAAAGGTAAATCCCAATCCGGTGGCTGGACTACTGGAGCACTTACTAAAGCCTGCTTGATCTGTTCAAATGAAGTCTTACAGTCTGCATCGAACTCAAATTTGGTATCCTTACACAGCAAAGCAGTTAGTGGCCTAGCAATCTTGCTGAAGTCTTTGATAAACCGTCTATAAAAGCCAGCATGTCCAAGAAAGCTTCTTATAGCCTTAACAGAATCAGGTGCCTGCAGGTTGGTCATTACCTCAATCTTAGCGCGATCCACTTCGATCCCTGCTTCAGACACTTTATGTTCAAGAACAATACCATCTTTGACCATGAAATGGCACTTTTCCCAGTTAAGGACCAAGTGCTTTTCTTCGCATCTAGTCAGTACCTTGCATAGATTATCTAGACATTCATTATAAGATGACCCATAGACTGAGAAGTCATCCATGAATACCTCCATAAAGTCTTCAATCATATCAGTGAATATGGACATCATGCATCTCTGAAAAGTGGCAGGAGCATTACAGAGTCCAAAAGGCAATGTTTTTAAAACCGGACCGGCGACTGAACCGGTAAAACTATTGGGTCATGGGTTAATATGGTCCGACCGGATTCGACCGGGTTCAACCAGATTTGATGATAATTTAATATATATATATATATATATATATATATATTATGTTATTAATTTTAAACTATCAAATAAAACACTTCAATAAACATAATTTTTAAAAACATGTGCAATAATTATTAAAAAAATACTTTAAAGTTTAAATGTTAAATCAACAACGTTCCAAAATATTTAAAAATGTTGAGACCTAGACCAAAAGACGTTATGAAACACCTTAAATTGATAATTTATCTTCAAAACATATTGTTCACCAACACACACATAATGCCTCTTAAATGCATAGTTTTTACTTTCTATGTTATTCAAGCATTGAAAGAAGAGATAAGATATAGTAACACGTTTAATCTTACTTTTAAATAAATATTTAAAACTAATATAGTTATATTTGATTGTTTAAGAAAGAAAAAGTAATTAACAAAATATAAAATAATATTTTTTTATAAAACCCGGTTTGATACGGTTCAATGGGTCGCCGGTTTCCGGTTTTTTGGCGGTCCAACCCGGTTTTTTAATCGGTTCAACTACCATTGGTTTTTATAATCAACCCAACCCGGATATGCTTCCGGTTCATGGTTCAACCCGGTCCGACCACCGGGTCGGTCCGGTTTTAAAAACACTGCCAAAAGGCATCCTACGGTAAGCAAATATGCCATATGGACAAGTGAAAGTAGTCTTTCCCTGATCTTCTGGGTGGATAGGAATCTGAAAGAAACCTGAGTATCCATCGAGGAAGCAGTAGTAAGGGTGATTGGCTAACCTCTCTAGCATCTGGTCAATGAAAGGTAAGGGAAAGTGATCCTTTCTAGTCGCAGCATTCAGTTTCCTGTAATCTATGCACATCCTGTGTCCCGTCACAGTCCTAGTAGGTATCAGCTCATTCTTCTCATTCTTCACAACTGTGACTCCACCTTTCTTAGGCACTACATGGACTGGACTGACCCAATCACTGTCTGAAATAGGATAGATGATCCCAACATCCAGTAGTTTCATAATCTCTTTCTTAACCACTTCCTGGAGATTAGGATTAAGCCTTCTCTGATGCTCAATAGATGTCTTAGACTCATCCTCAAGATGTATCCGATGCATGCACAGCTTTGGTGAGATACCTGAAATGTCATCAAAAGAATAGCCAAGAGCTTTGCGATGCTTGCGCAGCTTGCTTAGTAGTAAAGTGAGCTCTGCGTTGTTTAAACTAGCGTTAACTATCACTGGATAAGTTGAATTAGGTCCAAGAAATGCGTACCTTAGCCCGGAAGGAAGTTGTTTCAAATCTATTTTCGGAGCTTTTTCTTCTGCCCAGTCTGCGTCGCTTTGCAACGACCGATGCTTGGCAAGTGTCGATCGTTGCATCGTCGCGTCAGATACTTCAACCTGCATTGCAGCTTCAATAGAATCCATCAGTCTTGTATAGCACATTGCTGGCTCGTCCTGCAGGTACTCCATCTCCATTATAGAGCTCAGTAAAGCTCTTTCCAGTGGATCTTCAGCATGCGACTGGTGAAAGTACTCGGCAGCTAATTCACTAAGTGTGTCCACATAGAAAGTATGTCCGTCCATGGTTGGTCTCTTTACCAGCTTGTTCATATCAAAACTCATCTTCAGATCCCCCACATTCAGAACTATTTTACCTCTCTGACAGTCAATCATTGCACCAGCTGTAGCTAAGAAAGATCTGCCCAAAATTAGTGGATCCTTTGGTTCCTGTCCATACTGGAGAACCACAAAGTCAGTAGGTATCGCACATTGGCCAATCATTATAGGCACATCCTCCAATACTCCTTCGGGAATCCTGATCGTTCTGTCTGCTAGAACCAGTGATATCCTAGTGGGTCTGAAATCAGTCATACCGAGCCTTTTAGCAACTGAGAGAGGCATGAGGTTCACACTGGAACCAAGGTCACATAAGGATCTTTCGAATCTCTCCCGGTAGATAGTACAATCCAATACAAAGATCCCAGGATCTTTTAATTTCTCAGGAGTTCTGCCTTGAATCACTGCACTGCATACCTCACTGATCATCATCACACTCTCTTCATCAGTCCATTTTCCAGCAATCATATCTTTAAGGCATCTCCTCATCATTGGCGAGGTATCCATGGAGTCAAGCAAAGGCACTTCAACCTTCACCTTTTTTATGAACTCTTTGCATTTGGCATACTGCCTCTCGCTTTTAGCCTTTCTGGGATTCTTGGGGTAGGGAATTTTAGGTTTGTAAACTCTTTCGGTTGACTGGTTTGATTTCTCAGGTTTTGAATCCTCAGCAGTCGCCTTGCATCGACCGTCATTGTATTTGTGTCGATCGTTGCTGGGCGACTTTGTAACGACAGTTTCTTCGTTATCGCTTTGCGTCGACCGTTGCTTGGTGGCATCGATCGATGCATCGCGAATGTCACGGATTTCATCTTCCAATTCTTCAATCTCCGTGAGTTCCTCAACGCTCAGTTGCTTGTTCTGGTTGGGTAACAATTCCTTACCACTTCTCAAGGTTACTGCATTGCATTGGTACTTGGGATTAGCATCTGTTCTTCCTGGAAGATATCCATTTTCCCTCTGAGCATGTCCAGCAGTTCTCGCAACCTTAGCATCAAGCTCCTTCATATGTGTGCTCAGGTATTCAATCTTCCCATCTAGCTCCTTATGGACTGTATCTATTCTCTTGTGTATGTCTGCGTCGCTTTTAATCTGTCCCTCCAGCAGCTTGTTCATCATGGTCTCCATTTTAATCTCAAAAGCAGATCCGTAAGCTCTCTGGGAGTTACTGGTCTGTCCTCCACCGGAAAATCTGTTTCCAGATTGATATCCAAATCTGTTTCCTTGGAAACCAGATCCTCCAATGTAATTCACATCTTCTTCCTGAGTGTCCTCCTCAGTCTGAATTACCTCTACCTCTTGAGCAAAGTGGACAGCCTTCTTTTCACCTAGAAGAGTGCAGATTTTGTCCATCCTGGATCTCAGTTCAGCCATCTCTGAGTTATCAACACTTCCACTAGGTTTCTTCCTCCTTTCATCCATAGTCTTGCAGCTGTTGCTGCCAATTAGATTCTCAATCAACTGCTTAGCCTGTGTAGGAGTCCTGGTGTTGAAGTTGGCATTACTGGAATTGTCCAGCGCAGACTGATATGGAAGATCTATTCCTCTGAAGAAAATACCAATCAGCTGAACTTCAGTGAATCCATGGTGTGGGCAGTCACGCTGATACTGCTTAAATCTTATCCAGGCAGTCTTTAAAGGCTCCACAGCTCCTTGGGAGAAAGTGAGTATGTCCTGTCTGGACTGGTCTGAACGCGCATCATCATAGAAGTGACGCAGGAACTCACTCTTTAAATCTGCCCAAGTGGTATATTGGCCAGGTGCCAGCTGCCTCAGCCATACACTAGCGTCTCCAGCAAGACTGTGTGGAAATAACTTAAGGAACAGATAGTCCAGGCACACTCCCTCATACTTCATGCCAGTAACTATGTCCTCAAACCGATCAATGTGATCCATAGGCTGCTCCGCTTGGTGACCATGAAAAGCAATCTGTCTCATCAGCTGGTAGTAGATGGTCTTGACCTCAAAGTCATTCCTCTCAAAGGCAGGAAGCACTAAAGCTGCTCGGTTTGCATGAAACTCATCAGGTCTGTTGTAGTCAGCTAGTGTCCTCTCATGAACCACCATCCGTCTATCTTGAGCTTGTCTTTGACCCTGGTTTTGTTCCTGTTGCAGTTGCTCAGGAGGGTCAGGGATGACATTCCCTTCAGCATCAACCCTTTGCTCAGCAGCATTGTAAGGATTGTTCTCCGGATCCCTCAGGGTACCCTCAGCATCTGGTATCAAGATCAAACGTTCTCGTACCATTCTCTCTCTTCTTTCTCTTCTGTTAGCTCTTTCTAAACGTCCAAGTTCCTCTAGATTGAGATTAACCAAGCTCGAGTTCGGATTACTTCGAGTTTTCTGCGTTGGCATAAACTGTATGTAATCATCCAGCAACGATCGATGCTATCAGTGCAACGATCGATTCAATCTCAGAATCGCCTAGTGTCGATCGACGCAAGGTGTGCAACGGTCGACGCAAGGCGAGAGTCGTACCTGCGACAGAAAGAAACAGAGACAAAGTTAGCAAAATCAAAAAATAAAAACGAAAAAGAACAAAAACAAAAAGCAAAATTTCTAGTAAAAACCCTAAGTTCGGTCCTATCGAAAACTCAAAGAGTCCCCGTCAACGGCGCCAAAAAATTGATAGGTTTCTAAGTTTTACCCTATTCTAAACTGCAAGTGAACAGCAATGTCAAAGTAGTATATAGGGTTATCGAATCCACAGGGACACTTGGTCTCAATAGAAACAGAAACGTAGAGATTAAACTAGAAATAAAGCAAGTAGTGAAGTAAATAAATTGCGTTGCAAGAAAGTAAACAGTAGCAGGAATCGGTTTTGTAAGCAATAAACTAAAAGCGTCAAGCCTAGGGTATTCTCAGGAAATCAGACAAGCAGACAAGCTAATCAGTCAGGATCAAATTAAACTCAGTTCTAGTGAAGGAATGTTTAGTTGATCCTGATTCAATTCTTAGATTCATATCAACCTAAACATGCGATCTAGGTTCTTCTCAGAATAGAAACAAATGATGATCTCACCTTATACCTGTTTGCAGCGGAAAGAGATGGTATGTCTGAGATCAGAGAAACACCGAGGGATGAATCCTCCAAAGGTTCACACACGCGATCACAGAAAACGGCTGCTAGACCACAAGGAGCTCGGCGCAGAGAGAGAGAGAGTTTTCGGCTGGAGTGTTAGGGTTAATTGCTCAGAAACTCGAGTTTTACCTTATAAAACTTGTCTGATTCCGTTTGGGCCATTTGGCCCAAACACCAATTAACTAGACGGCATTCGCGCACTGTGTCGACCGATACCCCTTGTGTATCGATCGACACACAGTGCCTAAACCGTTTTATTCTCTCTAAGTACAGTAAATGCCTAGCACTTTTACCGTACTTCTGCTAAACCGTTCCTACACATTTTCCTGTTAGCTTAGGCGTGTGACCCATATGGGATCATATAATAAAGGCAATAAGTCCAAGACTTATAGATCATGAGCGGACTCTAGCAAGCCATCATGACCCCCAGTATTATATGACTTATGTCTGATCATTGACATACTCTTACTTTCTAGAGACAGTACTGAGATTACTGGACACAATTCTAACAATCTCCCACTTGTACTGGAATCTCTGTATTCATAATCCTTTTGTCACAATATCTCGATTAGTCATAAGGCAAGATTGGTGTCATCCTTATAAAGCCTAATCTTGTTCATCGGACTCTGATTTGATACTGACAATCCAAACGACTCGGGACAGTCCGTTTGAGCATGGCCATGCATTTTCTAGTATTCAAATCTCCGATTGGCCTAGAGATATTCACTCCATTTATATTGGAGGGACAAATTCCGTCTTGTTCCATCACTGTAAACTATTCATTTCATAATGTACCCAAACAAGGTCCTTATAACTATCGCAGAACGATAGCGTTAGACAATGATCAAAGTGCATCAGTCCATGTGCAGTCACATGCATGCGAACTCAGGTCTAAGGACTATACTCTATAGTCGTAGTAAGAATCTCTTATGACACATATATAAATATCCTGAAGAGTTCTTATAAGCGGGTCTTGTCCGGTCGTATGTTCCCAAACATACACCTATGTACTGACTTTGATGCCGCGCATCTATGACACACTGAGACTTTGTCATAAGTCACGTACCAATCCAGTCTCACATGGTTGTTGGTGTTCCAATTTCAACAACCTTCGACTAGGGACGGGATGATATAAACATCTATCAAATATAGGGTCTCATGATCAAGCTAAATGACTTCGATGACTCAAGATCAAGTCATTTACTTCGATGACCTATAAAATGGTTCATATCACTTTGGAACGATTATTTCATCACAGTTAAAATAATCTTGAAATAATAATTTCGTTAAACATAAGAATGTTTTACAAGAACATATCAAATAACTAAATAAAAGCCCTCAAACTCCCACTCAAATTTAGATCACATTTCTATGTCTCTAATGCCTACAGCTTCAGTCAGAAACTCGAGCTTAGGCCTTGGGAGTGGCTTTGTCAACGGATCAGCGACGTTATCATCTGTCTGAACTCGGCTGATCTTGACTTCCTTTCTATTAATGATGTCACGTATCAAGTGAAATCTTCTTAGAACATGCTTGGATTTCTGGTGTGATCTTGGTTCCTTTGCCTGAGCTATAGCACCATTGTTGTCACAAAACAGTGCCAGAGGCTCAGCCGCATCTGGTATCACACCTAGTTCAATAATGAACTTTCGTATCCAAACAGCTTCCTTCGCAGCTTCTGAGGCGGCGATATATTCAGCTTCTGTAGTGGAATCAGCAACGGTGTCTTGCTTGGAGCTTCTCCAACTGATTGCACCGCCATTCAGACAAAAGATATAACCGGACTGTGACCGGAAATCATCTTGGTCTGTCTGGAAACTTGCGTCCGTGAATCCACTGACTTTAAGCACATCACTTCCACCGTACACTAAGAACTTATCCTTAGTATGTCTTAGATACTTCAAGATATTCTTTACGGCAATCCAATGGTTTTCACCTGGATTTGACTGGTATCTACTCGTCATGCTCAATGCATAAGCAACATCAGGACGAGTACAGATCATGGCATACATGACAGATCCTATTGCAGATGCATAAGGAATATTCTTCATGCGCTCAAGCTCAGCAGCCGTCGTAGGGCTCTGCTTCTTGCTTAGCGTTGTGCCATGTACCATTGGCGTGAAGCCCTTCTTGGAATCCTTCATGCTGAATCTTTGTAGGACTTTGTCAATGTATGAATCTTGACACAAGCCTATCAGCCTTCTAGATCTATCCCGGTAGATCCTGATTCCAAGAACGTATGCGGCTTCACCCATGTCTTTCATGGAAAAACAACTTCCAAGCCAGTCCTTTACCGACTTTAGCATTGGAACGTCGTTTCTGAGAAGCAGTATGTCATCGACATACAGAATAAGAAATACAATCTTGCTCCCACTAGATTTCTTATACACGCATTGTTCTTCTTCGTTTCTGATGAAGTCAAATTGCTTGATCGCTTCATCAAAACGAAGATTCCAGCTCCTCGATGCTTGCTTCAATCCATAAATGGATTTATGAAGCTTGCATACTTTTCCAGCATTCTTTGGATCTATGTAACCGTCAGGTTGTGTCATATACACATCCTCTTCCAGAATACCATTCAGAAAGGTGGTTTTCACGTCCATCTGTCAAATTTCATAATCATGAAAAGCTGCAGTTGCTAGTAGAATCCGAATAGATTTCATCATAGCCACTGGTGAATAGGTTTCATCGTAATCCACACCGTGAACTTGTCTGAAACCTTTTGCCACCAACCTGGCTTTATAAATCTGGACATTTCCATCCACGTCAATCTTCTTCTTGAAGATCCATTTGCACTCGATGGCTTTTACACCAGCGGGTAAGTCAACCAACGAAAACACTTGGTTGACCGACATGGAGTCCATTTCGGAATCAGTGGCCTTGCGCCACTTGGAGGAATCTGGGCCCATCATGGCTTGATTGAAGTTCGATGGTTCATCACCATCAATGATCAAAAGATCATGACAGTCAGTCACGAGGAATCCTTGATATCTCTCGGGTTCGTGACGGATCCTCCCGGATCTTCGAACTTCAGGTACTACAGGTTCAGGCTCTACAATTTCTTGTAGGTCCTCCTGCTGCTCTTCCTCATTAGGTTGAGCAGTATCCTGTTCATCTTGAATTTCTTCAAGCAGTACCTTACTCCCACTGTCTTTCTTAGAGAGAAACTCTCTCTCAAGAAAGTTACAATCCCGGGCAACAAAGATCTTGTTCTCGGAACGTAGATAGAAGTAATAAGCCTTGGTTTCCCGTGGATAACCAATGAAGTAGCATTTGTCAGATTTTGGTGTAAGCTTGTCTGAGATCAATCTCTTGACATAGGCTTCACAACCCCAAATTCTGAGATAAGACAGCACTGGAGCTTCTCCAGTCCATAATTCATATGGTGTCTTTGCTACTGCTTTCGATGGCGCTCTATTTAGAGTGAACACTGCTGTTAGCAGAGCATATCCCCAAAGGGATATTGGAAGGTCTGTGTGACTCATCATAGATCGAACCATATCCAATAAGGTCCGATTTCTCCTTTCAGACACACCATTCCATTGAGGTGTTCCAGGAGGAGTGAGTTGGGATACGATCCCACACTCTCTCAGATGATCACTGAATTCTTGGCTTAAGTATTCTCCTCCTCGGTCGGACCGAAGAGCCTTAATGCTTTTGCCAAGTTGGTTCTGTACTTCATTTTGGAATTCTCTGAACTTCTCAAAAGATTCAGACTTATGTTTCATTAAATAAACATATCCATACCTACTGAAATCATCAGTAAAGGTAATGAAGTACTGATAGTTTCCTCTTGCATTTTTGGACATTGGGCCACACACATCAGTGTGTATCAGGCCCAATAAGTCACTGGCCCTCTCGTTAGGTTTATTAAAGGGGGCCCGTGTCATTTTGCCCATCATGCAGGATTCGCATTTCTCACATGACTCAAAGTCAAATGAGCCAAGAAGTCCATTCGAATGGAGCCTCTTGATGTGTTTCTCACTGATGTGCCCTAAACGACAATGCCATAGAAACGTTCGGTTCTCCTCATTAGGTTTAAACCGTTTGGTATTAATGTTATAAATTGGCGCGGATTGATCGAGTATGTAAAGCCCATTCATAAGAGGGGCAGAACCATATAACAAATTGTTGCGATTGAAGGAACATAATTTATTCTTAACTGAAAAATCATAACCTTCCAAATCCAACAAAGAAATTGAAATAATATTTCTGCTTATAGCAGGTACAAAATAACAATTATTGAGTTCTAAAATCAATCCCGAAGGTAAAGACAACAAGTAAGTGCCTACAGCTAGCGCTGGAACTTTCGCTCCATTCCCAACTCGTAGCTCCACTTGTCCTTGCTTCAGCCTTCTACTGTTGCTGAGTGCCTGCATATTAGTACAAATATGAGCCCCACAACCAGTATCCATAACCCATGAGGTATTATCAGAAGTAGTTGTATTAACTTCTATAACAAAAATACCTGTTGAAGAAGTCTCAAAAGTCTTCTTCTTCAATTCCTTTAGACCTTCCTGGAATTTCTTACATTCTCTCCTCCAATGCCCTGGTTCTTTACAGAACCTGCATATGTCAGTTGGCCCAGCCTTGGACTTGGGCTTGGGCTTTAGCGTGTCCTTGTCCGCGACTTGGACAGCCTTGGCCTTTCCCTTATCCTTAGCAGAGGATTTCTTAAACCCCTTGCCCTTCTGCACCATAAGCACATTGGGGTCCTTGGCGGTTTTCCTCAAATTGGGCTCCGCAGTCTTAAGCATTCCGTGAAGCTCAGACAATGTCTTACTCAAGCCATGCATGTTAAAGTTCAGAATGAACTGATCATAGCTTGCAGGTAATGACTGCAGAATGATGTCGCAGGCAAGTTCCTGGCTGATTGGGCAGTCGAGTTTCTGAAGATGATCGAGATAACCCATGATCTTCAAGACATGAGGACTCACTGCCGCATTCGCAGCCAACTTGCAGTCCAAGAGGTTCTTAACTGTTTGAAACCTCTCAGTCCTAGCCTGCTCCTGAAAAAGCAATTTCAGGCTTGCCATTATCTCGATGGGTGACAATACACTCTCGAACTGTTTTTGCAGTTCAGGAGTCATTGTCACCAACATCAGGCAATAAGCATCATTTTCATCTGACGAATGCTTTTCCCAAGCATTATGCAGAGTCCTGGCGGCATTGGCAGGAGGCCTCTCGGGGAGAGGATCACGAAGGACATAATCCTTCTTCTCCTGCTTGAGGACCAGCCTCAAGTTCCTTGACCACGTCAGGAAGTTCGTTCCAGTCAGCTTCTCCTTCTCGAGAACAGACCGGATCGAGAATGTGTTTTGTGTGCTTGTAGTAGTCATAGCTGAAATATATAGATAAAAAGGTTATTAGTTAAAATGTTCAAAATGATTAATCTCGTATTAAATTTAATATGATTAATCACGCATTATATTCAATAACATAAGTTACCCTCAATAGAATATAATGATTCCAAGATCCACATATAACTAAGATTAAAGTGGGCCACTGGCCGTCACCAAACCTTAGCTTATATCGGTAAGCCCTATATCGGCTAATTATATCTGTGATATAACTCTTGGTTGTGAATCTGGGCCCGAGGCCCAATTCACTCTGATGTCTCAAGGCCCGGGACTCCCGATGGCCCAGTCAAGAAAACCAGACTATACAGTCATGTAATCATTAATGTCTGGGACTCCCAATGACATTTATGAATCACAAACCGTCTTATCCACGCAAAAGCAGACACCCTCACACTGTAAGGCCATGAATACAATTGAATGGGCTTCGACAGCTGACATAGAATGGACAAGACATCCAACGCTTGATATTATTTGAGGTTCGTAGGTTTATTTAAAAAATTCATTCCCAAAATAGAAGATTACTATTTCGGGAAACTTTCCATTTTTGGAAACCTACTATTTTTGGAAACTTTCTAAAATTGGAAACTTTCTAACTTTAGAAATTTCTTTAAAATCCAAAACCCGCAAATCCAGAAACTTCTAATTTAAGAAACTTTCTAATTTCAAAATTTCGGAAACTTTAATTTAAAATCGACTTTATAATTTTATAAAATAAATTTTAAATTAATCTGAAGAAAGACTCAAATAATTGGCCCAATTGTTTTAACTTCTTGGCCCGAGGCCCAAGAATTGGTCCATGTCCAAGACATGACCCAATTGTCCAATTAAATGACATAACCGGTCTGGTTCATTAAAATTGGTCTAACCAAATTTTAATTACTACGATGACCACAATTGTCAACCGGTTATTTACTAAACCGGATTTTCTCAATTTATTTGGTCCAACCAAATCAAATTAGAAAATCCTGGTTTAGGCACTAAATCCAATAATTCTTTCGACATTGGATTTCTTGTCCCGGTTTAACCAGACTTAATAAAATTATTAAATCTGTTTATTAAACCAGGACGAATTAATTTTAATCAAAATTAAACCAAGCCTTTAAACCAACCATGTCGATCGATGAACCAACCGTGTCGATCGATCCATAAACCACATCGGTCGATGCTCTCAGCATCGATCCTGCATCGATCGTGCATCGATCCTGTATCGATCGATGCTCTTACGCATGCACGGATCCGAGCCAAAAACCTAACCGTGTCGATCGATGTGCACCAACCGCATCGGTCGATGCACCAATATCGAACCTGCATCGATCCTGTATCGATCGATGCTTTCACGCGTTATCTGGGTTAGCCGATAGACTGTATCGACCGATCCATGCGATCGTATCGATCGATCCATGCGATCGCAGTCGATATAGACCTCTTGAAATCGCATTCTACCAAATCATATAGCTTGGTTTCTGCAATTTTATGTGTGTTTAGATTTCAATTCTTGTTACTTAAGTGGTTTCTCTTATCAGTAGTTGATTCAAAACACTTTTAAACAAGAAAACAATCCTAAACATTGAATCTAAACAAGAAAAACCAGAACCTAAAGCTCTGATACCACTGAAGGAATGTTTAGTTGATCCTGATTCAATTCTTAGATTCATATCAACCTAAACATGCGATCTAGGTTCTTCTCAGAATAGAAACAAATGATGATCTCACCTTATACCTGTTTGCAGCGGAAAGAGATGGTATGTCTGAGATCAGAGAAACACCGAGGGATGAATCCTCCAAAGGTTCACACACGCGATCACAGAAAACGGCTGCTAGACCACAAGGAGCTCGGCGCAGAGAGAGAGAGAGAGTTTTCGGCTGGAGTGTTAGGGTTAATTGCTCAGAAACTCGAGTTTTACCTTATAAAACTTGTCTGATTCCGTTTGGGCCATTTGGCCCAAACACCAATTAACTAGACGGCATTCGCGCACTGTGTCGACCGATACCCCTTGTGTATCGATCGACACACAGTGCCTAAACCGTTTTATTCTCTCTAAGTACAGTAAATGCCTAGCACTTTTACCGTACTTCTGCTAAACCGTTCCTACACATTTTCCTGTTAGCTTAGGCGTGTGACCCATATGGGATCATATAATAAAGGCAATAAGTCCAAGACTTATAGATCATGAGCGGACTCTAGCAAGCCATCATGACCCCCAGTATTATATGACTTATGTCTGATCATTGACATACTCTTACTTTCTAGAGACAGTACCGAGATTACTGGACACAATTCCAACATCTAGAACTCAAATCACGGAAATAGAGTTAACCAAATCTCTTTGCGAAAACTCTCTAAGCCTAAGTGCAGTAACCCAAATCTCTTTGCAATTACTAACAGATTAAACTAGCATTAAGTTCAAGTTCGATATGTTCACAATTAAACTAAGCCAAATCTCTTTGCGAATAATTTAATTGCTCAACCTAAATAGTTCAGATTCCTAAACCCCACTCTCGTGACGTATTTAGCAACCTCAGATCTAGATTCTAATTGATAAGTGTAGAACTAGCTTTAAGCACCATTTAGTTTGAAGAACATTCTAATCATGTGAATCCTAACTGAATTAAACAAGTCTAGCAAGTCATCAAACCCTAATGAGAAACCCTAAACTCAACTATGGATCTACTCAGACATGATTAATGAAAACATAATCAAAGAAATAATAGATTGCATATAAGAAATTAAATAGATAAAGGGGTTCGAAATCTTCTCCAAAATAAGTGAATACAGGAAATAGATCAGCCCCAAAAAGCTCTAGAAATCTCTTAGCTCTAAGTATCAAAGCGTCTCTAAATAAAACACCAAAAACTAGTATATATAGGCATAATCTCGGATGGGGCTTCTGTGTAAATACTGGAACTATCTTGGGCTTCTTTGCAAATCTTCATAACTTCATTAAACCGACGTGTACGGCCCATCTCGGTAGTGTGTCGACCGATGCACAAGGTGTGTCGGTCGATGCATGATCAATAAATCAGGCAGTGACTTCAGCTCTCGGCCAAAACGTCCCAAAAGTCCCAAAATGCTCCAAATATCTCCAATTAGCTCCAAACTTGATTAAACCTGTAAAAGACTCTAAACGAATACAAAAGACACTAAAAACACATCTATATCATGGTCTAAACTGGGTAAAAACCATGATATATCATGCGGTCAGGGAGTTTTTTAGGAATGGTCTCCTTCTGAAAGATCTAAATACAACCACTATCACTCTCATTCCAAAGAAATATGAAGCTTGCAAGCTTGGAGACTTCAGACCGATCAGCTGTTGTAACATCGTCTATAAGGTGATTTCTAAAATCATGGCAAATAGATTGAAACCGGTTCTTCAACAATGCATCAGCCCAAATCAGTCTGCATTTCTTAAGGGCCGGAGGTTAGGCTAAAATGTTCTGCTTGCATCAGATTTGATTAGGAATTATGAGAAATCTTCGTGCCAAAAAAGTTGTATGCTTAAAGTTGACATCCGAAAAGCGTTCGATACAGTCTGTTGGGACTTTGTATTAAAGTTGCTTGAAGCTCAAAACTTTCCTCCAATTTTCAGAATGTGGGTTAAGGAATGTATATCATCCCCTCGATTTTCAATCAATATCAATGGTGAACTAGCTGGGTTCTTCGCAGGAAAGAAGGGGCTGAGGCAATGCGATTCGATCTCTCCATACCTCTTCATTATGGTTATGGAGGTCTTATCAAAGCTATTGGAAGAGGCTAATGCTCACGGTTTGCTAAGGCTTCACCCTCACTGCGAAGATCCTTGTGTTACGCATCTCATATTCGAGGATGATTTACTCTTATTCTCTGATGGCTCTCGACAATCTATATCAGGAATTAAAGATGTGATGTTGACTTTTAAGGGGATGAGTGGGCTGGACATTAATGCTACAAAATCCAAAATATTCTTTGGAGGGTTCAGTGAACGAGAGGCTGCTGAGATCAGTGAAATCTTGGGTTTTGAAAGAGGTACGTTCCCGACTCGTTATTTAGGCCTTCCTCTTAATCCAAAGAGGATCTCTTATGCCACTCTGCAGCCCTTCCTTGAGAGAATCACTTCAAAGCTTCATTCTTGGACTGTAAAATTCCTTTCTTTTTCCGGAAAAGTTCTTTTAATATCTTCGGTAATCTATGGAATGGTTAATTTTTGGAGTTCAGTCTTTGGGTTGCCAAAAAGATTTTACGCGAAAGTCGATTCTTTATGCTCAGCTTTTCTGTGGAAGAATAAGATTACATCAGCGGTGGGTGCGAGAGTGGCTTGGGATTGTGTCTGTAGACCTAAGGCTGAAGGTGGTCTAGGCATCAGGAAACTTGAGCAGTTCGAGCTTGTTTTCATACTTAAGCGGATTTGGAATTTCTTCTCTGAATCGGGATCTTTGTGGGTTGCGTGGCTTCATAAGAACATCTTCCGTCGACGAAGTTTTTTGTTGACTGACGACTCTCCTTGTTTCTCTCCGACAGTAAGGGATATGCTGCAGCTTAAGCAGCAGATAACATAGTTCTTACGGTGCAGTATTGGCAACGGGAAATCAGCATCTTTTTGGTACGACTTGTGGACGGATTTTAGTCCACTGATCCAGTTTATCGGTGTTATGGGACCAAGGCAGCTACGGTTACATTTGGATTCAACAGTTGAGGATGCAACGAGAGATGGCCAATGGTTCCTCCCTCGAGCTCGTTCAAACCCGATTCAAGAGTTACAAATCGCAATCACCACAATGGACCCGCCTGTTCCTGCAAAAGGTGATGATATATTCTTGTGGAAAAATGCTGCTAGCCAGTTTGTGAATCGTTTTTCTTCCAAGGAAACTTGGGAGCTTCTTAGGACTCGCAACCCTTTGGTGGCTTGGCGTGATTTTGTATGGTTTAAAGGGGGTATTCCCCGTTGCTCTGTCATTTCTTGGCTGGTTTGGTTGTCAAGATTACCAACGAGAGATCGTATCCGCTCATGGGGTATGGCTGCCCCCGACCAATGCGTTCTCTGCTCTTTGGGGCTTGAGTCTCACAGCCACCTCTTCTTCCAATGCCCCTTCTCTATAGAAATCTGGTCGAGGTATATTGGGAGATACTTGTCTAACCCACCTCAAGATTTGGATGCAGCTTTGGTGATTTTGCAGCAGCCTCCCTTCTGTTCTAATCCGAGCATCTCCACGGTCTTCAAACTCATCCTGCAAGTAATCATTTACCAACTATGGAGGGAGCGAAATGTGCACATCTTCAGAGATTCTCCTTCTCCAGCAGCTTCAGTCTTCTCCACTGTGGACCGGGCTCTTAAAGACAGGCTTCTGTCGATGCCGTCTACTTCCGCTTTGTGTGCTTCTCTTTTGGAGCTCTACTTACGCTTTTTAAGTTCTATTAGCTAGCTTTAGCATCTTCTTCTTGCTTTTCCTTCCCTTTGTAATAAGTTGCAGTGTTGCAACAACTTTGTAATTCAGAAAATGGTTATAATCTTAACATTTAACCCAAAAAAAGTCTTGTGGCATTAATTAATTAATTATTATATTCATAAAATAAAATGCATCTATCTTGTCTTGATGTATGTAGGAAAGAGTCATATCTTTTGGCGTCAACGCTTCTTCGACTGTCCTGAAATTTCTAGTACCATTAGATGTGAAGATAGACTGAAAGTAGTTTGCGAAAATAACCCCGATTTGTACTTCCTCAAACACCTTCCGCCCTTTGGTATCTTCAATCACCGATAAATGATTCCTAGGTCTTTTTTTTCTTGTGATCGAGTGGAAGTATCTAGAGTTTCTATCTCCACTTTGTAGCCATATCACCCTATTGTGTTGTCTTTAAAGTGCTTCTTTGGCCTTGTATGCAGCTTCTAGTTTCCTCGAGAGGGTTGTAATAACCATATGATCCATGCAATGGTTCAAGAGGGCGGCCTCTAATTCTACTTGGGTATCATGAATCACTTTAGCATTGTTCTATTTTTTTTTAACTTTGACCATTGGATTAATTATCGTCTGCATTGCTTGATTTTTACTTCAACCTTTTCCTCTCTAAAATTTTGCCAAGCCAATTCTATGACATCTCTTGCTTCCTCATTTAACCCTAGTGACATGTCATAAAGGTCGCCTTCTATTCGGAGGTGTCTAATAGGTAAGTAGAGGTTGATGGTCTGAGCCATCAAATCAGAGGTAATCACATCTGCCGGAGGGAAACAAGTCCGACCAAGAAAAATTAGCAAGAGTCTTGTCTAACCGTTCTTGAATAAAGTGAGAGTAGCAGGTTCATCTCCAAGAAAGGGGTTCCGTGAATGCTTGATATCCCAGAGACCATTGTTTGAGACAAAGTTTCAGAAAGAGATAAAGGTACCCTTACAACGGGTTGGACCTCAACACTTCTCCTCATAATCTAAAACATCGTTGAAATTGCTCGTGAAGAGACAAGCTGAATCCCTTATGTGACCAATGATAGATAAGAAATCCTGAAAACTTCCTTTTTCATGTTGGGGAAGGCCATAGATGCATGTAAAGTGAAAGTTGTAATTCTTCAAAGCAACTTTACAACCGATGAAGTTAGAAGAAGAGTCAAGAACATCCAATTTTATATCATTAGTCTGAAACAGGGCTAGTGCTCTACTCCAGCCAATTGAAGGTACAATTAAATGATGTTCATAATCGTGTTCAACAAAAGTCTTTAAAACTAAGTGGTCTTGATTCTTAGTCCAAGTTTTTTTCTTTCTTTCTTGGACAAAGGCAAAAGAATGTCCATAAAAAGACAAAGCATTGTTGCTGAACACTACTGCATCAACGACGGAAAAACATTGTTATTGAGCACTACCGCATCAACTACTTCCGTCGTTGCCATTGCCACCTTTCTGACACGAAGAGACGTTGTCAAATAACTTGTGAGCTTCCACGACAAGCAGCAGTGTAACATCCAAAAAAGATAAGTGCACGCTTAACTGGGATGTTACACTTGTCAAATTACTTTGTGAGCTTCCACCAAAGTGCACTTATCTTTTTGGTCACTTGTCCAGAAAAAACTTTAGAGTTAAGCATGCTTGAGCTGGAGTAGTCAAAGGATGAGTAATCTACCGAGAATTGACTCACGGTATCATACGAGTGAAGACAAAACACGTGAAAAAATTATGTGATAATTGCAGGGACAATAAATCAAGTCTTTAAAGTCTTTATGTGATAATTGATGGGTCTAGTGAGCGGTATTGTCAACAATGTTGTTGTGAGCTTCCGCCTTCGTCATGATGGGCCCAATTAATTTCCACACCGTCAAATTGGCCCAATCCGACCCATTAAATTAGTAAGCCATGTTTTAAAGCAGCGCCAATCGTATTAAACCCTGCAACCCTAGTTTTTTACTTTTCATTAGTGAGTTGAGTTCCATGTATGTTCCGTCGCTCATTGTAATTTAAGTTTAGGGTTTTAGTTTCTCTCCTCCCAAAATAATGGCTATGTATCTTCTCTACGAATCTTCATCTGGCTATGGCCTCTTCGAGGTGCACGGACTCGATGAGATCGGACAGAACACTGAGGCTGTCCGCAGCTCCATCTCCGACCTCAGTCGCTTTGGCCGTGTTGTCCAGCTCACCGCTTTTCATCCCTTTGAGTCTGCGCTCGATGCCCTCAACCAAGTTAACGCCGTCTCTGAAGGTATTTATTCAATTTATCGTTATGTTGTGGTGTTTCTGGGAACTCGAACCATCACTCTGCCTTGATTTTTGGATTTACTGTGTACTCTGCTTTTTTATATTGTGAGCTTATAAATAGATCTTCCTTTTAATGTTGAAAATTGAAATCTCCACCTTTGATACTGATTCTGTTACAAATTTACATAGAAAAAGCTTCAATGTTATGGTTGATTGGTCTTGTGCTTGTCTCATTTGACTATATCATTGAGCTTTTTGGTGGCAGGGGTTATGACTGACGAGCTTCGAAGTTTCCTGGAGTTGAATCTTCCCAAAGTCAAAGAAGGCAAGAAAGCCAAGTTCAGCTTAGGAACGGCTGAGCCTAAACTCGGTTCCCATATATTGGAAGCCACTAAAATCCCGTGCCAGAGCAATGAGTTCGTACTTGAGCTTCTCCGAGGTGTGCGCCTGCATTTTGACAGGTTCATCAAGGACCTAAAGGTGTCATCTTTTTCCTTTACCTTGTATTTTTACTTGTATGCTTTGCGTAGTGTACTCATGAATTAATTTTGTTTTTTAATGAAGCCTGGTGATCTGGAAAAATCTCAACTTGGATTAGCTCACAGCTACAGCAGAGCCAAGGTGAAGTTCAATGTTAACCGAGTGGATAACATGGTTATTCAAGCTATTTTCCTCCTTGACACGCTTGATAAGGATATTAATTCCTTTGCCATGAGAGTCAGGTTTGTTTATTCAAGCTTTATCTTTCAGATTATGTGTGTTTTCAATTTAATTGGTTGATGAAACTGTTTATAATGCTGTTACAGGGAATGGTATTCATGGCACTTCCCTGAACTCGTGAAGATAGTAAATGACAATTATCTTTACGCCCGTGTTTCAAAGATGATTGATGACAAGTCAAAGCTGACTGAAGACCACATCCCTATGCTTACTGAGGTCTTGGGGGATGAAGATAAAGCAAAGGAGGTCGTCGAAGCTGGAAAAGCATCCATGGGTAAACTTTCTTGAGCGAGCTCTACAGATTAACCTGTGTTTCTAATCTCTCTTTTGATCTGAGACATTTGTTTACTTCTTCTCTCTTGACAGGACAGGATTTATCACCGGTTGACTTGATCAACGTACAGACCTTTGCTCAGAGAGTTATGGACCTTGCTGACTACAGAAAGAAGCTCTATGATTATCTTGTTGCTAAGATGAGCGACATTGCTCCTAATTTGGCGGCCTTGATTGGAGAAATGGTCGGTGCCCGTCTGATTTCACATGCTGGAAGTCTGACTAACCTTGCCAAATGTCCATCTTCCACCCTCCAGATTCTTGGAGCTGAGAAGGCGCTTTTTAGGTGTGATATCCAAGAGCTGTCTTTATCTTATCTATATGTTTCTTTTTAGTGCTTTGAACCGCTGTGGTGTTTTAGGGCTCTTAAAACACGCGGAAACACACCTAAGTATGGGTTGATATTCCATTCGTCGTTCATTGGCCGAGCATCTGCTAAGAACAAGGGCCGTATCGCCCGTTATCTTGCAAACAAATGCTCTATAGCGTCCCGGATTGATTGTTTTGCTGGTAAGAATCTGAAAACTCCCTGAAGAAGAGAGATCTTGATATTATGAGATATCCTGTCAAGTATTGAATTATGTGCCTGATGCAGATGGCGCAACAACAGCATTTGGTGAGAAGCTTCGCGAACAAGTGGAGGAAAGGCTAGACTTTTATGACAAAGGTGTTGCCCCACGTAAGAACGTGGATGTAATGAAGGAGGTGATAGAGAATCTGGAAAACAAAGGTACATCTTTTGACATTTACTTGGAATACAAATTCATGTCTGGTAATAAGTTCGAGCTCTTTTAGATGAGGAAAACAAGGAGACAGTGGAGGCCTCAGCAAAGAAAAGCAAGAAGAAGAAGAATGCAAAGGGTGAAGAAGAAGAAGAAGAAGAGGCAATGGATGAGGACAAGTCAGAGAAAAAGAAGAAGAAAGAGAAGAGGAAGATAGAGACAGCAGATGAGACTGAGAAATCTGAGAAGAAAAAGAAAAAGAAGAGTAAAGCTGGAGGAGACGAGGAGACTGATGATGTTCAGAGCAAGAAGAAGTCGAAGAAGAAGAAGTCAAAGAGTGAGGATGACGACGAATAGGTTATGATGCAACCTAACAAACCTACCTCTGTATTCTATTTTTTTTTGAGCCAAATGTTTTTGCTGTGTTTCTTTTTCTTAGTAAACTCTGGGTAGTCTGTGTTTTGGCCTGAAAAACTTTTTGGTAACATGTTAAGTTTGTCCATCATTTTAGGCTGTTTTAGTTTCTGCGTTACAGGTTTGAAGCCCGCTATCACATGAGCACTAGTACTGATACGGATGTTAAAATAAGCGGGTTCGGGCCGTTTTAGCCTATCCGATTCACCTGATTAGCCTAGTATTAAAATACTCAATTTTTTTTTTTTTAGTCGGCTAGCTTTCATTAATGGGCCCGAAAAGGCCTGTGTACAAAACGGAGCAAAATAAACTTTTACAAAGGAGTTAAAGCAAAGCGGATTATGTGGCCCAAACTGAGGCCCATTCAATTCGAGAGAGCCTAGCGATAGCCACGTGTTAGTGACTCACGGGCACATGTCACTAACACCTCAATTTGGGAACGCGGACTCCGTCGTCGTCTGGATTTCCTGTAATCGTCTAAATTGACTCCGGCGACTCATTTCCGTGAGTATAGGATGCCGGGAAACAAAAAATGGCCCATATATTGACCGGAATTGCGTTTTGACTAAAGCCGGCTCCATCCATACTTGCCGCGATACAGGTAGAGGAGACTACGGGAGCAGAACTTATGCCCCGACCATCGGAAAATCGAAAAGCAGGGATCTTGTTTACCAGCGTGAAAACCATCAACGGGAATAAGTCGAAACTCGCCGATGCGAGGAGCAGAAAGAATTAGATCCGGAGATATGAACATAAGGATCTGAGTCTTTCAATTATTGTGCGGTAAAGCCGCAAGCAAAAGTCGCCAAAGGCGAAGCAAAAGCCGGCAAGAACACCGAAGCAAAAGCAAAACAGTCTCTCATCAGATATTCATAGGAAATTTTGTGAGAGAGCGCCGGAAAACAACACAAAAGTAACCCGCACCGCCGACCAGGCTAAAGCCAAGTCGGCGGCCGGAAAACGGTAGTTGTGTAAGTCGGCGAGAGTTTTAGTTAGAAGCTAGAGAGTTTTAGAGAGAGAAAAGTTGGAGTTTACTCAAAAAATTTTCTTTCAAGTTTGTTTATAAATTTTTTTTTTGACAAAAAAAAAACAATATACGAATTTTTTTATATATATCATAATTTGTGAAATTATCTATTAGAATAACATGAACATTATGCATGTAATATTTATTTCTCCCTAAGATCTTTAAACATCTAAGATCTTTAAACATCTAATTAATCACATAATAGAAACATAAGAATAGCGATACGGGGTACCTTCCGTCATAGTAAAGTAGAGTGATTCTTACTTCAATGATTCCTTGAGTTGAAGAAGAAATTGTAACCTTTCCTTAGGAACTTAAGGTTTCTCTCCCCTTGTCCACAAACTTTACTTTAGGTGTTGTACTACTTTATGTTTTTGGTATGTCTTTGTGATGGAGCAAAGACATCTATTTATAGGTGGAAAGAGGACCTTATTCCTCATTAGTTAGATTTAATCTCAACCATCCATCAAAGTAGAGATTAATTCATAAATGACAAGTGTGAGGGCAAGTGTCAAGCATTAGTTCTTTAATATGCCATGTGTAATACATGCAACTATTATGTGCCACCACTAAACCATGTTGGGAATGTCCTGAAATCATACTTGTAATCACTCTAGAGATAGTTGTGTTGTCGAGATTAGACATTCGTATGATACTGGGTAATCGTAACGCTTTGCTAGAAGCCACTTATGATCTATGAGTTTAGAACTCATTGCTAGTATTATATGATCCTACAGGGTCACATACCTAAGCAAACAGGATATTTAATATGGGGTTGATCATTAGTGTAATGATCTGGTGAATGTATATTTGATATACATTCAATAACGATTCTCTGAGGTTGTGTCGATCGACAAAGAAAGTGCATCGATCGACACAGGTCGCGAACCAAAATACAGATTTTGGTTTATGACTTAATTAACTACGGTTTGATCCTTGGTTAATTAGGTCGTGGTAAAAGTCTATATATATGATATATGTTCGAATTTTAAAGCAACATTACTCAATTTACAACCACCTCGGTGAAACAGAGAAACCTCTAAAGAGATTTGATCTCTACGGCACTAGCATCCTGTCCGTTCCAGTTTGTGTGCATGTGGATACCAGTAGAGGCGCAGCATTTGAGGCGCTTGAGAATCTCGAATACCTGTTCATCTTCCGCTGCATAACTTTCCAGGTATCTTCGAGATCCAATGTAGATTCAATATAACATGAGCCCTAGATCCTAGGCTATGGAATTTATACTTAGGGTTGCTAATTATGATTAGAACCGCATAGAAATTCCTTCAGTGGTATTAGAGCCTTAGAGTTCCAGTTGAATCTGTAGCATGTTGATTAGATTAGTTGAATCTGGATCGTTGTATATTTGATATATGCATGCAAAATTGAGTTTTGATCAAAGTAATCTCGTTTAGGTTTTTTGTTCGAAAACGATTCTTGGGTTTTTCGCATGGTGTCGATCGACACAGAATGATAACCCGAATAAACTTTAGGTTCCGCCCTATAGTGACGATCGACACAAGAGTTGTGTCGGTCGACACAGACCTTGCGAATAAGTTTAATCGGTTCAATTGGATTGGACCGGTTATCGATCTTGGTTAAAATTGGTTAAACCGCTTAGAACGGTTAATTGCGGTTTGATTGAATTGGGTTAATGTCGACCGACACAAATGTTGTGTCGATCGACACTGACCGATTATCAAAACCGGTTCAATTGGATTGATCGGTTATCGCAAATTGGTTTCGGCAGAATTGTGTCGATCGAAACTAAAGTAGTATCGGTCGACACAGTCTCTGGTGATTTCGGTTATTGAACCTGAGATCACAGAACCGAACCAAAATTAAACCCAAATTCTTAGAAATAATTAAAACATAATAAGATTAATTATTTTAAATAGTTCCGTTCCTCAACTAAATATCAAGTATGTTTAGATGTCTTTCCAATCTTGTCAACTGTCAAGACTTGTTTCATTTTCCAATCATGTCCACAATTACATGAGTAAGGCAGGAGGTAATCGTGTTGATGGATTTGCAGTGCATGGCATCAACAATTACATGACATAAGAGATTGGTTTACTTGATTGGGCCATCAAAAGCGTTTTGGGCCCAGAGACATCATGTGGATTGGACATAAGATGTTAATCCACAACCAAGAGTTATATTGGATATAACTAGCAAAGTTGTTGCTTACCTAGATAGCTGAAATTTGGGCGATGAGCCGAAGCTCACTCAAGTTTCAGTGAAGTATGGGTCTTGGATCATTATATTCATTAGAGGAAACACTGTCTTGAATATAATGCGAGTCTTCTTAATAGTTAAGATTTCTCATTTCTTGAACATCATAACTAAACCTCTCTTGTTTTCAGCTATGTCTAGCACAAACCATCAAAACAATTTCTCCCTGCGATCCGTCCTTGAGAAGGATAAGTTAAATGGATCCAACTTTCTTGAATGGTATCGAAACTTGAGAATTGTTCTCAAATTGGAGAAAAAGGACTATGTCCTTGAGAAAGTTCTCCCCAAGAAGTACCGAGCCAATGCCTGGCAGTCCGAGAAGGATGCTTGGGATAAGCATTCTAATGATGTGGTCGATGTGTGTTGTCTCATGTTGGCTACCATGAACTCGGACTTGCAGAAGCAATATGAGTACGTGGAGTCGCTAATAGAGATGATCACTGGCCTGAAAAGTATGTTTCATGAGCAGGCACGAACTCAGAGATACCAGACGGTTAAGTCTCTAATTGAGTGCAAGCTACCAAAGAACGGACCAGTTAGTCCTCATGTCATTAAGATGATGGGTTATATTGATAACCTGGGGAAACTGGATTGTCCCATTAGCCAAGAGTTGGCTACTGACATCATTTTGCAGTCACTGCCGTCAAGCTATGATCAATTTGTTATGAACTATAACATGAACAACTTGACAAAGACTTTGACTGAGTTGCATGAGATGCTCAAAACTGCTGAACCTAACATCAAGAAGGACACCCCAAATGTCCTTATGGTACAAAAGGGTAAAAGGTTTAAGAAACTTGGTAAGAACAAAGGTGATGGCAAGACGAGCTCGATTGTGAATCCAAGCGAGTCTAACCATGCTCCTAAGGTTAAACCTGGTCCTTCTAAAGATGATAAGTGCCATTATTGTAATGGTTATGTGCTTTTGAAAAGAAACTGCAATAAATTCCTGGAAGATTATGAGAAGCTGAAGAAGACGTACGAGACTTCTTCTTCAGGTATTTATGTTATATAAGTAAATGTTACTTCTTATGATTCTACTTATTGGATATTAGATACCGGCTATGGTGCTCATATTTTGTACAAATATGCAGGGCCTAAGCAATAATAGGACTTTGGAGAAAGAACAAGTGGATCTACGCATGGGAAATGGAGCAAGAGTTGCTACATTAGCCGTAGGAACATTTCATTTGTTTTGTCTTCTGGCTTGGTTTTAGAACTTAAGAACTGCTACTATGTACCTGCTATAAGCAGAAATATTATTTCTATTCCTTGTTTGGATATGGGAGGATATCAGTTTTCAAATTAAGAATAAGTGTTATTCATTTGATTACAATGATATGTTTTATGGTAGCGGTCCATTAGAGAATGGACTTTATGTTCTAAACCAAAACGTGCCTATCTATAACATTAGTACCAAGAGATTCAAGTCAAATGATACGAATCAAACTTTTCTCTGGCATTGTCGTTTGGGCCACATAATGAGAAACAGATTCAGAAGCTCCATAGTGATGGGCTTTTTGGCTCATTTGATTATGAATCAGGTGAGAAATGCGAATCTTGTTTATTGGGTAAAATGACGAAGGCCCCTTTCAACAAACAAAATGAAAGGGCCAGTGACTTATTGGGCCTTATACATACCAATGTGTGCAGCCCGATGAGCACGAATGCTAGAGGAAACTTTCAGTATTTCATTACCTTTACTGTCAGTAGATATGATTACGTCTATTTAATGAGACATAAATCGGAATCCTTTGAAAAGTTCAAGGAGTTCCAGAATGAAGTACATAATCAAATTGGCAAAAGTATTAAAGCTCTTCGATCAGATCATGGAGGTGAATACTTAAGTCAAGATGTCAGTGATCATCTGAGATATTGTGGAATTGTTTCACAACTCACTTCTCATGGAACACCCAATTGGAATGGAGTGTCAGAGAGGAGGAATCGGACCCTATTAGATATGGTTCAATCTATGATGAGTCACACAAATCTTCCATTATCTTTCTGGGGATACGCTATAGAAACGTATGTGTTTAAACTAAATAGGGTTCCATCAAAATCAGTCACAAAGACACTACATGAGATGTGGACTGGAAATGTTCCTAATTTGTCTTTCATGAAGATTTGGGGTTGTGAGGCTTATGTAAAACGTTTAATCTTTGATAAGCTCGCACCCAAATCCGATGAATGCTACTTCATTGGTTATCCTAAGGAGACCAAGGCATGTTACTTTTACAACCGGTCCGAGAACAAAATGTTTGTTGTCGGAGCTGTGTTTTTCTTGAGAAAGATTTTCTTTCCATGAAGAACAGTGGGAGTAAAGTACAACTCGAAGAAATTCGAAAATCATAGGAGACTGCTCAACCTGATGAGGAAGAGCAGCAGTTGGATCTACAAAGAGTTGTAGAACCTACACCTGTGGTGCCTGAAGTTCGCAAATCCAAGAGGATTCGTCACGAACCCGAGAGATTTGGATTTCTCATGACCAATTGCCATGATCTGTTGATCATTGACAGTGACGAGTCTGCGACTTTTGAAGAAGCAATGTTGGACCCTGACTCCGAAAAGTGGCTGAAAGCCGCTGAATCCGAAATGGGATCCATGTCACAGAACCAAGTGTGGACTTTGGTTGATTTACCCGATGGTGTAAAAGCCATTAAGTGTAAATGGATTTTCAAGAAGAAAATTGACGTGGATGGTAATATTGAGATATACAAAGCTAGGTTGGTGGCAAAAGTTTTCAAGCAAATTCATGGTATAGACTATGAAGAAACCTATTCCCCAGTCCCTATGCTTAAGTCCATTCGGATTCTCCTAGCAACCGCCGCTCATTATGATTATGAGATCTGGCAGATGGATGTGAAACAGTTTTCCTCAATGGAATTCTGGAAAAAGATGTGTACATGACACAACCTGAAGGTTTCATTGATCCAAATGTTGCTAGGAAGGTATGCAAGCTTCATCGATCTATTTATGGATTGAAGCAGGCATCTCGGAGTTGGAATCTTCGTTTTGATGAAGCAGTAAAAAAAGGTTTGACTTCATCAGGAACGAAGAGGAACCGTGTATTTACAAGATGACTAGTGGGAGCACAGTTGCATTTCTAGTATTGTATGTTGATAACATACTGCTTCTCGGAAATGACGTTCCATTGTTTCAGTCTGTTAAGACTTGACTTGGAAGTTGTTTTTCGATGAAAAATATGGGAGAAGCCGTATACATTCTTGGAATAAGAATCTATAGAGATAGATTGGACAAGCTAATTGGATTGTGTCAAGATACTTATATTGATAAGGTCTTGCACATGTCCAGTATGCATGATTCCAAGAAGGGCTTCATGCCAATGACTCTTGGCATTACTCTTAGCAAGACGCAGTGTCTTTGGACACACGATGAGCGAGAGCGAATGAGGGTCAGACTACTGCTAAAGACATTAGATGTCTTAAGATGTGATCTTAATTTTAGTGGGAGTTGTTGTTGTTGTTGATTTTAGTTATGATATGATGTTCATGTAAACATAATTTGATTATGTTAATGAAATTTGATTTCAGTATTATTTAATTATGTTATTAAATAATAGTCCCAAAGCAATTTATGACTTTTTATAGGTCATCAAGTATGTGACTTGATCATGAAACCCTATAGATAATAAATGACATAAATTATGTTGGTCCCTAGTCAAGGTTGTTAAAATGGGACATTAACAACCGCGTGAGACTAGTATGTGAGGTGACTGATGACTAAGTTTCATGGAGTCATTAATAAGAGTATTAAAGTCAATCACATAGATATGTGTTGGAGAACACATGATCAGACATGACCCGCTAATGAGAACTCTATAGGATAGTTATATAAGTGTCATGAGAGTTTTTATTACGAATATAGAGTATAGTCCTTAGACCTGAGTTCATCATGTTTTCTTACATATGAATTGGTCCGTTTTAACTTTGTCAAACGTCAGCCGTAACAAGTGACTATAAAGGCATTGATTGGGTGTATCATGAAGTGTGTGAAGGAACATGGATGGAACAAGATGGGATTTGTACCTTTTATATAACAGAAGATAAATATCTCATGGCCCATCGAAGATTTGATACTGAGAAATGTGTGGCCGCACTCAAACGAGGTGATTGTCAGTCGTTTTTTCTTGTCAGTATAAATCAGAGTTCGATGAACATGATCTTGGCTTAATAAGAATGACACGGATCTTGCCTTATGCTAGATCGAGATATAGAGACGAAGTGATTATGGGAGATTGTTGGGAATGTCCTGAAATCATACTTGTAATCACTATAGAGATAGTTGTGTTGTCGAGATTAGACATTCGTATGATACTGGGTAATCGTAACGCTTTGCTAGAAGCCACTTATGATCTATGAGTTTAGAACTCATTGCTAGTATTATATGATCCTACAGGGTCACACACCTAAGCAAACTGGATATTTAATATGGGGTTGATCATTAGTGTAATGATATCGTGAATGTATATTTGATATACATTCAATAACGATTCTCTAAGGTTGTGTCGATCGACACAGAAAGTGCATCGATCGACACAGGTCGCGAACCAAAATACAGATTTTGGTTTATGACTTAATTAACTACAGTTTGATCCTTGGTTAATTAGGTCGTGGTAAAATTCTATATATATATATATATATATATGATATATGGTCGACTTTTACAGCAACAATACTCAATTTACAGCCACCTCGGTGAAACAGAGAAACCTCTAAAGAGATCTGATCTCTACGGCACTATCATCCCGTCTGTTCCAGTTTATGTGCGTGTGGATACCAGTAGAGGCGCAGCATTTGAGGCGCTTGAGAATCTCGAATACCTGTTCATCTTCCGCTGCATAACTTTCCAGGTATTTTCGAGATCCAATGTAGATTCAATATAACATGAACCCTATATCCTAGGCTATGGAATTTATACTTAGGGTTGCTAATTATGATTAGAACCGCATAGAAATTCCTTCAAACCATTATGTGACACTTTAGTCCATGACTAAGCAATGCATAACTTTAAGCATGACATGTGTCTTTAGTACTTGTCTCCTTAATATCATTCCACTTGTCCTCTCATAATACATTAGGAATGTAACTCCTTAATATCCAATTAATTGGATTATCAAATTACTAGAATACAACAATCCCATTAATAAAGCAATTACTATAAGACCAAATTCATGGATAAGAAATTAAATAATTTCTTACATTCTCCCACTTGGTCGTTAGTAAAATGCTTTCTTTCGGGAATCATAGACCAAATTTGCTATATCGTTCTATTTGATCATCATTAGTGTCTTTGCTAATCTAGCAATCAATGAGAGTCATGGCGGTCACACATCATTTCGCGACATGATTCCTTCCACGCACCACTACATTGACCACCTTCATAACAAGACCATAAACATAAGTAGGAGTCATCTTAATGGTCCCTTTTATGTCTTTAAATAAAGACTCATTCTTTTATCATAATTCCAATAAACCATAATGTGTACACACATTGGAAACAGAATGTACATAAGATGTAAAAGTCATAAGGAGCTCATATTATTGTCAAAATAGGCTAATACATAATGCAGACAACATGCTTAAATGCTTTCCTCAAGACTCATACTTTTAGAATGTTTCATAAAGGTCTTTGGAGGTAAAGCTTTCGTAAATATGTCTGCGACCATAAGTTCAGTGCCTATATGTTCAATGACAAAATTTTCTCTTTTCACATCTTGCTTTAGTAATAGATATTTCAGTTCCATGTGCTTGGCATCTTTAGATATCCTATCATGCTTAGAGAAAAAGATTGCGGCTTGATTGTCACAATAAGGAGTTAGAGGCTTATCAACGAAGCTTAAGGCCCCAAACTCATTGACGAGGTTCCGCAACCAATGTCCTTGAATAGAAGCCTCATAACATGCAACATACTCATCCTCCATAGTGGATGTATAAATTAGTTTCAACTTTTGGCTTTTCCATGATATGGCACCTCCACAAAGGAGATACACATAGCCAAGAGTGCAATGCCTTGAATCAAGACATCCACCAAAATCTGAGTCCGAAAATCCAACCATCTGTGGATGTGTTGATTTTTAGTATGTTAGCATAACGTTCCTTGTCCCTTTAAGTATCTCAAAACTTTATTTGCAGCTTTCTAATGAGCGAGTCCTGGGTTACTCTGAAATCTACCCAGCATTCCGACCGCATAACTTAAATCAGGTCTTGTACAGACCTGAGCATACATCAAACTTCCCACAAGAGATGCATAAGGGTAACTTTTCATTTCATTACGTTCCATCTTATTCCGTGGACATTGCATAAGGTTAAGCTTATCACCCTTTTGAATGGGAACATTATTAGAAGAACACGTCATCATGTCAAATCTCTCAAGAACTTATCAATATATGCTTTTTGAGACAATCCTAACATTCCAAGTGTTCTATCACGGAATATTTCAATTCCTAACACATAGGATGCCTCACCCATATCTTTCATATCAAAGTTCTTGGAGAGATAACTCTTAGTCTCATTTAATAGACCTAGATCGCTACTGGCCAATAAGATGGCATCAACATACAACACCAAAAATATGAACTTACTCCCACTGATCTTGAGGTATATACATGGATCTGAAGCGTTTTCTTTGAAATCGAATTTCGTAATTATTTCATCAAACTTTAGATACCATTGCCTCGAAGCTTGTTTCAGTCCATAAATTGATTTCTTTAGTTTGCAGACCATGTCTTTCTGGCTTTCGATTATGAAGCCTTCAGGTTGTTGCATATAGACTTCTTCTTGCAAGTCTCCATTAAGAAAGGCAGTTTTCACATCCATTTGATGTAACTCAAGATCATAATGAGCTACTAACGCCATAATAATTCTGAGAGAGTCTTTTCTAGACACAGGTAAAAAGGTCTCACTATAATCAATGCATTCTTTCTGATTAAACCCTTTAGCTACAATTCTGGCTTTATATCGTTCAACATTGCCATTACAGTCGAGCTTGGTCTTAAAGACCCACTTACACCCAACTGCTTTGTGTCCTTCAGGCAGTGGAACAATGTCCCAAACTTCATTCTTAGCCATTGAGTCAATCTCATCTTTAGTGGCATCAATCCATTTATCAGAATTAATATCCTTAATGGCTTGTGAATAAGAAACCGGATCAATAATATCCCATTCGCCAGATTCTACTTGATAAAGCACATAATCATCCGAAATAGCAGATCTTCTCATACGAGTTGATCTTCTTAATGCTTGTTCTTGTGCTTCAAGTACATCATCATTATTGGAGATAGTTTCATTATGGAGTGGATGGTCATTTATAGGGTTTTCCTCATTGTTTAACGGTTCAACAATGGGAGAATCCCCAACATTCGGAATTAAGGTTAATGGGACATTAACTCTAATTTCCTGAATGTGTACATCCTGAACTTTATCACTCCCATTAATCTCACCATCCTCATAAAATCTGGCATTATCGGTTTCTACTATTCTCGTACTATGGGTTGGACAATAAAACCTATATCCTTTAGATTTCTCAGGGTAACCAATAAAGTTTCACTGATCGTTCTGAAATCTAATTTCCTTTCATGTGGATTATATATTCTTACTTCAGCTGGACATCCCCAAATTTGAAGATGTGACAGACTAGGTTTCCAGCCTTTCCATAGTTCAAAAGGAGTCTTTGGAACTGATTTGCTTGGAACCCTATTCAATATATAGACTGCAGTACATAATGCATCCATCAACAAGGATATAAGTAAGTTAGAATGACTCATCATAGATCTAACCATACCCATATAAGTACGATTACGCCTTTCAGCTACACCATTCTGCCATGGAGAACCAGGCGTTGTGTACTGAGCAACAATTCCTAAATTTTGGAGAAGTTTGGCAAAAGGTCCAGGATGTTGTCCTATTTCATCATACCTGCCATAAAATTCACCACTTCTATTTGACCTTATGATTTTCACTTTTCTATCTAGTTGCCTTTCCACTTCAGTAAGGAATGCTTGTACAGCATCCACAGACTGAGATTTTTCATGCAACAAATATAGATAACAATAACGTGAATAATCATCAATAAAGGTAATGAAATACTTTTCACCTCCAAAAGTTGGAACATCAAAAGGTCCACAAATATCTGTATGTATGACTTCAAGAAGTTGTGTACTTCTTGTGGCTCCTTTCTTAGTGTGTTTGGTTTGCTTACCCTTAATGCAATCCACACACTCTTTAATATTGGTAAAATCTAAATGTGGAATAACTCCATCTTTTACCAATCTCTTAATTCTTTCGTAGGAAGTGTGTCCTAATCTTTTATGCCACAAGAAATATGAGTCATCAGTACATGTCTTACGTTTGATTCCACCTTTAGTGTGCAGGGTGAGATGTGTTTTAAACTGTTGATCAACCAATTTTAACATGTAAAGACCATCAACTAATATTCCTAAACCAATTTTATTTGAGTTCAGAAATAGATTAAAACAACCATCTCCTTAAGTAAACTTAAAACCAGCCAAGTCAACTTTGCTTACAGAAACTAAGTTACGGGAAACAGAGGGTACATACAGAGTTTGAAATAAATCCAAACAAAACCCACTATCCAAAAAGAGACGATAAGTGCCAATAGCTTCAACTGGCCCTTTGTCTCTGTTTCCCATCAATAAGTAGTTCTCACTTGACTTTATGGTCTGGATCATAAGGAATCCATGCACGGAATTCACTACATGTACATTAGCACCGCTATCAAGCCACCAAGATTTAGAAGAAAAATTAGCAAGATTAGATTCGAAAAAGCTTACATAACCCATAGAATTACCTTTCTTTTCGAACCAATCTCTTCTTTTAGGGCAATCCTTCTGAAAGTGATTAGCCTTTCTACAAAAGTGGCATTAGTCATCTTTCTTTGCTTTTTTCTTCTCATTATCTTGATCATTCATTTTGGGTGGTGCTCTTTTCAGGCTATCCTTATGCCTTTTCCAAACTTTAGATCCAGCTCCTTGAACATAATGAGCAACCTTAATACCTTAATACCTTCATGGCAAAGTCTAGACTGCTCTTGGAACAACTTAATAGACAATTCATTAGTTGTCCACCTTTCATCAATAGCATTATAATTGATCTGAAAGGTCCATACTGAGGAGGTAAAGAATTAAGGATAAATTGGACGAGAAATGAATCGTCCACTTTCATTCCTAAATTCTTTAGCTTAGCCGTAAGGTTGGTCATTTCAATGCAATGTTCATGCATAGACCTTGTGCCATCATACTTCATGGTTGTAAGATCTGCTATAAGTTTCCCCGCAAAGGATTTGTCTGCAGTCTTAAACCGTTCTTCTATAGCATTTAGATAAGCCTTAGCTTTAGTTTCATCAGGGAGGGAAGTTTTGATGTTACTTGCTATTGTCATTCTTAAGAACATCATGCTCAATCTGTTCGCTTTCTCCTAAGCCTTATGGAAAGCCTTTTCATCCGCAGTACTATTTTCAGTCAGCGGATTTGTCTCTTCTTCTCTTAATGCAAAATCCAAATCTAGTACTCCTAATGTGAACTCAACAATCTCTTTCCATTCTGAGAAGTTAGTTCCTTTAAGGATCGGAACAGATGAGGCCATAAGTGACAAATTAGAAGGTAAACTAGATGCAATTTTAGAGATACGACAAGCTTTAATTAGGCTTCAAAACAACACCATCATTACTATTATTTGAATGCATATGACAAGAATCTATGATGCTCCTATGGGTAGTCACCATAATTCTACATAATGTCATAGATTCATAAAACATTATTAAGTGATGTATCGAATTACTCAAACTAAGTTATCTGTGGATATCCTTAGTCTACACGATAACAAACACTGTATAAGTTATTGATCATGTTTCATGTAGATAGCCTACCTGTGGGTAGCTAGTAATTACATAAACATATCAAACTTAATGCAAAATCCAAATCTAGTACTCCTAATGTGAACTCAACAATCTCTTTCCATTCTGAGAAGTTAGTTCCTTTAAGGATCGGAACAGATGAGGCCATAAGTGACAAATTAGAAGGTAAACTAGATGCAATTTTAGAGATACGACAAGCTTTAATTAGGCTTCAAAACAACACCATCATTACTATTATTTGAATGCATATGACAAGAATCTATGATGCTCCTATGGGTAGTCACCATAATTCTACATAATGTCATAGATTCATAAAACATTATTAAGTGATGTATCGAATTACTCAAACTAAGTTATCTGTGGATATCCTTAGTCTACACGATAACAAACACTCTATAAGTTATTGATCATGTTTCATGTAGATAGCCTACCTGTGGGTAGCTAGTAATTACATAAACATATCAAACTTATTTAAAACATGGTTTTCTTTTTGCAAATCATTATAGGATAAAGTCACTATGGTGATATCAATATCCTTTATTCGCACATTATAAGAAACCATTTTCCATTCATGTTCATACTATTATGCACGAACAAAATTAAATCTACAATCATCTTGATTTGTAGCATTTAATTTTTAGCTTCATCATCATCATCATCATTATTAACATCATAACATCATAAATCTATTATTCTTAATGGATTAAATATATGTTTTATAACCGTTAGCTCTGATACCACATGTTAGAATAACATGAACATTATGCATATAATATTTATTTACATGCTCCCTAAGATCTTTAAACATCTAATTAATCACATAATAGAAACATAAGAATAGCGATACGGGGCACCTTCCGTCATGGTAGCGGAGAGAAGTGGAGTGATTCTTACTTCAATGTTTCCTTGAGCTGAAGAAGAAATTGTAACCTTTCCTTAGGAATTTAAGGTTTCTCTCCCCTTGCCCACAAACTTTACTTTAGGTGTTGTACTACTTTATGTTTTTGGTATGTCTTTGTGATGGAGCAAAGACATCTATTTATAGGTGGAGAGAGGACCTTATTCCTCATTAGTTAGATTTAATCTCAACCATCCATCAAAGTAGAGATTAATTCATAAATGACAAGTGTGAGGGCAAGTGTCAAGCATCAATTCTTTAATATGCCATGTGTAATACATGCAACTATTATGTGCCACCACTAAACCATTATGTGACACTTTAGTCCATAACTAAGCAATGCATAACTTTAAGCATGACATGTGTCTTTAGTACTTGTCTCCTTAATATCATTCCACTTGTCCTCTCATAATACATTATGAATGTAACTCCTTAATATCCAATTAATTGAATTATCAAATTACTAGAATATAGCGATCCCATTAATAAAGCAATTACTATAAGACCACATTCATGGATAAGAAATTAAATAATTTCTTACATTATCAACATTCAACACCATATTAATGAAATATTATTAATTGAGTATTTTATCATTCTTATAAAACTCATATTATCATTTTTTCAAAAAGAATTATTTTTTTTTTTATTGTTTTTTTTAACTAAATGGGCCTAAACGGTACCAGTTTAAAAATCACTAAAACATGTTTAGACATGTTAACACATTTTACTTATATGTTTTTTTCCAATTTTAAAACCATATTTTTATTTTGTGAAAAATAAATGAAAAATATTGTTCAACCTGCTTTTCAAAATATTCTATTTTATTTTTAGAAAAAATCTTATGAGAAAATTAAAACTAGTGTTAACGTGTCTATTTCTCCCTAAATTGAATGTTAGAGATCTAATTGCACCTGAATTGCAAGATCAAAATCAATTTACACAAACTCAAATTGTGTTGGTTTAGCTTCTAAGCCATGACTAAAATATCGAACCAGAAAATAAAAACAAATATATCCAACCCAACCTAAATTTCACACCCGACCCAAATCGTAATACTCGGTTAAAATAACCGTGTTCGTGTATTTTTCCCTAAATTCGAGAAATTCAAAAACCTTATAACCCTATAATCAAAACTGAAGATGACAATCAACGTTTCTAATAGCTCGAACGGAGGCAAAATTAGTCGTAATAGAAGCGGAAGTTTCAATAGAGTACCCAAGAAGTGATGGTCTAGTGAACAAATGGTGGCTTTGATGTATAATTCCGACGACAATCCATAACGACAATACTTCTAGTTGAAGGATTGTTTAGTTGATCCTGATTCAATTCTTAGATTCATATCAACCTAAACATGCGGATCTAGGTTCTTCTTGATTAGAAACATTGATTAGATCTCACCTTTTACCTGTTAATTGCAGCGGAAGGAGATAGAACAGGTCAGAGATCAGAGAAACACCGAGAGATGAATCCTCCAAAGGCTCACACACGCGATCACAGAAAACGGCTGCTAGACCAGTAGGGAAGGAGGCGCAGAGAGAGAGAGGAAATCGCAGGCGGCTAGGGTTAAAGAAGAAAACAGACTCGGGTTTTATTTATAAAACTCGTCTGGTTCCTCTTGGGCCATTTGGCCATTCGCGCACTGTGTCGATCGACACATCATGTGTATCGATCGACACACAGTGGCTAAAACCTTTTATTCTCTCTAAGTACAGTAAATGCCTGGCACTTTTACCGTACTTCTGCTAAGCCATTCCTACACATTTTCCTGTTAGCTTAGGCGTGTGACCCATATGGGATCATATAATAGAGGCAATAAGTCCAAGACTTATAGATCATGAGCGGACTCTAGCAAGCCATCATGACCCCCAGTATTATATGACTTATGTCTGATCATTGACATACTCTTACTTTCTAGAGACAGTACCGAGATTACTGGACACAATTCCAACAATCTCCCACTTGTACTGGAATCTCTGTATTCATAATCCTTTTGTCACAATATCTCGATTAGTCATAAGGCAAGATTGGTGTCATCCTTATAAAGCCTAATCTTGTTCATCGGACTCTGATTCGATACTGACAATCCAAACGACTCGGGACAGTCCGTTTGAGCATGGCCATGCATTTTCCAGTATTCAAATCTCCGATTGGCCTAGAGATATTCACTCCATTTATATTGGAGGGACAAATTCCGTCTTATTCCATCACTGTAAACTACTCATTTCATAATGTACCCAAACAAGGTCCTTATAACTATCGCAGAACGATAGCGTTAGACAATGATCAAAGTGCATCAGTCCATGTGCAGTCACATGCATGCGAACTCAGGTCTAAGGACTATACTCTATAGTCGTAGTGAGAATCTCTTATGACACAGATATAAATATCCTGAAGAGTTCTCATAATCGGGTCTTGTCCGGTCGTATGTTCCCAACATACACCTATGTATTGACTTTGATGCCGCGCATCTATGACACACTGAGACTTTGTCATAAGTCACATATCAATCCAGTCTCTCACGGTTGTTGGTGTTCCAATTTCAACAACCTTCGACTAGGGACAGGATGATATAATCCATCTATCAAATATAGGGTCTCATGATCAAGCTAAATGACTTTGATTACTCAAGATCAAGTCACTTACTTCGATGACCTATAAAATGGTTTATATCACTTTGGAACGATTATTTCATCACAGTTAAAATAATCTTGAAATAATAATTTCATTAAACATAAGAATGTTTTACAAGAACATATCAAATAACTAAATAAAAGCCCTCAAACTCCCACTCAAATTTAGATTACATTTCAATGTCTCTAATGCCTACATCTTCAGTCAGAAACTCGAGCTTAGGCCTTGGGAGTGGCTTTGTCAACGGATCAGCAACGTTATCATCTGTCTGAACTCGGCTGATCTTGACTTCCTTTCTATTAATGATGTCACGTATCAAGTGAAATCTTCTTAGAACATGTTTGGATTTCTGGTGTGATCTTGGTTCCTTTGCCTGAGCAATAGCACCATTGTTATCACAAAATAGTGCCAGAGGCTCAGCCGCATCTGGTATCACACCTAGTTCAATAATGAACTTTCGTATCCAAACAGCTTCCTTCGCAGCTTCTGAGGCGGCGATATATTCAGCTTCTGTAGTGGAATCAGCAACGGTGTCTTGCTTGGAGCTTCTCCAACTGATTGCACCGCCATTCAGACAAAAGATATAACCGGACTGTGACCGGAAATCATCTTGGTCTGTCTGGAAACTTGCGTCCGTGAATCCACTGACTTTAAGCACATCACTTCCACCGTACACTAAGAACTTATCCTTAGTATGTCTTAGATACTTCAAGATATTCTTTACGGCAATCCAATGGTTTTCACCTGGATTTGACTGGTATCTACTCGTCATGCTTAATGCATAAGCAACATCAGGACGAGTACAGATCATGGCATACATGACAGATCCTATTGCAGATGCATAAGGAATATTCTTCATGCGCTCAAGCTCAGCAGCCGTCGTAGGGCTCTGCTTCTTGCTTAGCGTTGTGCCATGTACCATTGGCGTGAAGCCCTTCTTGGAATCCTTCATGCTGAATCTTTGCAGGACTTTGTCAATGTATGAATCTTGACACAAGCCTATCAGCCTTCTAGATCTATCCCGGTAGATCCTGATTCCAAGAACGTATGCGGCTTCACCCATGTCTTTCATGGAAAAACAACTTCCAAGCCAGTCCTTTACGGACTTCAGCATTGGAATGTCGTTTCCGAGAAGCAGTATGTCATCGACATACAGAATAAGAAATACTATCTTGCTCCCACTAGTTTTCTTATACACGCATTGTTCTTCTTCGTTTCTAATGAAGTCAAATTGCTTGATCGCTTCATCAAAACGAAGATTCCAGCTCCTCGATGCTTGCTTCAATCCATAAATGGATTTATGAAGCTTGCATACTTTCCCAGCATTCTTTGGATCTATGTAACCGTCAGGTTGTGTCATATACACATCCTCTTCCAGAATACCATTCAGGAAGGCGGTTTTCACGTCCATCTGCCAAATTTCATAATCATGAAAAGCTGCAGTTGCTAGTAGAATCCGAATAGATTTCATCATAGCCACTGGTGAATAGGTTTCATCGTAATCCACTCCGTGAACTTGTCTGAAACCTTTTGCCACCAAGCTGGCTTTATAAATCTGGACATTTCCATCCACGTCAATCTTCTTCTTGAAGATCCATTTGCACTCGATGGCTTTTACACCAGCGGGTAAGTCAACCAACGAAAACACTTGGTTGACCGACATGGAGTCCATTTCGGAATCAGTGGCCTTGCGCCACTTAGAGGAATCTGGGCCCATCATGGCTTGATTGAAGTTCGATGGTTCATCACCATCAATGATCAGAAGATCATGACAGTCAGTCACGAGGAATCCTTGATATCTCTCGGGTTCGTGACGGATCCTCCCGGATCTTCGAACTTCAGGTACTACAGGTTCAGGCTCTACATTTTCTTGTAGGTCCTCCTGCTGCTCTTCCTCATTAGGTTGAGCAGTATCCTGTTCATCTTGAATTTCTTCAAGCAGTACCTTACTCCCACTGTCTTTCTTAGAGAGAAACTCCCTCTCAAGAAAGTTACAATCCCGGGCAACAAAGATCTTGTTCTCGGAACGTAGATAGAAGTAATAAGCCTTGGTTTCCCGTGGATAACCAATGAAGTAGCATTTGTCAGATTTTGGTGTAAGCTTGTCTGAGATCAATCTCTTGACATAGGCTTCACAACCCCAAATTCTGAGATAAGACAGCACTGGAGCTACTCCAGTCCATAATTCATATGGTGTCTTTGCTACTGCTTTCGATGGCGCTCTATTTAGAGTGAACACTGCTGTTAGCAGAGCATATCCCCAAAGGGATATTGGAAGGTCTGTGTGACTCATCATAGATCGAACCATATCCAATAAGGTCCGATTTCTCCTCTCAGACACACCATTCCATTGAGGTGTTCCGGGAGGAGTGAGTTGGGATACGATCCCACACTCTCTTAGATGATCACTGAATTCTTGGCTTAAGTATTCTCCTCCTCGGTCGGACCGAAGAGCCTTAATGCTTTTGCCAAGTTGGTTCTGTACTTCATTTTGGAATTCTTTGAATCTCTCGAACGATTCAGACTTATGTTTCATCAAATAAACATATCCATACCTACTGAAAACATCAGTGAAGGTAATGAAGTACTGATAGTTTCCTCTTGCATTTGTGGACATTGGGCCACACACATCTGTGTGTATCAGGCCCAATAAGTCATTGGCCCTCTCGTTAGGTTTATTAAAGGGGGCCCGTGTCATTTTGCCCATCAGGCAGGATTCGCATTTCTCACATGACTCAAAGTCAAATGAGCCAAGAAGTCCATTCGAATGGAGCCTCTTGATGTGTTTCTCGCTGATGTGCCCTAAACGACAATGCCATAGAAACGTTCGGTTCTCCTCATTAGGTTTGAACCGTTTGGTATTAATGTTATAAACTGGCGCGGATTGATCGAGTATGTAAAGCCCATTCGTAAGAGGGGCAGAACATAGAACAAATTGTTGCGATTGAAGGAACATAATTTATTCTTAACTGAAAAATCATAACCTTCCAAATCCAACAAAGAAATTGAAATAATATTCCTGCTTATAGCAGGTACAAAATAACAATTATTGAGTTCTAAAATCAATCCCGAAGGTAAAGACAACAAGTATGTTCCTACAGCTAGTGCTGGAACTTTCGCTCCATTCCCAACTCGTAGCTCCACTTGTCCTTGCTTCAGCCTTCTACTGTTGCTGAGTGCCTGCATATTAGTACAAATATGAGCCCCACAACCAGTATCCATAACCCATGAGGTATTATCAGAAGTAGTTGTATTAACTTCTATAACAAAAATACCTGTCGAAGAAGTCTCGAGAGTCTTCTTCTTCAATTCCTTTAGACCTTCTTGGAATTTCTTACATTCTCTCCTCCAATGCCCTGGTTCTTTACAGAACCTGCATATGTCAGTTGGCCCAGCCTTGGACTTGGGCTTGGGCTTTGGCGTGTCCTTGTCCGCGACTTGGACAGCCTTGGCTTTTCCCTTATCCTTAGCAGAGGATTTCTTAAACCCCTTGCCCTTTTGCACCATAAGCACATTGGGGTCTTTGGCGGTTTTCCTCAAGTTGGGCTCTGCAGTCTTGAGCATTCCGTGAAGCTCAGGCAATGTCTTACTCAAGCCATGCATGTTAAAGTTCAGAATGAACTGATCATAGCTTGCAGGTAATGACTGCAGAATGATGTCGCAGGCAAGTTCCTGGCTGATTGGGCAGCCGAGTTTCTGAAGATGATCGAGATAACCCATCATCTTCAAGACATGAGGACTCACTGCCGCATTCGCAGCCAACTTGCAGTCCAAGAGGTTCTTAACTGTTTGAAACCTCTCAGTCCTAGCCTGCTCCTGAAAAAGCGATTTCAGGCTTGCCATTATCTCAATTGGTGACAACACACTCTCGAACTGCATTTGCAGCTCACCAGTCATTGTCGCCAACATAAGGCAATACACATCATTTTCATCTGACGAATGCTTTTCCCAAGCATTATGCAGAGTCCTGGCGGCATTGTTAGCAGGCCTCTCGGGGAGAGGATCACGAAGGACATAATCCTTCTTCTCCTGCTTGAGGACCAGCCTCAAGTTCCTTGACCACGTCAGGAAGTTCGTTCCAGTCAGCTTCTCCTTCTCGAGAACAGACCGGATTGAGAATGTGTTTTGTGTGCTTGTAGTAGTCATAGCTGAAATATATAGATAAAAAGGTTATTAGTTAAAATGTTCAATATGATTAATCTCGTATTAAATTTAATATGATTAATCACGCATTATATTCAATAACATAAGTTACCCTCAATAGAATATAATGATTCCAAGATCCACATATAACTAAGATCAAAGTGGGCCACTGGCCATCACCCAACCTTAGCTTATATCGGTAAGCCCTATATCGGCTAATTATATCCGTGATATAACTCTTGGTTGTGAATCTGGGCCCGAGGCCCAATCCACTCTGATGTCTCAAGGCCCGGGACTCCCGATGGCCCAGTCAAGAAAACCAGACTATACAGTCATGTAATCATTAATGTCTGGGACTCCCAATGACATTTATGAATCACAAACCGTCTTATCCACGCAAAAGCAGACACCCTCACACTGTAAGGCCATGAATACAATTGAATGGGCTTCGACAGCTGACATAGAATGGACAAGACATCCAACGCTTGATATTATTTGAGGTTCGTAGGTTTATTTAAAAATTCATTCCCAAAATAGAAGATTACTATTTCGGGAAACTTTCCATTTTTGGAAACCTACTATTTTTGGAAACTTTCTAAAAACGGAAACTTTCTAAAAACGGAAACTTTCTAACTTTAGAAATTTCTTTAAAATCCAAAACCCGCAAATCCAGAAACTTCTAATTTAAGAAACTTTCTAATTTCAAAATTTCGGAAACTTTAATTTAAAATCGACTTTATAATTTTATAAAATAAATTTTAAATTAATCTGAAGAAAGACTCAAATAATTGGCCCAATTGTTTTAACTTCTTGGCCCGAGGCCCAAGAATTGGTCCATGTCCAAGACATGACCCAATTGTCCAATTAAATGACATAACCGGTCTGGTTCATTAAAATTGGTCTAACCAAATTTTAATTACTACGATGACCACAATTGTCAACCGGTTATTTACTAAACCGGATTTTCTCAATTTATTTGGTCCAACCAAATCAAATTAGAAAATCCTGGTTTAGGCACTAAATCCAATAATTCTTTCGACTTTGGATTTCTTGTCCCGGTTTAACCAGACTTAATAAAATTATTAAATCTGTTTATTAAACCAGGACGAATTAATTTTAATCAAAATATTAAACCGAGCTTTAAACCAACCATGTCGATCGATGAACCAACCGTGTCGATCGATCCATCAACCCCATCGGTCGATGCTCTTAGCATCGATCCTGCATCGATCGTGCATCGATCCTGTATCGATCGATGCTCTCACGCATGCACGGAACCGAGCCAAAACCCTAACCGTGTCGATCGATGCACCAACCGCATCGGTCGATGCACCAACATCGAACCTGCATCGATCCTGCATCGATCGATGCTTTCACGCGTTAACAGGTTTTGCCGATAGACTGTATCGACCGATCCATGCGATCGTATCGATCGATCCATGCGATCGCAGCCGATACTCATTCTCTCGGATCAGATCGCATACCAAATCATATAGCTTGATCATGCGATTTTTCATATGTTTAGGTTTCAATTCTTGTTACTTAAGTGATTTCTCTTATCAGTAGTTGATTCAAAACACTTTTAAACAAGAAAAACAATCCTAAACTTGAATCTAAACAAGAAAAACCAGAACCAATAGCTCTGATACCACTGAAGGATTGTTTAGTTGATCCTGATTCAATTCTTAGATTCATATCAACCTAAACATGCGGATCTAGGTTCTTCTTGATTAGAAACATTGATTAGATCTCACCTTTTACCTGTTAATTGCAGCGGAAGGAGATAGAACAGGTCAGAGATGAGAAACACCGAGAGATGAATCCTCCAAAGGCTCACACACGCGATCACAGAATACGGCTGCTAGACCAGTAGGGAAGGAGGCGCAGAGAGAGAGAGAGGAAATCGCAGGCGGCTAGGGTTAAAGAAGAAAACAGACTCGGGTTTTATTTATAAAACTCGTCTGGTTCCTCTTGGGCCATTTGGCCATTCGCGCACTGTGTCGATCGACACATCATGTGTATCGATCGACACACAGTGGCTAAAACCTTTTATTCTCTCTAAGTACAGTAAATGCCTGGCACTTTTACCGTACTTCTGCTAAGCCATTCCTACACATTTTCCTGTTAGCTTAGGCGTGTGACCCATATGGGATCATATAATAGAGGCAATAAGTCCAAGACTTATAGATCATGAGCGGACTCTAGCAAGCCATCATGACCCCCAGTATTATATGACTTATGTCTGATCATTGACATACTCTTACTTTCTAGAGACAGTACCGAGATTACTGGACACAATTCCAACACTAGTGCCCCTGCGTGTTTTCTCATAAGGTAATTTTGATGTCTATTTGTTTGTTGGTATGTGTTGTTGTTATAAATCGAGAAGGTGGAAAGTGATTACTATCTTTGATGTTTATGTCTTGGGTTTTGTGGCTTGTCAATGATTCCCACATATTAACGTGGGTTGGTGAGGCTTTTTTGAATGAAGTTGAGTTTCTGCGACTCGAAAATGGAAGGCATGAACAAGAGATGATCATTATCATTTTCGGATAAATCTCCATTTTTCTCCATGTTCATGTCCTTCATGTCCTTCCTCTTTTTCTCTACAACTTTAGCTGCTTCTCTACTCGCTTCTACCTCTTTTGCTTATGTTGTCTCCTCTGTTGTTTTATATGCCCGATCACCACGTTTTGCACGAGCCATTACTACATATAAAACATTGACATTTCAAGAACAACCAAACGTAACACATGAGAGCATCCAACACATGACAAATTACGATCTAACTGGTACAACACGATTTAATTTCCATTAAAGATACAAATTCATTTAATCCAATGAACAAACACCAAAACAGAAACACACAAAAACGAAGATTAAGTCCTCTTATACAAGACCCAAATTTTGATTGTGCAATGCAGATTTTTACGGGCAAAATTTAAACCAATTCATCATGTAAACCGAGTACAAGTTCTCAATTCGAACTAACCTAAACAAACAAGATTGATTACCTAAGACTGACGGTACAATAGTCACAGCAAGGCGCGACTCGAATCAAGTAGAGAGGAAGGCGGCACGTCAAAACCGGAGACGAAGTAATATACTAGAAAGCCGGAACCAAATGCGATTCACCGATTTTGTTTTTACTCTAGGATGCTCTCGTCGTCGATTTTGTTTTTACTCTAGGAATTTTGTCATTTATCTTTTACTTAGAAACTTAGGGATTTTGAGTTTGTCGGATCTAAGTTTAGGGGTGGGTCGTCGGGTTTAGTGATGGATCACAAGTTGGATCATAAATATATTGGATGACACAAAGTTTTTTGGACTTTCCATTATTTTCGATTTAAAAATAACTGGGAACAAAAATAAAAATACGTAACGGTGGCAATAATAATTTTTTTTTTCCAAAGTTTGGTGGCGTATATGACATTCATCCACCCAAGAATGGTGCTAGATGGGGGGGGGGGGGAATTTGAATGTAACATTTTCTAATGAAGAAAAAAACAATAAATCCCCCAAAAATGCCCTAATCCCCTAAATTATTGAAATCATATCATTTGCATTGGAGATGATTCATTGCTTCTTCACTCGCCATTATTATTCCTCCTTCGTTCCTCCTCTGGATCTCTCTACCTCTCTTTCTAGAATTTCGATTTACTAGTTTTGATTTGATCAAATCTACGGTTTGGTTGGTTGGGATCTTCGCCGGGAGTATGGCATCGGCAGGGAAGGTGGAGAAGGGACACCAGCTCTACAGGGACGGGAAGTACAAGGAGGCGCTTCTCTTCTATACAGAGGCTCTCACGGCGGCAAAGGCGAAGCCGCAGAAGATCGCTCTTCACAGCAACCGCGCCGCATGTTATTTGAAATTGCATGATTTCAAAAAGGTGTGTGTTTGGTTCACTTGTCCCTTTGATCTCCTTGTCTGTATTTTTGAATTTATCAAAAGCTGTTGTTTAATAGATGAGACGGTCAATCAGAATTAGAATTCGAATTAGAGATTCGTTTCATCAGCTTGTATGATGTGAACTGGAATCAAAGAATTAATTTATGGCAGTCATCAATGTTAGAAGACAGCAACGGGCACATTAAGTAAGTATTGTGTGGGATCCTTTTTCTTGATTATTCAGGCAGCCGATGAATGCACGTGGGTGCTGGAGCTTGATCAGAAACACAGCGGAGCATTGATGCTGAGGGCGCAGACTTTAGTCACGCTTAAAGACTACCATTCTGCTCTTTTTGACGTCAGCAGGCTCATGGAGCTCAACCCTGATTCTGAGGTTTACCAGAACCTCGAAGCTCGCTTGAGGACGCAATTGGTATGCTATACTCTCTCTCTCTCTCTTTGCTTTCCTTTATATAGTAAGTAGCTCTGTCCTGTAGGGTTCTTTGGTTAAAGAATCGTGTCTTGTTTTGTTTTCTTTGGTCAAGGAAAGTCACTTGCTCCAATTCCTGAATCTGAAGCAGAGTTGGAAGAAGAAGAAGACACAGAGGAAAAGGAAAGTAAAAAAGATGAGAAAATAGATAAGTCACTAGTTTCAATCACAAGAGATGTAGAGACAGTTGTTGCACCTAAAACACCAGAGGTTAGAGAAGAGAAGAGCAAGGAAGAAAGGTCATTGTCCAATGGATGGCAAGCTATCCCTAAGCCCAAGGGTCATTCCACACTCGATTACGCCCGGTGGGATACAGTTGAAGACGATTCCAGTGAAGAAGATGACGATGAAGACAGCGATGACGATGGTGATGAGTGTCAGCCTCAGTACAGATTCCATGTCAGAACCGTCGGGGTGCGTCCTGTGAAGTGATAGGAAAAGTGTAGATAGGAACATACATGGATGGTTTCTTTCAACGTCATCCTGATATTGTTTTGTTGCACACAAGAGCTATTCGATACATGTTTTATAAATCTGTAAATTAAACCGAGAGACATGCGAGTATGGACCATTGTTAATCAATGTTGCTTCTTTCTCTTCGTCAATGCAATACATTATACAACATTATAAATTTTCTCTACAACTGATGAGGTGGAATTAAAAACAAAATTTTGATATTTTTTATATATGAAAAAGAGATGAGAAAAGGTTTGTAGAGCGTACATAGGGGTTTTTTTTTTTGGGTAAAAATGTTAAGATTTATTACCGGTTTTCAAATTTTTACAGAATACAGAAGAAACGAAGAAGACAGATTAACATAAAATAAACTAAGAAAAAGCAGCCACAATTTGAATATGAAACAACAGAGTGGAATAAGTCTGCCTGAACGAAGAATGCAAGCCAAGTCAATTCCGAACAAGAGAGCAGCAATCAAACGAAAACCGTCGACCATTCCGTTTTGCCATAGTCCCGAAGAACTAGAATTCAACTCATAGTTGCCAAGAGTATCTTCTAAGGCCAGCCCTCAAACCTCGAATGAAAATACCTACAACTTCTCCGAAAACTAACGGAATCTCCGTGGTCTATGAGGGACTAATTTGCCGCGGTCGACAAGGGAGCCCAAGCGGGCCGTCGAAGTGTCAGCTCCAATTACCATCCCCGATCGAGCGAATCTCTCAAGGACCAGCTCCCACATGAACAAAATTAGCCGCCATAAAAACCTCGGCGCCTCTACATCTCAGATCCGGAACTGACCCACCATCACCACCAATTATAACCGGAGCCAATCAGAACACAACCCACCAACCACACCGTAGATCCCATATTCAGATGGGCCAAAAACACCGGCAAAGAGAGACCCATGCCACACCGGAGGAATTGACGGCAACGGAGCCCGCCGCCGAGAGCCGCTGACCTCCGCCAAGCCACCCACCAAACCACCGCAAGGTGCCTTTGCCGGAGGATCCCCAACTTCCTGGACAAGCCCGTGAGCCACCTCAGTGGGGCTAGCCACCAAGCAGAACCACCTGCAACCTTCCGAGCTAACACAAACCCGTCCTCAAGGCCTGAAGCCGCCGGAGAAGATCCAAGGCAGAGTAAGCCCGCAAACATCACCTCCGCCGCAAATCGACGGAGACCAAGAACGATGAGGAAGAAGCCTCACCACCACTACCTGCCACCGAGCACCAACCGCCGGGAAAGAGACACGCCGAAGGCTGCCAGAAGAGGAAAATCATCGGAGGAAAAACAGGGGAGCGAGAACGCCGACGAACCTGACGAGACGACAGAGGAGAGAGATAACACCGAGCGTGAAGCGCTACGACTCCACCGCAGAGACCGCGACACCGCGAGCTCTGCGCCGCCGGATCCAGAGGACGAAGCCGAGTTTTCACCACCCCTACCCCGACACCACCGGAGCCTCAGAAAATGAAAGAAGAAGACGACGAAACCATATCAACAAGGCAAACCCCGGCGCCGGAGCTAAAGAAGCCTCCGGCGCCGGAAGAAGATGAGATCTGGTTAAGGCTGGCTGGCGGCGGGTTAAAAAACGAGAGAGAGCTTAGGGTTTAGGAGCTCCCTTTGAGTTAAAATAATCTTTTTGGCGTACATAGAGTTGCAAAGAACTTAGTGAAATAGGATCGATGTTGTTGATGTATCGACAAATGCTGTGTTGAATTTCAAACTTGATTTTGGATCAAGTTTAATATTTGGGTTATGATCCAACATAAACCCAAAACCTTGATCCAACTTCTAGAAGTTCTCTAGAAAAATATCTTCATATTTTCACCTCCTTAAATTTTTTAGAAAACTCTTTCACCTCCTTAAGAATAAAAATATAGATTTTTCCATAGAAAAATCTAGATAATTATTATAAAATAATCTAGATACATGTTCAAGTACTCTCCTATTGTTCTAAGGAAAGGGTAGAACTGAATAGGCGAATAGAGTAATCTAAGCAAGGCTTAGGTGGTTAGAACGGATAAATATATTTGGAACCTCGAAAGGGTTTTAAGGAAACCCTGTAATGACTTAGGAGGTTCACGGATAGATCGCTCTTTAGAAGAACGATATAAATGTTAAGTAAGGATTTCCGCTCCGTAGAATTAAGTATGAAGGATCTAGGACTAGAAGTCAATAGGAAGATACGAAGAATACTTGTTCCTAAGGGAAAATTTTAAATAGGACGAAATTTAGAGAGGTTCAGGCCAGGGTTCGGCCTGACCACCGGAACACATCGACCACGGCCTAGGGTGGCCGGATCGGGGTGTTTCAAGTTGGTATCAGAGCGGAGTTGTTTCTAGGACGATGCTCGGTTAATTGGTGACTTGCTACGACAAGTGCACCAAGGACACACTTAGTCTCGGCCATGACCGTGAATGGGACTGTAAACGGTTGGGCGGATCAACAGCGCTAAGGGGACAAACGAGCCAGTGGAATGCGGATGGTCGAGCGGCGCGTCTTGGAGACGTTGGCCGAGATCATAACACCGCACACGACAAGATCCCAAGCGTGAAGCGGTTAAGTGGAAAACCGAGTTGATCGAGGCCAGACCATAAGTCAGCACCTTCGGGTCATATGTTGGGATAGTGTCCTGAAATCACACTTGTACTCATTCCTGATGATAGTTGTGTGTCGAGATCAGACATTCGTATAATACTGGGTGGTTGCAATGTTTTGCTAGAAGCCTCTTGCAGTCTGTAAGTTGTAGACTTACTGCCAGTATTATATGATCCTATAGGGTCACACACCTAAGCAAACTGGAAGCATGAATGTGGAAATGATCATTATGGTAATGATCATGTTGATGTGTATTGGATACACATTAACATAGAGTTTTATGATATGTGTCGATCGATGCACGAGTGTGTCGATCGATGCAAGCTTTTCGTGGAGGTGTAACGATCGATGCTTTAAGTGTGTCGATCGTTGCATATCGGGTTTCGAAACTGATGTTTCGGATTTATGACATAACCGAGTCGGGTTTGTCCGACGGTTGATGATGTCATTTTCAGGTCAATATATATATAGGCTTATATGGTCGACCTGAACCTGAGCCGTCTTCTCTTCTTTTTGACAGAAAAGCAGAAACACGAGAAACTCACAGATTCCACAGATTCGGCACTAGCATCCCGTTTTCCAGCTTGTGTGCGTGTGTACGTGGTATAGGCGAGGCACCTGTGTCGCTACTGATCTCGTTCACCATTCATTCCGCTGCCAGTAACAAGGTAAGAACGAGGTTGGTGATTCAATAGATTCAATATATCAAACCCTAGATCCTAGGAGAATCCAACAGTGGTATCAGAGCTTGTTAGGGTTTAGACTATTGAATCTGATGCGATTAATTCGAAAACTGGGTTTGTTGAATTAATTATTGCCTGCTGAAATCGTGTTTTCAAGTGTTAATCTCGGATTAAAAGCTTCTGCTGGAAAATCGATACCTGTGTTTTTCGCAGTGTGTCGATCGATACAAAGCGTGTATCGATCGATGCAGAGCGAAAACACGTAAACCTTTTAGGGTTTGTCGCAGCGTGTCGATCGGTGCAAAGCGTGCATCGATCGACACAGAGCGAAAACTCGCAAATAATTTTAGGGTTTGTCGCACAGTGTCGATCGACACTAAGCTTGTGTCGATCGATGCACCGCGAAAACTTGCACTGTATCGATCGACGCACTGGGTGCAACGATCGATTCAGTTGGTTGGTTTCGGTTGAATTGGATTGAACTGGAAACCAATTTTGATTGTGGTTAGAATATGTCGATCGATGCAAGGATGCGTCGATCGTCACACAGCTCGCAGACTCAGGGGTTGGACCTCTAGTTGCGATTACCAAATCAAATAAAAACCTAAACTTGATAAACCTGAATGTTTTAATTTAATTAATAACTTCTTGGATGTATATTGGATATGCATCAAGATTAAATAGTTCCTTTCCTCAACTAAATACCAAGTGATCTTGATGTCTTGCCCGATCTTATCTACTGTCAAGACTCGTGTCGTTAGTTGGATAGTCTTGGAGTCCTTGGTATCCACAGCAACATGAGTAAGGCAGGTGGTCATTGATAGACTTGCAGTGCGACTGTCAATAATCGCAAGACAGGAAAAGATTGGTTTGCTTGACTGGGCCATCAGAAGTTCTGGGCCCAGAGACATCAGAGTGGATAAGACATGGATTGTCTTATCTACGACCAAGAGTTGTACTGGGTACAATTAGCAATGATTTGCTTACTTGGATGACTAAAGTTTGGGTGATGGCGAGTCGTTCACTCGAATTTTGGTGATCTGAGGATCTTGGTTCATTGTATTCATCTGAGGAAACATAGTTTTGAATACAATGCGAGTTTTCTTATTAGATAAGATTTCTCATTTCCTTGAGCATTATAACTAAAACCTCTATCTCTGTTAATTACAGCTATGTCTGTCTCAAATCACATCAACACTTTCTCACTGAGATCCGTCCTTGAGAAGGACAAATTAAATGGATCTAATTTCTTGGAATGGTATCGGAACCTGAGAATAGTTCTCAGGCAAGAGAACAAGGAATATGTCCTTGAAAGAGTTCTCACCGAGAGGCCACGTTCCAATGCCCCGCAGACAGAAAAGAATGCTTGGGATAAGCATTCAGCTGATGTCAAAGATGTTAATTGTCTAATGCTGGTGACTATGAACTCTGAGCTGCAGAAGCAATATGAGAACGTGATGTCACCCATTGAGTTGATTAACAGCCTGAAAGCTTTGTTTCAGGAGCAAGCTCGCACAGAGAGATACCAGACGGTTAAATCTCTCATGGATTGCAAGCTGGCTAAGGACAGTCCAGTAAGTCCTCATGTCCTTAAAATGATGGGTTACATTGATAACCTGGGGAAACTGGACTGTGCCATTAGCCAGGAGCTAGCCACTGACATGATTCTGCAGTCTTTGCCGTCGTGTTTTGATCAGTTCATCATGAACTACAACATGCAAAATATGACTAAGACATTGACTGAATTGCACGGTATGCTGAAGACAGCAGAGCCGAATCTCAAAAAGGCTACTCCCAGTGTCCTGATGGTACAAGGGGGTAAAAGGTTTAAGAAACCTAAGAAGGATAAGGGAAAGGCCCAGGTTGTCGAGACTGAAAGTCAAGACAAGCCCAATCCCAAGCCCAAATCCGGGACTTCTCCTGAGGATAAGTGCAACTACTGCAAGCAGTTGGGGCATTGGAAGAGAGACTGCAAGAAGTTCAAGGAAGATTACAAGAAGCTGAAGAAGACGTATGATGCGTTTGACTCAGGTATTTATGTTATCGAACTCAATGTTATGTCTTCTAGTTCTACTTCATGGGTATTGGATACCGGCTGCGGTGCTCATATTTGTACTAATATGCAGGCACTAAGAAACAGTAGAACGCTGAAGAAAGGACAAGTGGAGCTGCGGGTCGGGAATGGAGCTAAGGTTGCTGCACTGGCCGTAGGCACCTATGAGTTGTCTTTACCTTCGGGCATGGTTTTAGCTTTGAATAATTGCTATTTTGTACCTGCGATTAGCAGAAACATAATTTCAGTTTCCGTTTTGGATTTGGAAGGTTTTGATTTTGCAGTTAAGAATAAAGTTTGTTCTTTTAATCGTGATGGTACATTTTATGGTAGCGCCCCATTAGATAATGGGTTATATGTTTTAAACCAAGAAATGCCTGTCTTTAACATAAATACAAAGCGGTTTAAGTCCAATGACGAAAACCCGACTTTCTTATGGCATTGTCGTTTGGGCCATATCAATGAGAAACGCATCCAAAGGCTCCATCGTAATGGGCTTCTGGGCTCATTTGATTTTGAATCATGTGAGAAATGCGAATCTTGCTTGATGGGCAAAATGGCTAGGGCCCCTTTTAACAAACCAAATGAAAGGGCCAGTGAGTTATTGGGCCTTAATCATACTGATGTATGTGGGCCAATGAGCACTGTTGCCAGAGGAAATTACAAGTACTTCATTACCTTCACTGATGATTTCAGTAGGTATGGCTATGTCTATTTGATGAGACACAAGTCGGAATCCTTTGAGAGATTCAAGGAATTCAAGAATGAAGTACAGAACCAACTTGGCAAAAGTATCAAAGTTCTGCGATCGGATCGCGGAGGAGAATACTTAAGCCAAGAGTTCAACGACTATCTGAGCGAGTGTGGAATTGTTTCACAACTCACTCCTCCTGGAACACCTCAATGGAATGGAGTGTCAGAGAGGAGGAATCGAACCTTATTGGATATGGTTCGGTCTATGATGAGTCATTCTAATCTTCCATTATCCTTTTGGGGATACGCTCTAGAAACGTCTGCGTTTACACTAAATAGGGTGCCATCTAAATCAGTGGATAAGACACCACATGAATTTTGGACTGGGAAAATCCCTAGTCTGTCTTTCCTGAAGATTTGGGGTTGTGAGGCTTATGTCAAACGTTTAATCTCTGACAAGCTCGCACCCAAATCAGACAAATGCTACTTCGTTGGTTATCCTAGGGATACCAAGGCATACTACTTTTACAACCAATCTGAGAACAAAGTTTTTGTTTCTTGGGACTGTTCTTTTCTTGAAAGAGAATTTCTTTCTAAGAAAAACAGTGGGAGTAAAGTACATCTCGAAGAAATTCAAGATGCACAGGAAAATGTTCAACCTGTTGAGGAAGAGCATCAGTTGGATCCACAAAGTTCTGTGGAACCGGCGCCTGTGGAGCCTGAAGTTCGCAGATCCGGAAGGATCCGTCACGAACCCGAGAGATACTATGGATTTCTCGTGACCAATTGCAATGATCTGATGATCATTGAAAGTGACGAACCAGCGACCTTCGCGGAAGCAATGATGGGCCCGGACTCCGAAAAGTGGCTTGGAGCCTCTAAGTCCGAAATGGAATCCATGTCAGAGAACCAAGTATGGTCCTTGGTCAATTTACCTAATGGTGCAAAGGCCATTGAGTGTAAATGGATCTTCAAGAAGAAGATTGACGTGGATGGCAATGTACAGATTTACAAAGCGAGGTTGGTGGCTAAAGGTTTCAAGCAAATTCATGGTATTGACTATGATGAAACCTATTCCCCAGTCGCTATGCTTAAATCCATTCGGATTCTTCTAGCAATTGCTGCTCATTATGATTATGAGATTTGGCAAATGGATGTCAAAACCGCATTCCTGAATGGTATTCTGGAAGAGGATGTGTATATGACACAGCCTGAAGGTTTTGTTGATTCTAAAGACGCTGGGAAGGTATGCAAGCTTCATAAATCCATTTATGGGTTGAAGCAAGCATCACGGAGTTGGAATCTTCGTTTTGATGTAGCAGTAAAACAATTTGGTTTCATCAAGAACGAAGAAGAACCATGTGTTTACAAGAAGACTAGTGGGAGCAAAATTGCGTTTCTCGTACTGTATGTCGATGACATACTCCTCCTCGGTAATGACGTTCCGTTGCTTCAGTCTGTTAAGACTTGGCTCGTAAGTTGTTTTTCCATGAAAGACATGGGAGAAGCCGCGTATATTCTTGGAATCAGAATCTACAGAGATAGAATGAACAGGCTGATTGGACTGTGCCAGGACACTTATATTGATAAGGTGTTACACAGATTCAAGATGCATGATTCCAAGAAGGGCTTCATACCAATGTCTCATGGCATTAGTCTCAGCAAGAAGCAGTGTCCGAAGACACATGCTGAGCGAGAGCGCATGAATAGGATTCCTTATGCCTCTGCAATAGGATCTATTATGTATGCCATGCTCTGCACTCGTCCAGATGTAGCTTACGCGTTAAGCATGACGAGTAGATACCAATCTGATCCAGGTGATGATCACTGGACAACCGCCAAGAATATTCTCAAGTATTTGAGACATACTAAGGATAAATTCCTGGTGTATGGAGGAAGTGAAGAACTGGTAGTGAATGGATTCACTGATGCGAGTTTTCAGACCGACAGAGACGATTTCCGATCACAATCTGGATATGTCTTCTGTCTAAATGGCGGTGCAGTGAGCTGGAAGAGCTCTAAGCAGAATACCGTAGCTGATTCCACGACGGAAGCTGAATATATTGCTGCTGCAGAAGCGGCAAAGGAAGCTGTTTGGATCAAGAAGTTCATGACTGAACTTGGTGTGGTTCCTAGTATCTTGGAGCCAGTGGCTTTGTTTTGCGATAACAATGGAGCCATTGCTCAGGCGAAAGAACCCAGGTCACACCAGAAGTCCAAACACGTTGAGAGGAGATATCACCTGATTCGTGATATCGTCAATAGAGGTGATGTAAAGATCAGCAGAGTTCCGACAGATGAGAATGTCGCTGATCCTCTGACTAAGTCACTCCCAAGGCCTAAGCATGAAAGTCGTACGACTGCTGTAGGCATTAGAGATCTAAAGATGTAATCTTGATTATAGTGGGAGTTTTTAGTTTTATTTTAGTTATAATAAGATGTTCTTGTAAACATTCTTTTGGATATGTTTAAATGAAATTTGATTTCAGCATTATTTATTGTGATCTAAATAATGGTTCCAAAATAAGTTTATGTTATATTATGGGTCATCAAGTTGAGGACTTGATCATGAAACCCTATAAGTATAGATGACATAAATTGTAATGTGTCCCTAGTCGAGGTTGTCAAAGTGGGACGCTGACAACCGCGAGAGACTAGATTGTGAGGTGACTGTTGACTAAGTTTCATGGAGCCAATGATATGATTATCGCAGTCAGTCACATAGGTATATGTTGGTGAACATATGATCGGACATGACCCGCTAATGAGAAGTCTACAAGATAGTTATATCTGTGTCATAAGAATTTCTCATTACGACTATAGAGTATAGTCCTTAGACCTGAGTTCATCATGTTTTCTTGCATATGAATTGGTACACTTTGACCTTGTCAAACGTCGACCCGTAACTGGCGGCTATAACGGCACTGTTCAGGTATATCATGAAGTGTGCATTGAAACAGGGATGGAACAAGATGGAATTTGTCCCTCCTGAATAACGGGAGATAAATATCTCAGGGCCTATCGAAGATTTAATACTGAGAAAATGTGTGGTGATAGGTCTAGTTTTAACCCTATTCTAACTGCAAGTGCACAGTGATGTAGTTGTAGTACTTAGGGTATCGAATCCACAGGGACTCTGGTCAACGATAGATTTAGAACTATTAAGATTAAACTAGGAGAAAGCAAAGGTGATTAAACTAAAAGCAAAGCAGAAAAGTAAATAGCAGCGAGTTTGTGAGCAAGGAAGCGAAGCGTTAGGTTTCAGGAGTTCTCAGGAAATCAGGAACGCAAGCAATCAATCTATCTAGATCTAATCAATAACTGTTCTAGAACTCAAACACTGATATAGAATTAACCAAATTCCTTTGCGATAATTCTCTAAGTCTAAGTGCAGCAAACCAAACTTCCGTTTGCGAGAACTAACAGATTAAACTAGCATTAATTCCAAGTTTGATATGTTCACAATTAACCTGAACCAAACTTCCGTTTGCGAATAGTTTAATTGCTTATCTAAGTTCTTTCTAGTTAACTTAACCAACTTCCGTTGAATTAATCAACCTAACATCATAATTCTGATTAGCTACTTCAGATTAAGCATTAAGAACAACCTAAACAAAGAACTAGCAGATATGAATCCCTACAGATTGATTTAAACTATAATTCTCTGAAATCCCTAATGAGAATCCTTCAACCTAACAAGTAAACTACTCAGACATGTTCATCGAAACAGAAAACATCTTAAGTAGAAAACCAAATATCATAAAACAGAATAATCAACAGGGGTTCGAAATCCTCTCTCTTTCGAGAGCAAGATCAGCCCCTAAGGCTCTCTGAAATAAAATAAGACTTAATGAAAGCGTAGCCTAAACAATGGCTTAAAAATCCTTATATAATAGCTAAAACACGTTTTGGGCTTCTGTGTAAATATCTGGGCTTTTTTCTGCAAAATCAGCATTCTTCATTAAATCGGCGAGTCTGGCCCATTCGCATATGCAACGATCGATGCAGGTGTGCAACGATCGACGCAGTCTTCAAAACTGGACAATGAACTCTGTCTCTCGGACCAAATCTCCAAAATACACTAAACAGCTCCAAAATCTCCACTTCTGCTCCAAATGTGTCTAAACCTGTAAACATACTAAAAAGACTCCAAAACATAACATAAGACTCGATAAATAAGGCATATACCATGGTTAAAACCGGTAAAATCCATGGTATATCATGTGGCCGCACTCAAACGAACTGTAGTTCAGTTGTTTGTAACGTTCAGTATGAGATCAGGAGTTCGATAAACACGATGTTGGCTTAATAAGGATGACACCAATCTTGCCTTATGCCAAATCGAGATATAGAGACAAAAGGATTATAGGAATTGATGATTCCAGTACAAGTGGGAGATTGTTGGGATAGTGTCCTGAAATCACACTTGTACTCACTCCTGATGATAGTTGTGTGTCGAGATCAGACATTCGTATAATACTGGGTGGTTGCAATGTTTTGCTAGAAGCCTCTTGCAGTCTGTAAGTTGTAGACTTACTGCCAGTATTATATGATCCTATAGGGTCACACACCTAAGCAAACTGGAAGCATGAATGTGGAAATGATCATTATGGTAATGATCATGTTGATGTGTATTGGATACACATTAACATAGAGTTTTATGATATGTGTCGATCGATGCACGAGTGTGTCGATCGATGCAAGCTTTTCGTGGAGGTGTAACGATCGATGCTTTAAGTGTGTCGATCGTTGCATATCGGGTTTCGAAACTGATGTTTCGGATTTATGACATAACCGAGTCGGGTTTGTCCGACGGTTGATGATGTCATTTTCAGGTCAATATATATATAGGCTTATATGGTCGACCTGAACCTGAGCCGTCTTCTCTTCTTTTTGACAGAAAAGCAGAAACACGAGAAACTCACAGATTCCACAGATTCGGCACTAGCATCCCGTTTTCCAGCTTGTGTGCGTGTGTACGTGGTAGAGGCGAGGCACCTGTGTCGCTACTGATCTCGTTCACCATTCATTCCGCTGCCAGTAACAAGGTAAGAACGAGGTTGGTGATTCAATAGATTCAATATATCAAACCCTAGATCCTAGGAGAATCCAACATCATAACCAAGCGTCGCAGGCCATTGACCGCGATCGCGGGATGATGGTAGCCGTGTGCATCTTACCTTTCGCGGGAACAGTCGTGTCCGTTCGTGTATAACCGCACGGACAGAACCGAGCCACTATCGACTGTCACCGGGGAAGGGTGAAGTTTGATAGACCAGAAGGCAAGGTAATGTTACAGGGTGTAAGGCCGACTTCAGGAAGTCTGGTCGTCTCTGCTATCCAAGCAGAGAAGATGTTGGAAAGGGGATGCGAAGCATACCTTGCCACCATCACCACTCAGGAAGTGGGGACAGAAGTGAAGATTGGAGAGATCCCAGTGGTTCGAGACTTTGAGGACGTGTTCCGGGCCTTAGAAGGTTTACCACCTGACCGGTCCGACCCGTTCGTCATTGAACTTGAACCAGGGACAAAACCTCTATCTAAGGCTCCGTACAGAATGGCTCCGACCGAAATGGCCGAGCTGAAGAAGCAGCTGGAAGAACTGCTAGACAAAGGTTTTATAAGACCGAGCAGTTCTCCTTGGGGGGTTCCCGTTCTCTTCGTCAAGAAGAAGGATGGAAGCCTCCGGTTGTGCATATACTACCAAGGTATAAACCGGGTCACTGTGAAGAACAAGTACCCGTTGCCTCGGATAGACGAGATGTTGGATCAACTAAAAGGTTCAACCGTGTTTTCCAAGATCGATCTGGCGTCGGGATACCATCAAATCCCGATAGCGCCCGAGGACGTGAGGAAAACCGCATTTAGAACCCGGTATGGACACTACGAGTTTGTAGTCATGCCATTTGGTCTAACAAATGCACCAGCTGCCTTCATGAAGATGATGAACGGAGTTTTCCGGGAATGGTTGGATAAGTTTGTGATCATTTTCATTGATGACATTCTTGTCTACTCCAAGAACTGTGAAGAACACCGGGAACATCTAAGGATTGTACTGGAGACCTTAAGGACGCAACAGCTCTACGCCAAATTGAGCAAGTGTAGTTTTTGGCAGAGCCGTGTAGGCTTCCTTGGACACATCGTGTCTGAAAAGGGAGTTGTGGTCGATCAGGAGAAGATCCGGTCGATAGAGGAGTGGCCGCGGCCAAGGAACGCAACCGATGTTCGGATTTTTCTTGGTTTGGCCGGTTATTATAGACGGTTCGTCCAGGGTTTTGCAAGTATGGCCAAGGCCATGACTAAGCTGACCGGAAAGAACATAAAGTTCGAATGGACGGAGGCCGCAGAGAAGAGTTTCCAAGACTTGAAGGTTATGCTAACCAAGGCGCCAATTCTAACCCTGCCTGTGGACAATGTACCTTACGTGGTCTACACAGATTCATCCAGGATCGGCCTGGGTTGCGTTCTGATGCAGGAAGGAAAGGTGATTGCTTATGCTTCAAGTCAGTTGAGGAAGCACGAGGGTAATTACCCAACTCATGATCTCGAAATGGCTGCGGTAGTATTTGCACTAAAGATCTGGCGATCTTATCTCTACGGAGCCAAAGTGCAATTATTCACCGACCACAAGAGTCTGAAGTATGTGTTCACTCAGCCTGACTTGAACTTAAGGCAAAGAAGATGGATGGAGTTGGTGGCAGATTACGATCTAGACATCACCTACCATCCTGGAAAAGCTAACTTGGTAGCAGACGCCTTAAGTCGGAAGAGGACTGAAGTGGCCGTGGAGAAGGATGCAGAGACCTTGGTCGGACTGGTCAGGTCCTTGCATCTGAACGCATTGTCAGTGGACAATGAGCCACTCGGCCTTGGAGCAGGAGATCAGGCGGATTTTTTGACTCGTGTACGGTTAGCTCAGGAACATGATGAAGAGCTGATCAAGTCGGTGAACAACAACAACACCGAGTACCAGTTTACCAACAATGGAACGATTGTGGTGAACGGACGGGTGTGTGTTCCTGACGTGAAAGTCCTTAAGGAAGAAATCTTAAGGATGGCTCATCAGTCTAAGTTCTCAATTCACCCCGGTTATAACAAGATGTACCAAGACCTCAAACGGTACTATCACTGGGTCGGGATGAAGAGAGATATTGCTGAATGGGTGTCCAAGTTCCAAACGTGTCAGTTGGTTAAGATCAAACACCAAATCCCAAGTGGCCTATTGCAAAGTCTGCCCATTCCGGAATGGAAGTGGGACCACATCACTATGGACTTTGTAACGGGTCTACCTGCGACTCGGTCAAGGAAGGACACGATTTGGGTTGTAGTGGACAGGCTGACCAAGTCCGCACACTTCTTGGCCATCAAGAAGACTGATGGAGTGGGCAAGCTTGCTGAGAGATACATTGATGAGGTCGTAAAACTTCACGGTATTCCAGCAAGTATAGTCTCGGATCGGGACGGACGATTCACTTCTTATTTCTGGCAAGCTTTTCAGAATGCCCTAGGAACAAGAGTGAACATGAGTACGGCTTACCATCCGCAAATGGATGGACAGTCGGAGAGGACCATACAGACGCTGGAAGACATGCTAAGAGCATGTGTTCTAGATTGGGGCAATTCTTGGGAGAAGTACTTTCCATTGACCGAGTTTGCTTATAACAACAGTTATCAAGCGAGCATCGGGATGTCGCCTTATGAACGTTTTATGGCCGACCTTGTAGGACCCCATTGTGTTGGACACAAGTGGGAGAGTCCAACGTGGTTGGACCGGACCTAATTTCCGAGACCACCGAGCAAATCTGATTCCTAAAGGCTAAGATGAAGGAGGCACAAGATCGCCAAAGGAGTTATGCAAGCAAGAGAAGGAAAGACCTTGAGTTCCAAGTTGGGGACCGGGTTTACCTTAAGATGATTACCTTCAGAGGAAGGGCTAGGGTTTCCAAGCGAGGAAAACTGGACCCGAGGTACTTAGGGCCATTCACGATTCTGGAAAGTGTCGGGAAGGTAGCCTATAAGTTGGACTTGCCCAACGAGATGGAAGCATTTCACAATGTGTTCCATGTCTCGCAGTTGCGCAAATGCCTCTCGGATCAGGACGTGATTTTGCCCGAGATCCCCGCGGATCTTAAGGCAAACCTCACGCTGGAAACTAGGCCCTTAAGGATCTTGGACCGGTTGGAGAAAGCCACCAGGAAGAAGGTAATCTAGATGGTCAAAGTGGAATGGATTTGCAACGGAGTTAAGGAAATCACTTGGGAAACCGAGGCCCGGATGAAGGCAGATTACCCAGAGTGGTTTGAGGAGTTTACAAGGGACGAACTTCTTGGAGCGGATTCGGGGTCGAATCCATTTCAAGGGGGGGGGGGAGAACTTGTAACATCCCCGAACCGGCCTTTGGGCCATGGGTCGTCTACGGGACCAGAAAGTTGAACTTATGATCGAGCGTGATCAAAGAAAGTGTTCCGTAGACAGAGATGAGCTCAAGCTCAGCTGGAAAGGAGATTGAGCTAAGGGAATCAGCTGGAAAGAAGTGTTTAGCTGGACACTCAACTCAGCTCAAGCTAGCTAAGAGTGTCCAAGTGTGAAATAAGCTGGTCAGCTAGTGACACTAGTTGACCATAAGCGAATGGGCACAAGGGTGGGATGTGCCTTTTCGTCCCAAAAGAAGCATCTCTTCCCAAGGGAAGTTACATGCGATTTCATGGCCTATAAATAGACCATGAAGGGGCCAATTTTCGCACACAAGTTACACAAGGGGAAAACCCAGATTTTCTTAAAGGCAAAGGCCAAGAAATTCGAGTGCATCCTAGAGAGAGAAAGGGCGGTTGTTGGCCGGTTCTTGAGAGAAGAAGCCGGCGTGTGTTCAAGGGTTTTGGTGGGGAATTAGAGCGGCTTAAGAAGGCATTATGGCGGGAGAAACAAGCCGTGATCCGGGCAAGTCCACCACGATTACAAAGGTTAGTCCGAGCCCCTATCTTCTCTCGTACTTGGGCCAAACCGTTGGTCTATGGCCGGTTAAGATGTGGCCATATTACTTCTCTTCTTCTTCTACTTATGGAACTAGAACCGGGCTTAGGCTTCACGGTTTTAGGGTCGGCTTTGTGGATCATTCAAGCGATCGGCCAATGGCCATGATCGCAGTGGTTCGGGTTGAAGCGTGTATCGAATGCGCATAGGGTCGTAGGCTCGCATGCGGGTGATCGTACGGTCTGTAGGGAAGACAGCCGGGTCATGGAATGGTCGGACAGCTTATCGGGAAATGATAGCTGGATCATAACCGCATGGACGGGTTGGCCGAACGCGAACGGTTGGGAAAAGACCGGATCGATCACGGCTTAGCCGTGAGAATCACCATCGGATCGTGGGAAAGTCGCGGACCGTGCACCGCGTCACGGATCGATGGCAACCATCCGCGGACCATCGCATCCGTTTGCGGTGAACAGTCGCGACCGTTCGTAACGGACATGCGCCATGATCGCGGGACGACAGTCGGACATACGCGATGTCCGTAAGGATGATCGCTCGTCATGTGCTGGTCGGCTCACGGTGATGCGCGCAGGACGGGATGGACGGGCGGACTGGCGCGCGATCGCAGTACGCGATATCATCAACACGGATGACTGCTTGGTCCTTACGGACGTAAGCGCGGTACGTACCGGACGCGCGATAGCGGGCGCACGGTCAGACGCAGCAATACGCACATCGCAGTACGCGCTGATCCGTCCATGCGGACGTGCGTACTGCCGAGATGCAGATCGCGGCTATGGACTAACGCGCATGATTATGGATCGCGGCTATGGCCGCGGATTCGGAATGATCATGACGCGGTCCGGTTTAGGAAACTTAGCCGATTTAGATGGAATTAGAATGGACTTAGGGTTTTATGTTGCATTTGGGTTATTGAGCATATAGAATTGTATAATGCTAAGTTGTTGGATTATACTTTATACTTATGTTGTTTTGTTGCATTTCAGGACATGCGGATGATCATAAGGATGATCAATCCTAGGAGCGGACCAAGACCGTGGACGAGTGGTGTGTTGTTAGATAGACATTTTTAGGACCAAATACTGTATTAGCATAATGCACTTGACTCACATTGTATTTGGTACCTTTGGTTGATTAATAAAATGTCTATTTTCCTTTATTGCTCGTTTGCCTTAGTTAAGATTGAATGGAATTGGATAAATGGAAATGCACTTAAGCCAGAATTATCTAAGTATAGAATAACTGGGCTTGAGGTTGGCATCGAACCTCAAGTCGGATTACTTAGATAGTGGAACGGCCGTTCCGGCCTTAAAGTCGGGATGGGGTGTTTCAAAGAGCAACTATGACAATTGGAGTCTAAGGTTGATGGCTATCCTAGGAGCACATGATATGTGGAAGATAGTCGAGAAACGCTTCATTGAACTAGAGAATGATGCTAGTCTATCTCAAACTCAAAAGGATGGTTTGAGAGACTCAAGGAGAGGGAAAAGTAGGCTCTCTGTCTAATCTATCAAGGATTAGATGAAGACATGTTCGAAAAGGTCGTAGGAGAAAAGTCGGCCAAAGAAGCATGGGAGAAGCTTCAAACTTCTTACAAGGGAGCGGAGCAAGTTAAGAAGGTACGTCTTCAAACTCTAAGAGGAGAATTTGAAGAATTTCAAATGAAGGAAGTTGAACTAATCTCTGATTAATTCTCAAGGGTTTTAACGGTTACTAATAACCTAAAAAGAAACGGTGAGAAGTTAGATGAGGTGAGAATCATGGAGAAAGTTCTTAGATCATTGGATTTAAAATTCGAGCATATTGTTACTGTTATTGAAGAGAGAAAAGACTTGGAGACTATGACAATGGAGCAAATTCTTGGATCACTACAAGCTTATGAAGAAAAGAAGAAGAAGAAGGAAGACATCACAAAGCATGTACTCAAGATGCGGATTCAAACCAAAGAAGAAAGCAGTCGAAGCTATCCAAGACGAAGTGGTGGCCAAGCCCGAGGAAGAGGTAATGGATTTGTACATGGACGTGGTTGGAGACCATATGAAGAGTGACAAGGCCTATCCCGACCATAGGGCCGGTAAGGTTTGCCACTACCTAACCATTTCAACTTGAGGTTCCTTTGCGATCATGATGCACGTCCGCGAGCGACTGTACCGAGCCCGTTACGCGTCCGGTCGTGGTCGGGTTGCATATCCGTGTACGGATGCAACTGTTCGTGCGGACAGACGCGATCGTTCCATGGACGGTTGTGATCGGTCCTTGCGTCCAAACGAGCGACCACAACCATAATCCGAGAGGAGTATGGACCGGTTCTAGCCTTAGATGTGGTCGTGGTATTGCCGTGGGTAGTTGATGCCTCACCAGCCATCTTTCACTCCCTTCCTTGCGCCTTAACCACCACCGAATCACTTCTTAAACCGCCGGCCTTCTCTTGGAGATTCCGGCTTCTCTATCTCTCTCTCTAAAACTCTCTCGATTTGGCCTTGTGCCTTTGGAGAATTTCTTGGGTGTTTTCCCTTGTATGGGCGTGTCCAAATTGGCCAAGAGAAGGCCTATTTATAGGCTATTCCATCGCCAACTTCCCTTCGGCGAATGGTGTGAGATGGTGACTGAATGGGTGTAACTCCCACTGGTGTCCATTCGCTTGGTAACCGCCTGGTCAGCTAGTGTCACTAGCTGACCAGCTGACCTAAGAGCTTAACACTCCGGGCAGCTGAGTTGAGCTGGTTGCCAGCTGACCTAGCTGACCAGCTGGACTGTTCAGCTCAGCTGAGCTGACTTCTTCACTTCCACACTTGGCTGAGCTCCTTCCAGCAGAGTCTAAGCCTTAAAACGCCTATGGAACACTTTGGTTTTGTCTCTCCGGACTTCCCGTTCACGTTTCTGGTTCCATGGCCGTCCTGTCTTCCTTAGGCCGGTTGGGGGATACTACAAGTCTCCCCCTTGAAATGGATTCGTCCCCGAATCCGCGTCGAGTTTCTTATACCACTCCGGGTAGTCGGCCTTCATCCTGTTCTCGGTTTCCCAAGTAATCTCTTTGATCCCATTGTGGATCCATTCGACTTTGACCATTTGCACCACCTTCTTTCGGGTTGCTTTTTCCATCCTATCCAGGTTCTTGAGTGGCCGGATTTCAATGGTCAAGTTTGGCCTAAGTTCTCTTGGAATCTCAGGTTCAACTATGTCTTGACCCCCTAAGCATTTGCGCAACTGTGAGACATGGAACACATTGTGAAATGCGTCCATCTCACTTGGCAAATCCAACTTATAGGCGACCGCCCCAACCCGTTCAATGATTCGGAACGGTCCCAAATATCTAGGATCAAGCTTACCACGCTTGGAAACCCTGGCTCGACCCTTGAAAGTGATCATCTTAAAGTAGACTTGGTCGCCTACTTTGAACTCAAGGTCCTCCCTTCTCTTGTCTGCATAGCTCTTTTGACGGTCTTGAGCTTCTTTCATCTTGGCCTTGAGGAATCGGATTCGTTCCATTGTTTCCTCTATTATGTCTGGTCCAACTATACTTGACTCTCCAACCTCGGTCCAGCATAGTGGAGTTCGACAAGGCCGCCCATACAAAGCCTCATAAGGCGTCATTCCGATGATTGTGTGATAACTGTTGTTATACGCAAACTCGGTCAAGGGTAGAAACTTTTTGCATGAGTCGCCCCATTCAAGAACACACGCCCTTAGCATTTCTTCTAGGGTTTGTATGGTCCTTTCTGATTGACCGTCTGTCTGGGGATGGTAAGCCGTACTCATGTTCACTCTCATTCCCAGGGCCTTCTGGAAGGCTTGCCAGAAATAAGAAGTAAACTGGCCGTCCCGGTCTGAAACTATACTTGATGGGATCCCATGAAGTCTCACGATCTCATCAATGTATACCTCATCAGATTTCCCCACTCCGTCCGTCATCTTGATGGACAAGAAGTGGGCGGATTTTGTGAGCCTATCTACCACAACCCAGATGGCATCTCGCCTGTTCCGGGTCGTAGGTAAACCCGTCACAAAGTCCATAGCTATGTTATCCCATTTCCATTCCGGAATGGGAAGACTTTGTAACAGACCGCTCAGAACTTGGTGTTCGGCCTTGATAAGCTGACAGGTTGGGCACTTGGCCACCCAATCAGCTACATCACGCTTCATCCCAACCCAATGATAGTACCGTTTGAGGTCATGGTACATCTTGGTTTGACCAGGATGAATTGAGAACTTAGACTGATGAGCCTCTCGTAAGATGACTTCCTTAAGTTCCCATACGTTTGGCACATAGACTCGGCCATTTACCACATTCGTCCCATTGTTGGAGATTTGGTATTCCGTATGGTTGTTCTCAGCGGCCTTCACCAACTCCTCATCATCCTACTGAGCAAGCCGGACCTTAGTCAGAATATCTGCTTGGTCCGCTGCCCCTTAGCCAACTGGCTCCTCTCCTACGGCCAATGCATTGAGACGCAAGGAACGGACCATTCCGACTAAGGTCTCTGCATCCCACTCAATAGACACCTCGGTCCTTTTCCTACTTAAGGCGTCGGCTACGAGGTTGGCTTTTCCCAGATGGTAAGTAATGTCCAGATCGTAATCGGCCACTAGTTCCATCCATCTCCTTTGTTGAAGGTTGAGCTCAGGTTGGGTAAACACATACTTCAAGCTTTTATGGTCTGTAAATAATTGCACTTTTGCTCCGTAGAGATAAGATCTCCAGATCTTAAATACAAAGACTACTGCGGCCATCTCAAGATCATGAGTGGGATAATTCCCCTCATGTTTCCTTAATTGCCTTGAAGCATATGCAATCACTTTCCCTTCTTGCATCAACACACATCCTCAACCCATTGATTGAGACATCCGTGTATACCACGTAAGGCACATCATCTTGGGGTTGGGTCAGGACTGGCGCCTTCGTCAACATCTCCTTGAGTTTCGTAAAACTCTTCTCCGCGGCCTCAGTCCACACAAACTTCACGTTTTTACCGGTTAGATTTTTCATGGCCTTGGCCATACTTGCAAACCCTTGGACAAAACGTCCATAGTAACTGACCAGACAAAGGAAACTTCGGACTTCCGTCGCGTTTCTCGGTCTTGGCCATTCCTCAATTGACCGGATCTTCTCCGGATCAACAGACACTCCTTCCGCCGACACTATGTGTCCTAGGAAGCCAATCCGCTCTTGCCAGAAGCTACATTTACTTAGCTTGGCGTAGAGCTTCTGTTCCCGCAACTTATCCAACACGATCCTAAGATGTTCCCGATGTTCCTTAGGGTTCTTGGAGTAAACAAGGATGTCATCAATGAAAATGATAACAAATTGGTCTAACCATTCCCGAAAAACACCGTTCATCATCTTCATGAACGCGGCCGGTGCATTTGTTAGACCAAACGGCATGACTACAAACTCGTAGTGTCCATACCGAGTCCTAAACGCGGTCTTCCTCACGTCCTCTGGTGCTATCGGGATTTGGTTATATCCCGAAGCGAGGTCGATCTTAGAAAACACGGTTGAACCCTTGAGTTGGTCTAACAACTCGACTATCCGAGGCAATGGGTACTTGTTCTTGACAGTAACCCGGTTGATGCCTTGGTAGTCTATGCACAAGCGCAGGCTCCCGTCTTTCTTCTTGACGAATAAGACAGGCGCTCCCCAAGGAGAACTGCTTGGCCTAATAAAGCCCTTGTCCAGCAACTCCTCCAGCTGCTTCTTCAACTCAGCCATCTCGGCTGGGGCCATTCTGTAAGGCACTTTGGATAAGGGTTTAGTTCCGGGTTCAAGTTCAATGGTGAACGGATCAGACTGGTCAGGCGGTAAGCCTTCTAGTGGTCTGAACACGTCCTCAAAGTCCTTAACCACTGGGATCTCCCCAACCTTAGCCTCTGGCCCAGCTTCCTTGATCGTGATAGTGGCCAGGTATGCTTCACATCCTTTAGCCAACATCTTCTCTGCTTGGATAGCAGAGACGACCAAGCTTCCCGAGGTTGGCCGTATTCCTTGGAACACTACCTTGCCCTCAGGCTTCTCGAATTTCACCCTTCCCCGGTGACATTCAATGGTGGCTCGGTTTTGGCCGAGCCAGTCCATACCCAAGATCACTTCGTGATGTTTGAATTGGACCACTACCAAGTCAGCCGGAATGCTTACGCCCCCAATGGAGATGGGCACATCATGAACTAACCCTAACATAGGCATCACTTTCCCACCGGCGGCATTCACAATGCCTTGGCCGGCCACTTGTTCGCTTTGGAACAAGCCCTTTCCAATCATCCCGGGACTCACAAAACTATGTGTCGCCCCGGAATCAAACAAGGTCAGTGTCTCTACACCGCCTATCAAAACGGTCCCTACACATTTCCCAAATGTATAAGCGCATCCCGCTTTTTCCCCCAATATGTATGCAATGCATTACTATAATTGAAGAAAGGTCAGGGTTCCAGTAACGTACCAGTGATCGCATCGTAGGAGCCGGCCTCGCCTGAGTCCTTCACCAGTTCGTAAACCCAAGGTTTCGCAGTTTGACCCTTGGCCATAGCCGCGCGGTCTCCCTGACCCCTGTTCACTTCTGGCGCCTTTGGCTTCCCATCTTGGCGCTTAGGACACTCACCGATGTAGTGTCCAGCTTGGCCACAGTGGTAGCACGTCACTGATCTCTCGGTCACCTCTTCACGCCCCTTGTTCTGTGGACAGCTTGTTGACTCGTGGTCTTTGCCGCCACACTTCGCGCATGCAACATTGGCTTTCCAACACTTCCCCAAGTGTCGTTTGCCACATGTGGCACATCTGGCGCGGTCAGAGGAGGGAGTATCAGCCGTCTGATCTCTCTTCCTCTTTAGGTCCTTCCCGGGTTGGCTGGACACTTTGTCTTTTGAGCCAACGCGGTTCTCCTCAGCCATATTGGCTTCCACCATAGCTTCCCTCTCGACTAGATCGGAAACACTGTTGTAGGTACAAACCGAGAAATGGGTACGTAACTCCACTGGCAGACCGCGAAGGAAACAACGCACCTGAGCCGGCTCATCCTCAACATCCCGTCCCACGTAACGTCTGAGACGGTCGAACTCGGCCTCATACTCACGGACCGACCTGCGGCCCTGGACCAAGCTCAAGTATCAACCTTTCATACGATCCCAGGCCTCCGTCGGGAAGTACTTCCGGTTGAACTCTACCTCAAACTCCGCAAAGGAGTTGATGAGGCCCTTGGTGCGCCTGTCCACAGACAGCCACCAGTTGTGAGCGTCCTCTTCCAGGAAGTGGATCGCTATGTCCTTGCGGTAATCTTCAGGGCAACGGGTGGAACGGAAGTACCGGACAAGCCGTGACTTCCATTCATCGGCCTCAAGTGGGTCAGCACTTCCCTTGAAGTGCTTCGTGCCCAACTGTGTGATGTGACCAAGGACGTTGAGGTAGTCCACCTTTCGGACCTTTTTAGGGGCCGGGACTCTACCACTACTACATCCTGATCCTCATCACTCAGATCCGTGGTCTCAGGGACTGTGATCCGTGGCTCACCCTCAGCCGGTTTCTGACCAGAGAGGTTCTAGTTCAGTACCGTGAGCTGACCCATCACTTCCTTTAACATAGTCCATATCTGACCGATGTTCGGGACTTCTGTCAAAGGCTCACCGCCATCACCACCTGTGGCATCATCCATCCCATGGCCGGTCTCATCTTGAGCCGCATGAGATGAAGACTAACCCATTTGCTTGTTGTTTCCGGCGTGGACGTTCGGTTCTTCAACCCTAGTCCCGTCAGGAATCTGTGAAGCAATGGGGCCAGTGGCCGTTGGGTTAACCTCAGGACCGGTTAACCCTGGTTGGACAATGGTGGTCTGGACTCTCGGGCCGTGGCCGGTCGCAGACGCTTCCTTGTCCTTTGTCCTCTTGGACTTGATTTTTCCAACCTGAAGATTCAACAAGACAGTTTATTTAATTCAATCAATCTTCAAGTCCTAAACAAGTCTAACATTTCTATGCGGACAATCTAACCCCGGACGAGTGGTGTAGCCCTTAACCCAAGCCTAGGAAATAACTCCGCTCTGATACCAACTTGACAAGGCCTATCCCAGCCATAGGGCCGGTAAGGCTTGCCACTACTTAACCATTTCAACTTGAGGTTCTTTTGCGAACCTCAAGCCCATTATTTTCATACTTAAACAATTTCTATCTCATTTATTCACATTCCATTCGATTCATAATAGACTAAGGTAATTCATATAAGGAAAAATAGACATTTTATTAAATAAGCAAAGGTACCAAATACAAATGTAGTTCGTTTGCTTTATGCTAAGTATTCGGTCCTAAACAATGTCTATCAATCTAAACACCACTCGCCCATAGTCATGTCCGCGCCTAAGTTCGATCATCCACATGATCACCTGAAAGCCAAAACATGTTCTTGAGATTTTCATATTAAATTACATTCATCTTTTATGCAACCTAGAGATTCAACATTTCTATATGATCCCATGAACTTATATTATACAAGAAACCCTAATTTATTCTAAGTTTCCAACCATAAGTCGCTTGGTCCATACACGTATATAATCCGCGACCGCAACTTGGCCCACGGACGTGAGTGTGCGTTCGCGTTAAGCCAAACGGTCGTATGCGCATGTACGGAGGATCGTCCGCGGTCGGGTTTTTGGTCGGCCGAGCGTTTGTGCGTGCGCATGACCGTATGGTCATAGCGCACGTCCGTGACGAACGTTCCGTACGATCGCACGCTTGACCTTACGGTCGCGTGAACTGATCGTTGCGGACGTACCATCTGGAAAGCGACGATCCTTACGATCGCGATGCACGTCCGCGAGCGACTGTACCGAGCCCGTTACGCATCCGGTCGTGGTCGGGTTGCATATCCGCGTACGGACGCAACTATTTGTGCGGACAGACGCGATCGTTCCACGGACGGTTGCGATGGGTCCTTGCGTCCAAACAAGCGACCACGGCCATAATCCATACGCAACCGTCCTTAGACGTATCGCGATATGCGGACACGGCTTGGGTCCGATTGACGAGCGGTTATGCGTAGCGATCCGACGAACTCTTCCCGGTTCATTAACGCACTGGTCGATCATGTCGTGGCTTCTCGATTCTCGGCCAACCGTCCACTTGACGTGCCGTTAAACCGTTCGAAGCGACCGTGATCCTTGGGCCATGTTACGCTCGGTCTCACTTGCATCCGTTCGCGAATCATCTCCACGACCAAGGCCTTAAGGCCGGTCGTGTACTAGGATCGAGCGCTTACTAGAAAGGGTAGAGAGGGAGAAATCTGGTCGTAGTGCAACCGGCCTTAGGCCGCTAGGGTTTGTCTAAGGCCGAGACGAGTATGGACAGGTTCTAACCTTAGATGTGGTCGTGGTCTTGCCAGTGGTAGTTGATGCCTCACCAGGCATCTTTCACTCCCTTCCTTGCGCCTTAACCACCACCCAATCACTTCTTAAACCGCCGGCCTTCTCTTGGAGATTCCGGCTTCTCTCTCTCTCTCTCTCTCTCTAAAACTCTCTCGATTTGGCCTTGTGCCTTTGGAGAATTTCGTGGGTGTTTTCCCTTGTATGGGCGTGCCTAAATTGGCCAAGAGAAGGCCTATTTATAGGCTCTTCCATCGCCAACTTCCCTTGGGCGAATGGGTGTGAGATGGTGACCGAATGGGTGCAAGTCCCACTGGTGCCAATTCGTTTGGTAACCTCCTGGTCAGCTAGTGTCACTAGCTGACCAGCTGACCTAAGAGCTTAACACTCTGGCCAGCTGAGCTGAGCTGGTTGCCAGCTGAGACTTCTTCACTTCCACACTTGGCTGAGCTCCTTTCAGCTGAGTCTCAGCCTTAAAATGCCTATGGAACACTTTGGTTTTGTCTCTCCGGACTTCCCGTTCACGTTTCTGGTTCCATGGCCCGTCCTGTCTTCCTTAGGCCGGTTGGGGGATACTACAAAGACCATACCAATCAAAGAGGAGAAAGCTCATCAAGAGGCCGTGGGAGAGGAAGTCCAAAATCAAGGTATGATAAGTCAAGTATTAAGTGCTACAATTGTGGAAAGTTTGGAGATTATGCTTCCAAATGTAAGGCTCCAAACAACAATACAGTTGAAGAGAAGTCCAATTATGCTGAAGAAATGAGCGAAAAAGAGGATATGTTATTGATGGCCTATAAGAAGGATGAACCAAATGAGGTTCACAAATGGTACCTCGACAGCGGTGCAAGCAATCACATGTGCAGTAAAAGAAGCTTGTTCGTGGAACTTGATGAATCGGTGAAAGGAGATGTCGCTTTAGGAGATGAATCAAAGATGGACGTGAAAGGCAAATGTAATATTCTCATCCGACTGAAGAATGGAGATCATCAATTCATTTCCAATGTTTATTATATTACAAGCATGAAGACCAACATCTTGAGCCTAGGACAACTCTTAGAGAAAGGTTGTGATATACAACTAAAGGATAATAGCCTTTCTATAAGAGATCACGAAAACAATCTCATCACCAAGGTGCCGATGGCGAGGAATAGAATGTTTATCCTAAACATTCAAAGTGACATCGCATGATGTCTCAAGATGTGTTACAAGGAGGAGTATTGGCTTTGGCATCTTCGGTTTCGGGCATCTCAATTTTGGAAGTTTAGAGCTACTTCCTAAGAAAGAAATGGTGAGAGGCTTGCCTTGCATCAATCATCCAAATCAAGTGTGTGAAGGATGTCTACTTGGAAAACAATTCGAAATGAGTTTTCCAAAGGATTGAGAGACAAGAGCGCGGAAGCCATTAGAACTCATACATACAGATGTATGTGGCCCGATCAAGCCAAGTTCACTCGGTAAGAGTAACTACTTCCTTCTCTTTATTGATGATTTCTCAAGAAAGACATGGGTTTACTTTTTGAAAGAAAAATCAGAGGTGTTTGAAAATTTCAAAAAGTTGAAAGCCCATGTTGAGAAGGAAAGTGGCCTTGTGATCAAAGCTATGAGATCCGATAGTGGAGGAGAGTTCACGTCCAAGGAATTTCTAAAGTATTGTGAAGATAATGGCATTCAAAGATAATTGACGGTGCCGAGATCCCCACAACAAAATGGAGTAGCCGAAAGGAAGAATAGGACGATCCTTGAGATGGTAAGAACCATGCTCAAGAGTTAGAAGCTACCAAAGGAGTTATGGGCGGAAGCAGTTGCGTGTGCGGTTTATCTATCAAACCGATCTCCAACAAGAAATGTTTCAGGAAAGACACCACAAGAAGCTGGGAGTGGAACAAAACCCGGTGTTTCACATCTAAGAGTCTTTGAAAGCCTTGCTGATGCACATGTACCAGATGAGAAGCGAAGCAAGCTAGATGATAAAAGCGAGAAGTACATCTTCATTGGGTATGATGCTAGCTCTAAAGGCTACAAGCTTTACAATCCTGAAACAAAGAAGACAATCATCATCTGGAATGTCATATTTGATGAAGAAGGAGAATGGGATTGGAAATCAAATAATGAAGACTACAACTTCTTTCCGCATGTTGAAGAAGATGACTTGGAGGAACCAAGAGTGGAGCCAGTTACCCCACCAACTTCACCAACACCTAGTTCTCGAGGAGATGAACGCTGAAGCGAAAGGACTCCACGTTTTAGAATTCTAGAAGAGCTTTATGAGGTAACTGAAATCAAGACAATCTTACCTTATTTTGTCTATTTGCGGATTCCGAGCCCATGGATTTTCAAGAAGCTATGGAGAAAAAGACATGGAGAAATGCATTGGATGAAGAGATCAAGGCGATACAGAATAATGAGACATGGGAGTTAGCTTCATTTCCAAAAGGGCATAAGGCCATCGGTGGGAAGTGGGTGTATAAAGCGAAGAAGAACTCTAAAGGAGAAATTGAAAGATACAAGGCGAGATTGGTGGCAAAAGGCTATAGCCAAAGATCCGGAATCGACTATGATGAGGTATTTGCTCATGTTGCTCGTCTAGAAACTGTTCGACTAATCATTTCATTGGCAGCCCAAAAGAGTTGGAGGATACATCATATGGATGTCAAATCAGCCTTTTTAAATGGAGACCTTGAAGAAGAAGTTTACATTGAGCAACCACAAGGCTTCATAGTCAAGAGAAGAAGACAAAGTCTTGAGGTTAAAGAAGGCTCTTTACGGGTTAAAACAAGCACCAAGAGCATGGAACACACGGATTGATAAATACTTCAAGGAGAAGAACTTCATCTAGTGCATGGAACACACGGGTTAAAACTTCATCTAGTGCAAGGGAGAAGAAGACAAAGTCTTGAGGTTAAAGAAGGCTCTTTACGGGTTAAAACAAGCACCAAGAGCATGGAACACACGGATTGATAAATACTTCAAGGAGAAGAACTTCATCTAGTGTCCATATGATCACGCACTTTATATCAAAACTCAAAACAATGATATATTGATTGTGTGCTTGTATGTAGATGACTTGATATTCACAGAAAACAATCCGAGTATGTTCGAAGATTTCAAGATGGAGATGACAAAGGAGTTCAAGATGACTGATATTGGATTGATGTCTTACTACCTCGGAATTGAAGTGAAGCAAGAAGATAAGAGAATCTTCATTACTCAAGAAGGTTATTGTCTATGAAGAGGGGAATTGAACACCTCTTCATTACTCGTTGCCCGATACAATCGTATAAAGGGCCAAGGGTGGACCAGTGATCATACCAGAAAGAGATATTGTCACCACTTTTGAATTCCAGCTTATAGAACTTCTTGGCCAGATCTCTATATTTGAGCATTTTTTTCCAAATCCATGACCCGTGTGAGGAGGCATCTTGTAGCGCCCAGATGGAGCTATCTCTGATCAAATATCTTTGGATCCAACTCACCCATACCGTCCCTGTTGTAGATAATGATCTCCATATCATCTTCAGTACACAAACTTTGTTTATTATCTCCAAAGATTTCATCCCTAATCCACCTTCTTCTTTCGGGGAACATACCACATTCCATGATACCTTAGCCTTCTTTCTGCTTAACTCCGGACCAGACCATAAGAAGGCTGCACATAAGCTGTCTATCTCCTTGATGCAGGCTTTTGGGAGCCTAAAAGCTGCCATCCAGAAATTTGTTAGACTGAAAATAACCGAGCGTAAAAGTTGTAGGCGGCCAGCAAAAGAGAGTTTCCGAACTGTCCATGAGCTTATTTGTTACTTTATTCTTTCGATCAATGGAGCATAATCAGCTGCATTCATGCGCCGGGTTAGCAAGGGTAAGCCCAAGTACCGAACCGGTAAAGTACCATATTCAAATGGGAATTCTCGAATAATCTCTTCCTTAACTGCCTCTTGTAACCCCGCCATATATATTGTTGATTTCTCAATACTAATATGCAAGCCCGAGTACTTAGCAAACTGATCAAACAAATCAAGCACTTCTTAATGGACCTTTTACTTCCTTCTACAAATACCATTAAATCGTCGGCAAAGCATAAATGAGTTAGATTCACACCTTGACAGTTTGGATGGAAACCAATTTGTTCCTCATTGGCAGCTCTATCTAGCTTCTTTGACAGAACATTCATATAGATTACAAATAGGTAGGGTGAGAGCGAGCAACCTTGTCGTAAACCCCTAGCACTTCCGAAATATCCATCCAATTCTCCATTCACTTGGACCAAAAACGATGCTGAGGAGATGCATAGCCGAATCCATTGAATGTACATGTCAGGAAAATCATGGGCTTTTAGCGTGTTGAGCAAGAACTCCCATTGTACCGAGTCAAAAGCCTTTGAAATATCAATCTTCATAGCACAACGAGGAGATAAATCTTCTTTGTGATAGTCCTTCACAATCTCTGTGGCCAGAACCAGATTCTCCATCAACAATCGATCTTTAACAAAAGCGGACTGATTCGGAGGAATGAATTTTGGAAGAATTATCTTTAGTCTAATCGCCAAAATCTTCGATATAATCTTATATATCACATTGCAGCATGAGATGGGTCGGTAGTCTTTCATAGTTCGAGCCTCTTTCTTCTTTGGTATCAACGCTAAGATAGTTGAGTTGATTCCTTTCGGTAGAAACCCAAATCTGAAAAAGATTTTATTGCTTGAAGAACGTCATCCCTCACCAATTTCCAAGTGTCTCTGAGGAATTCTATGGTGTATCCATCTGGGCCAGGGGATTTGTCCATTGGCATTGAGAATAGAACCTTTCGAATCTCCTCCGTAGCTACTCATGAATCAGTAGCTCTTTGTCACTTGGCGAACACCGAAAGTCCAGAATATCCTCCAACTCCTCCACTGTGATCAACTGGAAATCAGATGGTTGGTGATTCAGAAAATCTTGGAAATACCGGGTAGCTTCTGTTTTGATCTCCTCCGGTGTTGTGGCCGTTGTGCCATCTCCACATGTGATTTCTCGGATGTTATTACGAACCTCCCTCTGTTTTACTGCATTGAAGAATACTTTTGAGCTCTGATCCCCTGTCTTAAGCCAAAACAGATTTGCTTTCTGTTTCAGGAATTTTCCCTCTATATCCGCCAATCTTTTCCATCTCTCGTACTCGACTCTCTCCTCCTCAACAGCCTGACTTGTTGGATCTCGCATAGTATTCTCTTGCTTCACAAGTAAGCTCATATAAGCTGCCTTTGTTCTCTTTGATATGTCTGCTAGCATGTTTCGACCGATGCTCCTCATGAGTGGTTTCATTTTCTTTAGCTTCTTAGATAGGCGAAACAAGGCTGACGTCGATTGAAAGAGAGAACCCGAGGAATTCCACTCTTCAGCCACCAGTTCCATATAACTCGGATGAGAAGTTATTGAGTTTGTGAATTTAAAGGGTCTTTTCTTCCTCTTCTCCTCTTGCGGCATTTGGATTCTGCACCGGACATGGTCAGAGCAGCCTCCGGGCTCAAACACACAGTAAGAACGAGCATAGTTTGATATCCATTTCCGATTTGCCAGAACCCGATCTACTTTTTTTATTGATTACTCCGTCTGCCCTCTTGTTGCACCATGTGTATCGCGGTCCATGGTAGCTCAAGTCCGTTAATTCACAATAGTTGGCCATATCCTGAAAATCCTTCATAACAGCTGGTATGTTGCCCGTTTGTTGGTATAGGGAGTGCTCATCTCCCTCTAGAATTTCATTAAAATCCCCGCATATCAACCAAGATTTTCCCTGAAACATACCAGAATCATGATGCATTTTTAGATCTTCCCAAAGAGCTTTCCTTTCCTCAACCGTGTTTTGGGCATAAACAAATGTAATTAGCAGCTCATTTTCTCTTCCATCAATGTGTATAGAGCAAGAAATAAACTGATCAGACTTTAGTATCGGGGTTACACGCACATTTTGCTTCCACACAATCCATATTCTACCAAGACGATGGTGCTCGTAGTTGGTTATACTCGACCACCCATTGAAAACAGAGTTCTGAATTCTCTGAGCTTTCCTCTCCTTTATTTTTGTTTCAATAAGACATCGAAAATCAAACTTATTGTGACGCATCCAATCCTTCACCACATCTTGCTTACATCGTTTATTAAACCCACGAACATTCCAGAAAAACCCCGACATTAATGGATGTTTTTTGGGTTTGACTTTCTGCTGATTACCTTGGGTATGGGTCCTGGTAATCATAACTTTGGATTGAGTCAGAGTTTTGTTACTTTCTTTTGCAGCAAGCCGCTGTGACTGGCGCATAGAAGTTCCATCGTCATGTAATTTTTCATTGATAATGTTTGTGACATTGCCATCAGTCTGTCCTTCAACCGCAGCCTTATTCGTATCATCCTCTATCTCTCCCTCTTCTTTAGTGTCACTCTCCTCTGTTTTCTCCAAAGAATCTTCTTCATTTTCCCCCATTTCACTTAGAGCCGCGAATGGAGATTTACTCAGAATACTGACAGCACCATATTGCAACTCTGTGGCAGCTTTTTGTGGTGATTTGATTGTCCTCTTTGGAGTGTTCCAGTTCTCTCCTCCCTTCGGTTCATTCTCAACAGAGTTTGTGTTATTCTCATTGCTCTTTAGCTTTGGCTCGGTCTCCTGCTCCATTGACGTTTTTTGAGTAACAACGTTTTGTTCCTCCAGCTCATTTTGTGTTGTTTGCTCAGTGGTACTTGTATGAACCACTTCCTCTGTCTTTTTCTTCTCCTTTATACATTCTTCCACATTATGTTCCCACTTTATGCACCTATAAAATCTTGGGGGAAGCCATGGATACTCAAATGTGACCAACACTTTCTCTCCCGATTCCATGACAAAGTTACGTTGTTTGAGCAACGGCTTAGTCAAATCTGCTTCTACAAAAACCTTACCCTCTTCAAAGTTTTTGCACATTTCCGTGTCAGGGTGTAATCTGATGGGCTCACCAATTGGACTTGTCAAAAATGCAAACCCCTTCCATACATACATCGGTCTCAGAACGTTTTTAACCACAACCCATAGAGGCATTGTTTTGACTTCTGGTTGAACTTCTTCCGCTATTGGGCTCCACTTCGAAATGATCATAGGAACACCACATATGTTCCACATTCCCCTTCTTAATACTCTGTTTCGCACAGCTCCATTTTTGATTCGAAACTTGACTGTGAACTTATCAACTGAGATTACATCAATCTTCACTGTTTTTTCACCCAAAGGCCATATTTTGTTCACAAGAACATAGATCTTCCCTACGAGAGGAGCTGTCGATTGAAACTTACCCACCAGTATGTCTTCCCATAGAGGTTTCGAGTCTTCAAATATCTCCTTCGGAACACGGATTGTTGGAACTCCATCAACCTCATTCTCTTCATACTCATATCTCTTCATCCTAGGGTTAGACTGCACTATTCCAGACCACGACGTACCCTTGCTCTTAGGTTTCTCTGCTTCACCCTAAACTTTTGTATCAGACTACTTAGGCTTATCGTTGTGAGAACTAACATCCATGTCCTTCTCACGGTGTGCCTCCTCTACCTTCTGCCCAGATCCTTCTCCATTCAAATCAGTCAGAAACCCTTCCGCATCATCCTGCAGAACTCCTCCCTTGTCCGGCGGTTGTTCCGCCGTCGCACTCATGTCATGCGGCGAACACAAGATTTTTTGGAAGCCCTAGTTGGAATCGCCAAAAAATCACCCTCTCGCCAAAACGCACCGTTTCATATCATAAGAGTATTTTTATAGTTTTATGTTTGTTATTCCTTCTTATTGTGTAGCTTAGATCATTAGCTCTTCCTTTTACGGTAGTAGAATGGACGCTTCCAGCAGTTCCACGCCTAGTTCAAGGCGATGGAGTAAATGCTTCAGCAACGGCGTCAACAGACTCTAGTGAGATATTTACTTAGGAATACTTCTTGTTTCTGTGGTACTCAGTCTTGGTTCACTACTGAAATCATGTAATACAGAAGATACTATCGTCAATAAAGCTGAGCTCATATGAACGAAGGAAGAGATGCTGCTGAAGATACTAGAACCCTATCGGAAATAATGTTGTTTAGTATAGTGTCATCACAGACTGTTGTTACGGAAATTCGACCTAGTTAATATTACGGGCTACGATCTGAATATCCGAACTACGAGGTGAGAAAATAACTTTAAGTGAGGTCGAAATTGTTCTTTATTGATCTGAAGGCTGAAACCAAGCTGTGAACAGGATGGTACGAGGTGGGAGTCCGTCTAATGACGTGCTCCCTAAAGATTGCTTGAGGTCGGAGCTTTATAGAAGTTGCTCGACACTCTCGCAACTTACAATGTCTCTAAAATGAAGAGTGAAGGGTCCTATTTATAGTGCTTGTGCGTTGACTTCTCTTTGGGCTGTTGACTCCTTAGCGGGCTTATCTTCGTGGGTCGATATGAGGAGTGATTGATTTATCAAGATTTCCAATGGGCTTTGGATGGGTGCTAAAACCATATCCAACAATTACCCCCCCCCCCCCCAAGTTCGTCGAGCTGCGATAATGAGTTCGGAGTATTTCTTCGAGCGTTTAAGCCAGGAGGAAATCTTTCTAGGTCGCCTCGATCTGAATTGTGTTTTCAGCGGAGCAACGCGATTATACGGAAGTGCGATTCTTGAATTGTAGCGAGATTTATTATTTGTTTTTTATTTTCCGCCTCCTCGGCTTCCGTGTCTTTCTTTTTGTAATTTCTGCTTCACGCTTTCTCCTTCAGTTATTAGAGTTTTTAAGTTTTTCTTCGGATCTTTCTGGGTTAGTATGCGAGAGTCCAATCTAGGTTTTTTCGAGAGGAGATAGAGGCTCGAGTGTGGTTCACATGTGAAAAATCGAAGAGTTTTAGATTCGCACATCGAGTGGGTACCTTGCCCGTTTTGGAGGTGCTACGATGAGGATTAACCCCCTTGCTTGGGCGCCGTTTACCAATACTTCTCTTCCTCCGCTTTCAGAGGGAGAAAACTTGGGTTCGCCTGCCGATGTTAAGCGGGGCGAAGGGAATGAACGCGATTTAGGTATTGGTGCAGATACGTCGGGTCGCGAGGATGATGGCGACGATGGGTTGAGCCCGGAGGCGACGCTTCGGGGGCTAGTGCTTCCGCTTCTGCCAGTCTTTCTCAACTGGCGGTTACAAAGGCATGAAAGAAGACGAAGAAGCCGAAAAAGGAGGAAACTACGGCTGGTGGGGGAGATTCTCGGAGGAAGATGGTTGCTCGGCCAATTCCTTTCGTCTATCTGTAAGCAAGATTCCCTGGATAACCTTTTGCGGGATCGTATCCGTATTCCTGGTCTTGATTATCGTCGACCTTTCCCAGAAGAGAGGCCTTGGAATGCTCCTCCCGGGTGGGTTTGTTTGAATGAGAGTTTATTCTCTAAGTGTCATCCGTTATTTCCCCTTCCGAGGCTCCTGGTTGAGTACTGCGAGGCGAAGAAGATAGATATCCCTCAACTTTGTCCGGGTGCCGTTCGTAATATGTGATATATCATAGTTTTTACCTGTTTTAAGCCATGATATAAGTGTGTTTTAGAGTCTTTTGTAGTGTCTTTGGAGTCATTACATGTGTTTATTAGGTACATGCACGTTTGGAGGATTATTGGAGATATTGGAGCATTTTGGACAAGTATTGGAGCTTAAACCGAGAGAGCTGATTTCACTACCTTTGGACGACCGATGCATCAATCGATGCATCATTTGCATCGATCGACGCAGCTCTGCGACCAGCTGATACAATCAAAGTTTTAATCCCTAGATCTACACTGCAAGTGCACATACGTGACTGTAGTATATCGGGTATCGAAATCCACATCGACTTTAGACCTTACGATAGATTGTAGAATTATCACGTTAAGCTAAGAGAAATCAATTAGAAACTAAATAGCAAGCAGAAAAGTAAATCAGATAGCATGAGTGGTTTGTAAGCAATTCACTAAAAGCGCTAAGTCTAGGGAGTTCTCAGGAATTCAGACAAGCAGATTAACTATCAGTCAGGATCAAATTAAGTCCGGTTCTAGAACTCAAACACAGATATAGAACTAACCAACTTTCGTTGCGAGAATTCTCTAAGTCTAATTGCAGAAACCCAAATTTCTTTGCAATTCCTAAGATTAAACTAGCCTTAAGTGCAAGTTTGATATGTTCACAATTCAATTAAACAAAAATTTTTTTTGCGGATAATTAAAGTGCTCAACCTAAATAGTTCAGATTCTAAATTACACTTTCGTGTCAATTTAACAACCTAAAGTCTAGATTCTAAGTGATCAAGTTAGAAACTAGTATTAAGCACAATTCAGGTTGAAGAACAATTATATATGAATCCTTAGACTGATAAATTAATATAACAAGTCATGAAAACCTTTATGAGAATCCCTAAACCTAACTATGAATCTACTCAGACATGATTGATGAAAACATAATCATAGAATAAATAGATATCATATAAATCAAAGAGTAAGAGTAAAAGAGGTTCAAAATCTTCTCTCTGGAGTGCAAGAACGATCAGCCTCTGAATCTCTCTCTGATAAAAGCTAATAGTATGAAAGCGTATCTAAATTAAAACACCAAAAACCTAATTATAAAGGCCTAATCATGCTTGGGGTCTTCTTGTAAATACTGGAATTTCTGGGCTTTGTTGCAAATTCCAAACTCTTCATTAAACCGCCGAGAATTGTCTGGTTCGCATGTGTGTCGATCGATCCACAAGATGTGTCGATTGATGCACTCCTCTGTTTTGGACACTGAACTCTATCTCTCGGGTTAAATCTCTAAAATACTCCAGAATGCGCCATAATCTCCAATAATCCTCCAAACGTACCTAGACCTGTAAACACACCTAAAAGACTCCAAAACATAGTAAAAGACTCGATAAATAAGACATATACCATGGTTAAAAATCCTAAAATCCATGGTATATCAACTCCCCCACACTTAGCCTTTGCTTGCCCTCAAGCAAAACATAGAACTAGAATATGATGAAGAGGTTTGAAAACTTTCAGAAACTCTTTTCATCCTAGAAGCAACAACACTCAGATTCCCCTTAGTAAGCCACATGAAAGATTTCACCTGCAAGACATCAAGACCAACATATACTTCCCCCACACTTAGCAACTGTCCTGAGTAAACTACACAATCAATCCAAGGCATTCAAATTCACCCTACTGACTTCTATAAACTATTAAGTGCGGTCTCACCTAAGGATTATCGATCAAAGGGCACATGGACTCTTACTCTGTTAGCTTTAGACCACCATACTATCTTTTCTGGTTCCTTTCTTCTCTTTTCCCTTCCTTAGCAACTGATTTTTCCCCACTGGGTATCATTTTATTTTTTTATCAGTGCTCTTCCCGTTATGGGGTGTACTTTGGACACATTACATGAATGCACAGGAGGTAATAGGGGTCTCTACCACTCCCGCGACCACTTCGGAGCTACTAGCTCATCCTCAGTTTATTACTTTTTTTTTACTTTTGGTAAGGGGACAAGGGAACCATACTCGAACAGGTTTACAAGCTGTGTCAGAACTAGCAGAGGAATCCGACTCAAGGCATTCCAAGCTCTTAGATGAGAAAATTAAGTTAAAATTAGGGGTGAAGTCAGTAAAGGATTCTCTGAATACCTGAATTGATATGGGTGTCCTCAATAGGTTGATCTGCATTGGGTTTTCTAGTAGTCATAGATTGTCCTGCGAGCTCATCCCAATGGTTACTTAAGTTCCTGCAAGTGTTGTTGGCTCCTCAAAAATTCACTGATTCCTACTTAAACTATTTTGACTCAATAAAACAATTTTTTGAAAAACAGGACTGACTCTAAGAAAAGAAGAAGATAGATATCAGTACCACCTCCCCCACACTTGAAACACACTGTCCCCAGTAGTGTCAAGCTTAGGATTGGTAAAAGAAATAAAATATGAAGGGATGAACTTTGGATCTGTCGGGTTTTACCTGGATCGCTCATGCATTGACCGTTGCACTAGGTGCAACGATCATTGCAAGGCGATTGCGATTTTGTGTCGATCGTTGCACAGGTCCGCAACGATCGCTGCAATGCAATTTTTGTCATGAATCGATCGACACACAGGACTGTGTCGATCGTTGCATTGCGATTCCGTTGGATCTGCAAGTAAAACCCACCAGAAAAGAAGACAAAAACGTAAAATCCTAACAAAAACACCAAAACGAAAAAGTGCAAACAAAACAGTTGGTTGCCTCTCACTCAGCGCTCTTTTAACGTCATTAGCTTGACGTTTCAGCTGAATTAGGCAGAGGGTGCATCATCCAGAGGCAGAATCTGACCTCTCGGAATATCGGCCTTAGCCCAATAATGCTTCACCCTCTGTCCATTCATAGTGAACTCCTTACCTTCCTGGCTGATTAGAAAGACAGCTCCGTAAGGACGTACTGATATACCATGGATTTTAGGGTTTTAAACCAAGGTATATGTCTTATTTATCGAGTCTTTTAGAGTCATTTGGAGTCCTATTATCTATGTTTTCAGGTCTAGACACGTTTGAAGCGGATTTGGAGTTTATGGCGCTTTCTGGAGCATTTTGGAGCATTTGGCCAAGAGATAGAGTTCACTGCCCATTTCACAGACCTATGTCAATCGACACAACATGTGCATCAATCGACACAAGGTCGACACAGACAATTCTCGGCGTTATATCAAGAGTTTGAAATTTTCACTTTTGCCCAGAAGTTTCTCATAATTACAAAGAAGCCCCAGCCGTGATTAGATCATTATATTAGGATTTTTAAGCCATTGTTTAGGCTACGCTTTATTTTACATTCAGAGAGTTTTAGGAGCTGATCAGATACTTGATATATCATGGTTTTTACTAGTTTTAGACCATGATATAAGTGTGTTTTAGTGTCTTTTTGTGTTCTTTTAGAGTCTTTTACAGGTATAATCAGGTTTGGAGCATATTTGGTGATTATGGCACTTTTTGGAGATATTTGGAGTGTTTGGCCGAGAGATAGAGTTCACTGTCCGAAATAGAGGAATGCGTCGATCGATGCACTCTAGCATCGATCGTTGCACCAGCGAGATGGGCCGAAACTCGACGGTTTATGAAGAGTCAAGATATTGCACTCTGATCCAGAAGTTCCTGATATTTACAAAGAAGCCCCTGGCCGAGATTAGACCTATATAATTAAGTTTTTGGTGTTTTATTTACTTACGCTTTCATAATTAAGAGCAGAGGATTTTTAGAGCTTTTGGGGCTGATCTGAACCTTTTACTTCATCTGTATTTGGAGAAGATTTCGAACCCCTTTTATTCTTTATCTTCTATGCAATTTATTCATCATATGATTATGTTTTCATTATCTATGTCTCAGTAGATTCCTTGTTAGGTTTAGGGTTTCTCACATAGGATTTCATGCCTTGCTAGACTTGTTTATTTCAGTTAAGGATTCATAACTATATCTGTTCTTCAATCTAATTGTGCTTAAAGCTAGTTCTAACCTGATCAATTAGAATCTAGATCTTAGGTTGCTAAATACGTCACGGAAGTGGGGTTTAGGAATCTGAACTAATTAGGTTGAGCAATTAAACTTCACGCAAACGAAAGTTTGGTTTAGGATAATTGTGAACATATCAAACTTGGTATTAATGCTAGTTTAATCTGTTAGTTCTCGCAAACGAAAGTTTGGTTTGCTGCACTTAGACTTAGAGAATTATCGCAAAGGAATTTGGTTAATTCTATATCTGTGTTTTGAGTTCTAGAACTGTGCTTAATTAAATCCTTGCTGAATGAACTGTCTGCTTGTCTGATTTCCTGAGAACTCCCTAGACTTAGCGCTCTTAATAACTTGCTTTCACAACCAATAATCTCTGCTTTCTGTTTACTTTCTCGCACTGCTTTTCATTCAATCACATTGCTTTCTTCCTAGTTTAATTTCCTGTTCTTGAGCTATTGAATACGGAGTCCCTGTGGATTCGATACCTATATACTACGACTACTGAACTGTGCACTTGCAGTTAGATATAGGGTTAAAACCTGACACCTATCAATACTCGACAGAGAGAAGATTTCGAACCCCTGTTTCTTATTCTCTTTTATGATATTTGGTTTTCTATTCATGATGTCTTCTGTTTCGATGATCATGTCTGAGTAGATCTCCAGTTAGGTTTAGGGATTCTCACAAGGGATTTCATGGAATTATAGGTTGATCAATCTGTAGGGATTCATATCTGTTAGTTCTTCATCTAGGGCTGTTCTTAATGCTTAATCTGAATTAGCTACCCAGATTTATGATGTTCGGTTGATTTCCGCAACGACAGTTGGTTAATTAGCTAGAAAGAACCTAGATGAGCAATTTGCTCTACTCGCAAAGAAATTTGGTTTAGAGGAATCGTGAACGAACGAACTCGTGATTAATGCTTGTTTAGAACTCTAGAATTCACAACGAAAGTTGGTTTGCTAGGTTGTTAGACATATATAGGATTCACAACGAAAGTTGGCTTCTTATACTTCCGTGATTCTAGTTCTAGAACAATTCCTAATTAGATCCCGATTGATTGATTGCCTGTGTTCCTGATTTCCCGAGAACTCCCTTGACCTGACTCTTCGCCTTCTTTCTTACAAACCGATCTATTTACTTTTCTGCTGTTTGATTTACTGCTTTCTACTGTTTCACCTAGCTTAACCTGAAATTCTACAATCTATCGTAAGAATCTATAGTCTCTGTGGATTCGATACCCTATATACTACTGGCTCACGTCTGTGCACTTGCAGTGTAGATCTAGGGATTAAAACCTGATCGTATCACGTACCTCCTTGATTGTGAAAGGACCAGACCACCTTGATTTCAACTTACCTGGAAACAATTGCAAATGAGAGTTATACAAAAGTACCTGATCATTAGGCTCAAATTGTCTGGAGACAATCTTCTTGTCATGATAAGCTTTAGTCCTCTCCTTGTACAAATTTGAGTTCTCATAAGCGTGGTGCCTAATCTCATCCAACTCGTTAAGCTGCACCAATCTCCTCTCTGCAGCAGGCTTAAGATCGAAGTTCATCTGCTTCACAGCCCATGCTGCTTTGTGCTCAAGCTCTACTGGAAGATGACATGCTTTTCCATACAACAGATGAAATGGAGTAGTCCCAAGTGGCGTCTTGAATGCAGTCCAGTAGGCCCACAACGCATCATCAAGCTTTGCTGCCCAATCCTTCCTTGTCTTGCCCACTGTCTTCTCCAAGATCTCTTTGATCTGTCTGTTGGAGACCTCTACTTGCCCACTAGTCTGAGGGTGATAAGGAGTAGCAACTCTGTGATGAACTCCATACTTTTGTAGCAGCTTCTCGAAGACCTTATTAATGAAATGAGATACTTCATCACTAATCACTATCCGAGGCACTCCAAACCTAGGGAATATGATGGTCTTAATCAGCTTAATAACCACCGAAGAATTATTGGTTGGACTAGCTATTGGTTCAACCCACATAGACACATAGTCCACAACAACCAAAATGAACTTATTCCCATAAGATGAGGGAAAAGGACCCATGAAATCAATGCCCCAGCAATCGAAAACCTCAACCTCGAGAATGAATTTCTGAGGCATCTCATGCTTCTTACTGATTTTCCCTCTCCTCTGACAGGCATCACACTGAGAGACAAAAGAATGAGCGTCTTTAAACATCGTAGGCCACCAGAAATCTGCTTGCAGAACTTTAGACACAGTCTTAAAAGTAGAAAAATGTCCAGCATAATCTGATCCATGACAGTGGAATAAGACATCTGGAACCTCTGATTCAGCAATGCATCTCCTGTAAAGACCATCCGAACAGTGCTTGTAGAGATAAGGCTCATCCCAATAGTATCGTCTGAGCTCTCGGAAGAACTTCTTCTTAGAATATCCCTTCAACTCATCTGGTTCAGTCTCTGCAGCCAAATAATTAGAAATATCTGAAAACCAGGGTGTAACAGTCGTTGCAACAGCACAAAGTTTGAGATTCAAGTACTCAATCTGACCCTTAAAGGATTATGGGTTCGTAGGTGACATGCATCGACCGACGCAAAGGTCCGCGTCGATCGTTGCATCCCCGATACTTGCATCGATCGATGCTGAAGTAGCATCGATCGACGTACTGCGATAAATCAGACAGTTTCCCAAGTTCCTGTCCAAATCCGTCTGAAATCTTGTCTCGATCATATTGACGTTCTCCTCAGGCAAGAAATCATTAATGGGGACGTCTTCTTCAACTATAATCCTTGACAGATGGTCAGCAACTCCGTTTTCAACTCCCTTCTTGTCCCTCACTTCAATTTCGAACTCTTGAAGCAACATAATCCATCTCAACTATCTCGGTTTAGCATCTTTTTTTGCATCAGATACTTCAGAGCTGAATGATCAGTGTGTACAATCACTTTGGAACCAACAAGATAGGGGAGAAACTTCTCAAATGCAAAGACAACAGCCAACAACTCCTTCTCTGTAAAGGCATTGTTTCTCTGCGCATTATCTAGTGTTCTGCTGGCATAGTAAATGGTATGAAGCTTTCTATCCTTCTTCTGCCCCAAAACAGCTCCTACAACAAAATTGCTTACGTCGCACATTACCTCAAAAGGTAGATCCCAATCCGGTGGCTGTGCTATAGGAGCACTCACTAATGCTTGCTTGATCTGTTCAAATGCAGCTTGACAATATGCAGTGAACTCAAATTTGACATCCTTACACAGCAAATCAGTTAGTGGTCTAGCAATCTTACTGAAATCCTTGATGAACCTTCTATAGAACCCAGCATGTCCAAGAAAGCTCCTCACAGACTTCACAGAATCAGGCGCCTGAAGGCTGGTCATAACCTCAATCTTAGCGCGGTCTACTTCGATTCCTGCTGCAGACACTCTATGTCCAAGAACAATGCCATCTCTGACCATGAAATGACACTTCTCCCAATTAAGAACCAAGTGCTTCTCCTCGCATCTAGTTAGCACCTTGCACAGATTGTCTAAACACTCATTATAAGATGATCCGTAGACTGAGAAATCATCCATAAACACCTCCATAAAGTCTTCAATCATATCAGTAAAGATAGACATCATGCATCTTTGGAAAGTGGCTGGTGCATTACAAAGTCCAAAAGGCATCCTACGGTATGCAAAAGTGCCATATGGACAAGTAAATGTAGTCTTTCCCTGATCCTATGGATGGATGGGAATCTGAAAGAAGCCTGAATACCCATCGAGGAAGCAATAGTAAGGGTGACTTGCTAACCTCTCCAGCATCTGATCGATAAAAGGCAAAGGGAATGATCTTTCCTGGTTGCAGCATTGAGCTTCCTGTAATCGATGCACATCCGATGTCCAGTCACAGTCCTCATAGGAATCAGCTCATTCTTATCATTCTTCACTACTGTAACTCCGCCTTTCTTAGGCACAACATGAACTGGACTAACCCAATCACTGTCTGAAATCGGATAGATGATCCTAGCATCTATGAGCTTCATAATTTCCTTCTTTACCACATCCTTAAGGTTAGGATTCAGCCTCCTCTGATGCTGAACAAATGTCTTGGACTCGTCCTCAAGATGTATCTGATGCATGCACAGCTCTGGAGAGATACCTGAAATGTCATCAAGAGAAGAGCCAAGTGCTTTGCGATGCTTGCGCATCTTTCTTAGCAGTAAAGTGAGCTCTGCGTTGTTCAAACTACCATTAACAATCCCTGGGTATGCTGAATTAGGTCCAAGAAATGCGTACCTTAGCCCGGATGGAAGTTGTTTCAGCTCAATTTTCGGAGCTTTTTCCTCTGTCCAGTCTGCAACGACTTGCATCGATCGATGCAAAGTCGCGTCAGACACTTCCAAATGCATCACTTCTTCAGTGGAGTCCATTAGCCTCGCATAGCAATTTGCAGGCTCGTCTTGCAGAAGTTCCAGCTCCATAATAGAGCTAAGTAAGGCTCTTTCTAGTGGATCCTCAGCATGTGTCTTATGAAAGTAATCTGCAGCCAAATCACTGAGTGTATCCACATAAAAGGTCTATCCGTCGATGGTTGGTCCCTTCACCAACTTGTCCATGTCAAAACTCATCTTCAGATCACCCACATTCAGAATTATCGTCCCCCTCTTGCAGTCAATCATAGCACTAGCAGTAGCTAAGAATGGCCTTCCCAAAATCAGTGGATCCTTTGGTTCTTCTCCATACTGCAGAACCACAAAATCAGTAGGAATCACACATTGGCCAATCATTATAGGAACATCTTCCAATATTCCTTCGGGAATTCTGACTGTTCTATTCGCTAAGACTAATGAGATCCTAGTGGGCAGGAAGTCAGTCATCCCAAGTCTCTTATCAACAGAGAAGGGCATAAGGTTCACACTAGAACCAAGATCACACGAGATCTCTCAAATCTATCCTTGTAGATACCACAATCCAACACAAAGCTTCCTGGATCTTTCAACTTCTCAGGAATTCTACCTTGAATCACTGCGCTACATATCTCTGAGATCATAAGTACACTCTCCTCATTAGTCAAGTTAACAGCAAGAAGATCCTTAAGACACCTTCTCATCACAGGAGCGTTCCTTAGAGAATCAATCAAAGGTACTTCAATCAACAACTTATGCAATATTGCTTTGCATTTAGCTAGCTGTTTCTCATTCTTAGACTTCCTGGGGTTCTAGGGAAAGGGAACCTTAGGCTTGTAGATCCTCTCGTCAGCCTTCTGCAACTTCTCTGCCATTGAACTCTCGGCTGTCGCTTTGCGTCGATCAACACCAGATGTGTGTCGATCGATGCTAGGCGATTTCGTCACGGTCTCTGCGTCGAGCTTAGGATCCGTATCCGCATTTTCACCTTGCGTCGATTGTTTCTCAGCTGCATCGGTCGATGCATTGCGATGTTGGCGGATCTCATCTTCCATTTCTTCAATTTCCTCGATTTCCTGCAAACTTAGCTGCTTTTTCTGAGCAGGAAACAACTCCTTACCACTCCTCAATGTCACTGCATTGCACTGGTACTTAGCATCAGTTCGTCCCGGAAGAGATCCATCTTGCCTCTTAACATGCCCAGCAGTCTGTGCAACTTTAGCATCCAGCTGCTTAACATGTGTACTCAAAGATTCAAATTTCCCATTAAGATCCTCATACAAAGCATCCAGCTTCTTGTTGAAGTCTACAACAGTCTTAGCCTGACCTTCCAGCAACCGCTCCATCATGGCTTCCATCTTGCTCTCATGAGCACTAGAAACAGGAGGCGTCTGATATGAGGATGATCCATAAGTCCTCTGGTAAGAATTACCTTGCTGAAAAGGCTTATGATAACCAGCAGTCTGTCCAAATTTTTGATTTCTTGTGAAAGCACTCTTCTGTCCACCATTGAAGAACTTATTACCTTGCTGATTTCCAAACTTATTCCCTTGAAATCCAGAGCCACCAATGTAGTTCACATCCTCTTCCTGGTGATCTTCTTCAGCTCCAAATACCTCAACTTCCTGAGCAAAGTGGACAGCTTTCTTTCCAGTCAAAAAACTATGAACAGTGTCCAGCTTGTTCCTGATATCAGCAATCTCCAAATTATCTATCTTCCCACCAGACTCTTTCCTTCTCCTATCAGCAGTCTTGGTGCTATTACTACTCACCAAATTGTCAATCAATGTCTTAGCCTGCTCAGGAGTCTTAGTATTGAAATTGCCATTGCTGGCATTATCCAACGCAGACTGGTAGTGAAGATCAATGCCTCTAAAGAAAATACCCAGCATTGTCACTTCAGTGAATGCATGGTGAGGACAGTCACGCTGACACTTCTTAAATCTCATCCAGGCAGACTTAAGAGGCTCTGTAGGACCTTAGGAGAAAGTGAGAATATCCTGTCTCGACTGTTCAGAGCGAGCATCATCATAAAAGTGCCTCAAGAACTCTCTCTTCACAGCATCCCAAGTAGTAAACTTCCCAGATGGAAGTTGTTTCAGCCAAGCTGCAGCATCTCCAGCGAGAGAATAAGGGAAAAGCTTAAGGTAAAGATAATAATAGTTCACCCCATTATACTTCATTCCAGTGATGAAGTCCTCAAAGTCATCAATATGATCCATAGGTTGCTCATGTGGGAGACCATAGAAAGGACTCTGCCTCAGAAGAGAGTAGTAGACAGTCTTGATCTCGAAGTCATTCCGCTCAAATCTAGGGGGTACAATGGCTGACCAGTTAGCATGGAACTCATCCGGACGGTTGTAGTCAGCTAGAGTCCTCTCATTAGCAGGAGGATTTATCATTTGCCTCTGACCTTCAGGTTCAGGTTCAGGTTCAGGGATCACACGTCCGGATCACACGTCCCTCAGCATCAATCCTTTGCTCATCGGCGTTGTACGGGTTGTTCTGTTGGTATCTTAGAACACCCTGAGCATCAGGTATCAGAATTAAGCGATTTTGCACAATCCTTGCTCGTTGACTTTTTCTGTTCGTTCTCTCTAGTGTAGCAAGTTCTTTAAGTCTGAGATTAACGAGATTCGAGTTCGGATTACTTCTGGTCTCACGTGTCTGCATAAACCTTCGGTAATCGCAGTGCAACGATCGATGCTAGGATGCAATGATCGATTCAACTCAAATTCGCCTTGTGTCGATCGATTCAAAAGAATGCGTCGATCGATGCAAAGAAATTTGAGTTTCTGCTAATTAGACTTAGAGAATTCTCGCAACGAAAGTTGCTTAGTTCTATATTGTGTTTGAGTTCTAGAACTGAGCTTAATTTGATCCTGACTGATTATTGATCTGCGTGTCTGAATTCCTGAGAACTCCTTAGATTTAACGCTTTTAGTACTTGCTTCACAAAACCGTTCTTTCTACAGATTTACTTTCTGCTTAGTTATTTATTTCTGATTAGTATCTCCTAGCTTAACTTGACATTTTATAGTCTATCGTAAGATTTCTTAAGTCTCTGTGGATTCGACCCCTAGATACTACTAGTCACGTCTGTGCACTTGCATTTGAACTTAGGGAAGTGAACTCTGGGCATATCAAGTTTTTGGCGCCGTTGCCGGGGACTCTTTTGAGTCTTCGATAGATTTGAGTTTAAAGTTTAGACTAGGTTTTTCGTTTTTTGTTTTTTTTACTAATGTTTCTGTTTTTCTTTTTGTCTTCGTGTGTTTCAGGTCTGATATCGCTTTGCATCGATCGATGCATCTTTTGAATCGATCGACACAAGGCGAATCCCGAGTTGAAACGATCGTTGCAGACCTTTGCATCAATCGATACAATGCGATTACCGACGGTTTAAGCAAAAGCGTGAGACCAGAAGTGATCCAAACACGAATCTCGTGAATCTCAGACTTGAGGAGCTTGCTAGACTTGAGAGAACAAACAGAAAGGGTCAAAGAGCAAGGATGATGAACAACCGTTTGATTCTGAGACCTGATGCTGGAGGTGTTCCGAGAGACCAACAGAACAACCCGTACAATGATGAGGGGCAAAGGATTGATGCCCAAGGGAATGTAATTCCTGAATCTGCACAACCTCAAGGTCATGGCCAAATGGTTGCTGTTGAGAGGATTCTTGCTGACTATAACCGTCCGGATGCGTTTTATGCTAACCGGTCAGCAACTGTACCTCCTGGCTTTGAGAGGAATGACTTTGAGATCAAGACTATCTACTACTCTCTTCTGAGGCAGAATCCTTTCCATGGTCTCCCACATGAGCAACCCATGGACCATATTGATGATTTTGAAGACTTCATCACTGGAATGAAGTACAATGGGGTAAACTATGACTACTTGTATCTCAAACTTTTCCCCTATTCGCTCGCTGGAGAGGCTGCAGCTTGGCTGAAACAACTTTTACCTGGGAAGTTTACTACTTGGGACACTGTGAAGAGGGAGTTTTTGAGGCACTTTTATGATGATGCTCGCTCTACTCAGTCGAGACAGGATATTCTCACCTTCACCCAAGGTCCTATAGAGCCTCTTAAGTCTGCTTGGATGAGGTTTAAGAAGTTCCAACGTGACTGTCCTCACCATGGATTCTCTGAAGTATCGCTGCTGGGCATTTTATTTAGAGGTATTGATCTCCACTACCAGTCTGCATTGGATAATGCCAGCAATGGAAATTTCAATACAAGGACTCCTGAGTAGGCTAAGACGCTGATTGACAACTTGGTGAGCAGTAATAGCACTAAGACTACTGAGAGAAGAAGGAAAGAGTCTGGTGGGAAGATTGATAATCTGGAGATTACTGATATCAGGAACAAGCTGGACACTGTTCATAGTTTGTTGAATGGAAAGAAAGCTGTCCACTTTGCTCAGGAAGTTGAAGTGTTTGAGACAGAAGAAGATCACCAGGAAGAGGATGTGAACTACATCAGTGGCTCTGGATTTCAAGGAAACATGTTTGAAAATCAGCAAGGCAACAAGTTCTTTAATGGTGGAAAAAGAGTGCTTTCACAAGCAACCAAAACTCTTCTGGATATGGACAGACTGCTGGTTATCAGAAACCTTTTCAGCAAGGTAATTCTTATCAGAGGACTTATGGATCATCCTCCTATCAGACACCTCCTGCTGCTAGCGCTCATGAGAGCAAGATGGAAGCGATGATGGAGCGGTTGCTGGAAGGTCAGACTAAGACTGCTGTAGGCTTCAACAAGAAGCTGGATGCTGTGTATGAAGATCTGAATGGGAAGTTTGAATCCTTGAGCACACATGTGAAGCAGTTGGATACACAAGTGAACCAAATTTCAAGCTCAGTCAAGGGAAAGAATGTCATGGACACCCACATCAAAGCTTGGTCAGTTCAGATTGATGATGGATCAAAACAAGGAGATAAATTTGAGTTTAATACAGTTGAACTCGTTGAGGAAGCTGAAAAACCCGAGACTGAAATAAGTGATGAATTGACTGCATCGACCGTTGCACAAAGTGCAGCGATCGTTGCATATCGTGAAGATTCAGCCTCACTTGTTTCTCGTGGCATTGATGAAGAGATGGCTCACAAGCCTACTACACCTTTCCCTGAGGTGTTTGAGATATCCCAACAAGAACTTGATGAAGCCAGACAGCTGGAAGTAATGGATGAGGAGTTGGAAGACGAACCACAACCTGATGATCCACCATATCACCCTTGTGTGCAGAGATACTTGGAGAGGATGCTTCGTATGGACGAAGTGTTGAAAGATTGGGTGATAGTGGTCCCTAAACAAGTCAGTGATGTGTTGCTGACTCAGATCCCCAAGAAGCTACCAGATCCTGGTATATTTGTGCTGATTTGTTCCATCTTTGAGGATAGCTTCAAGCGTACCTTGTGTGATTTAGGAGCTGCTGGAAACCTCATGCCATATTCTATGACAGAGAAACTGGGGATGACAGATTTTTCACCCACTAGGACCTCTCTGGTCCTAGCTGATCAATAAATACTGATTCCGGAAGGAGTTCCTGAGGATGTCCCAGTTGGAGTTGGAAACTACCTAGTTCCGACAGATTTTGTGCTGCTTAAGTACGATAGTGAGCCAGATGATGCTCTAATACTGGGAAGACCTTTCTTGGCCACAGCTGGAGCGAAGATTGATGTGAGGGATGGTCTGATTGATCTCCATCTGGGAGATGGGCCTCTACACTATGAGATGGATAAGCTGCGCAGGCCAACGATTGATGGTCAAACCTTTAGCATTGAGGATGGACATGAAGCGCAGAAGAGTGAGACTTTAGTTTCTGATCCTGGAGAGGAGAGGATGGTGGTTTCTGAAGATTACAGTCTAACATCTTTAGAGCTCGTAACTGTTTCTAAGCAGAAAGCTCCTAACATCAGAGCCTCACCAAAGCAAAGGTACACGTCTTCCAAACTCAGTTCTACTGACTTTACCGCTGGGAATGCAGGAGAACATCGCATCCCTTCGTTTCTTGGACGAGCTCACGCTGACAATGCTTACTCTCCACCTTGGATGAGGAGACTTTCGCAGAGGCACTCACAGCCTCTGTCGAAACCTCCAGGAGCATGATCTCGTTTGTCCGGTCAAGCTAATGACCTTAATAGAGCGCTGAGTGGGAGGCAACCCACAGTTTCGTTTGTACATAATTTTTTTGGTGTTTTTGTTAGGATTTTACGTTTTGTTTTCGTTTTTGGTGTGTTTTCACTGTAGAATACGAGTCTGAGAAATGTGTCAATCGTTGCACTTGTTGTGACGATCGATGCAGGTGGATTTGAAGAAAAAAATCGCCTTGCAGCGATCGTTGCGGTTCTGTGCATCGATCGCTGCGGGGAGATATGACGAGGAAATGAAGTCGCTATGTGACGATCGTTGCGGTCCTGTGCAACGATCGACACATCTGGTCCAAATTGCAATCGGAGGTACGCAAGCTTTAAACCGGAAATCGGATTGGTTCAATTTCGGTTGGACCAATCGTGAAAATGCAAATATCGCTGCACTTAGTGCAACGATCGATGCAACCACGTGCAGGTAAGTTTCGATTAAATTCTTCTTTCTTCTTTCTTCTTCTTCATTTCTCTCTCGCGATAAACCCTAGCCGAATCGCCCCTTTTGATTTCTCACTCAAATCTTGCTCGATTCTAACGATTCAAAGCTCTAACCTGCTCGATTTTTCAAGCTCCATCCATATCTCTAATCAATTTAAGCCGAAAATAAGGTATGTTCACTAAATCTCGATTTTGCAGAAGCGAAACTAAGGTATAAAAAGTTCGATTTTTAGCTTATGGAATTTGAATCCGTGATGATTAGGTGTTGGTTTAGGATATCTGGCAATGGAATGAAAGTCCCTAAGTAGTTTTCATGTTCGATTTCGCAAGTTGAGATGAGACTTGTCTGATGCGCGATTTTTACTGATTTAAAACGTGATTGGGCTGCGTATATTGCATGGATTGTTGTTGTTTATGATGCTGATTGTGCGAAATTGTTCTTATATCTTTGATTTCAGATGCCTCCTCGCGGACAGCCTAGTAAATGCGGTAGAGCTACTCCAGCTGCCTCAGATCATACTCCTCCACCAGATGAGTGGTATTCGAGAGATTCGCCACTGCCAGAGCCGTATCAGAGAGACCGCGAAGCCATACATCTTCCATGGCCTAAGGAAGAGAACGATCCAATTCCTACAGACAAGGTATGTGCCACTGAAGCTAAGGATCTGGTTAAGACCACATAGTTCACTAACAAGCCGTTATTAGAGCACTGGGGTGAGTACGATACACTGCTCTACAACGCATGGTTGGGCATGAACATTCAGCCCACCAAATTTGCTGATTATCGGACCTGCAGGATCCTAGGCATTGACAAGCAGGTGCACTCATTGGTTAAGAAGATTGGCTTGGGGTCGATGCCTATGCAGTACCATGAGCTTTATCCTGATCTGGTGAGACAGTTGCTGGCTACATGCAGAGTTTACTATACCGATTAGACCCGCACGAGAGCTTCAGAGGGTATTTTTACCTTCATGTGTCTGGGAGCCAGGTATCAGATTCCACTCCTCGATATCTGCCGTATCAATGGATTTAGTGTGGAGCCTACACGTTCTTTTATGTCTCTTGAGTGCGATAGACAGGAAGCGCAGCATTTTTGGGACCATTTTGGTAATGGCCCATATAACTCCAGGACTACGAAGCAGATTCAAGTTAGGCATCCAATTCTTTGATATGTGTTACGCATTTTGGGTTACACGCTGTTATGCAAGCCCGAAGCGAAAAAGATGAGAAAGAACGAGATGGAGGTACTTTTCATTGGGTTGAGAGAGCTGTTTGCTGGTAATGGCTTGAGAGATCCTACTAAGGATCTGAACTTAGGAGCTGTGTTTGCTCGTCATTTGTGCTCCCTGACGAAGAAGGCAGTTGATGGAGCGGCCACTGAGACAGTAGGGAGCTTGCTTACTCCCATCTTTCACCACTGCAGGATCCCTTTACAGGGTAGGGAGCGAGATGGAAAAGAGGTATTCATGGATTTGAGCCACTTGCAGAGTGCTAATTGGCTGAATCTTCACGATATGCAACGATCTCCGACTCCCATCACTTCGAGCAGTTCTGACCCTTATGGTAGCATTGATGATGAGAGCGAGTGAGATTAGTCCCATTTTCAGACTATCGGTTCTGTGTCTTTTTCACTTCTTCTTTTGGCTACTTTTTCATGCTTGTTGGTACTTATGTTTGGGATGATGTACTTGATTCTAGACCATCTGTTGCTTTGATTTTGCTTGTTTGCGATGTTTTCAGCTTTCAGGTTTATGTTTTGAGATTTTTCTCACGGACTAACTGCTGGCTGCTAACTGATCCGATGAAATCGCAGTGCAACGATCGACACGGTCCTGTGTGTCGATCGACTCATCACGAAAATCGCACTGCAGCGATCGTTTCGGACATGTGCAACGACACATATAGCAATCGCCCTGCAACGATCGATGCATGTGCAAGAGAGGTAAAACCGACAGAACCCAACACATCCCTTAACATTTTCTTATTTTAATCGATCCTAAGCTTGACACCACTGGGGACAGTGTGTTTCAAGTGTGGGGGAGGTGGTACTGACATTAGTCTTTTTCTTTTCTTAGAGTCAGTTGTGTTTTTGTGTCGGTTTTATCGAGTCAAAACAGTTTAAGTAAGAAACATTGAATTTTTGAGAAGCCAACAACACTTGCAGGAACTTAAGTAACCATTGGGATGAGCTTGCAGATCAATCTATGACTATTAGAAAACCCAATGCAGATCAACCTACTGAGGACACCCATATCAATTCAGGTATTCTGAGGATCCTTTACTGACTTCGCCCCTAATTTTGACTTATTTTTCTCACCTAAGGGCTTGGTATACCTTGAGTCGGATTCCTCTGTTAGTTCTGACACAACTTGTAAACCTGTCCGAGTATGGTTCCCTTCTCCCCTTCCCTAAAGTAAAAAAGAGATATAAGCTGAGGATGAGCTAGTAGCTCCGAAGTGGTCGCGGGAGTGGTAGAGACCCCTATTACCTCTTGTGCATCCATGGAATGTGTCCAAAGTATACCCCAAAACAGGAAGAGCACTGATAAAAATAAAATAAAATGATACCCAGTGGGGAAAAATCAGTTGCTAAGGAAGGAAAAAGAGAAGAAAGGAACCAGAAAATTATAGTATCGTGGTCTAGAGCTAACAGAGTAAGAGTCCATGTGCCCTTTGATCGATACTCCTTAGGTGAGACCGCACTTAATAGCTTATAGAAGTCAGTAGGGTGAATTTGAATGCTTTGGATTGATTGTGGAGTTTACTCAGGACAGTTGCTAAGTGTGGGGGAAGTATATGTTGGTCTTCATGTCTTGCAGGTGAATCTTTCATGTGGCTTACTAAGGGGAATCTGAGTGTTGCGCTTCTAAGATGAAAAGAGTTTCTGAAATTTTCAAACCTCTTCACCACATTCTAGTTTTCGGTTTTGCTTGAGGGCAAGCAAAATCTAAGTGTGGGGGAGTTGATATATCATGGTTTTTACCTGTTTTAAGCCATGGTATAAGTGTGTTTTAGAGTCTTTTGTAGTGTCTTTGGAGTCATTACAGGTGTTTATTAGGTACATGCACGTTTGGAGGATTAATGGAGATATTGGAGCATTTTGGACAAGTTTTGGAGCTTAAGCCGAGAGAGCTGATTTCACTACCTTTGGACGACCGATGCATCGATCGATGCATCATTTGCATCGATCGACGCAGCTCCGCGACCAGCACATTAATGAAGATTTTGGAGATTTGCAGTTTTGCCCCAGAAAGTTCTAGTATTTGCGAAAAGACCCCAAGACGTGATTAAGGCTTTATAATTAGGTTTTTGGTGTTTTGTTTTAAGAACACATTCATACTATTAGCGTTTTAGAGAGAGAGACCGAGATGCTGATCGTTATTGTACTCCAGAGAGAAGATTTCGAACCTCTTTAACTCTTTACTCTTAGATTTTATGATATCTATTTATTCATTAATTTTTGTTTCATTGATCATATCTGAGTAGATTCATAGTTAGGTTTAGGTATTCTCTTAAGGGTTTTCATGACTTGCTAGATTAATTTATCAGTTAAGGATTCATATCTTATTTGTTCTACAACCTGAATTATGCTTAATACTAGTTTTTAACCTGATCACTTAGAATCTAGACTTTAGGTTTATAAATTGACACGAAAGTGTAATTTAGAATCTGATCTATTTAGGTTGAGCAATTTAATTATCTGCAAAGAAATTTGGTTTAATTGAATTGAGAACAAATCAAACTTGTACTTAAGCCTATTTAATCTGTTAGGAATTGCAAAGAAATTTGGGTTTCTGCTAATTAGACTTAGAGAATTCTCGCAACGAAAGTTGGTTAGTTCTATCTTGTGTTTGAGTTCTAGAATTGAGCTTAATTTGATCCTGACTGATTATTGATCTGCTTGTCTGAATTCCTGAGAACTCCCTAGGCTTGACGCTTTTAGTACTTGCTTCACAAAACCGTTCTTGCTACTGAATTACTTTCTGATTAGTATCTCCTAGCTTAACTTGACATTCTATAGTCGATCGTAAGATTTCTTGAGTCTCTGTGGATTCGACCCCTAGATACTACTAGTCACGTCTGTGCACTTGCAGTTGAACTAAGGGAAGTAAACTCTGAGCATATCAATATGGTGGGCGCTCTGATCATGGCGGCTGATGATGGCTTCGATATGTCCACCGATTTATTTTGTAGGTTGACGTCGATAGCGGTTAATCGAGGGACCACCGGGACTTTTTATACGGAGATTTTGCTCAGACACTGTCTGAAGATTGTGTCCGATCCTCCGTACAAGACGGACCGCTGGTAGGATGGCTATTTCTTTGTGCGAGTTAACAATACGTTGACGTTTGTTGTGAACAAGGTCTTATTTTCAGCTTGGAATACTGATCCCGGTAGTTACCTTTTCCTTTTGTTCTTCTTTTCTATTTGAGTGTTTGCTGTTGTTTACGTGGCACGTCTTCGTGTCTGCTTATTTGTTCTGCAGATTGCTCCTTTTCTGGTTTCTAGACTGCGGATTTTGCTGAGAATTTGACGAATATGAAGGCTCATCTTCCGATACCTTGGCCTTCGAGGAAGGATAAAGAGGGCAAGTGTAATACCCTGTATTCAAAAATATGGTCAACGGGCAGAAGAAAGGTCAACAGGGGCAAAATTGTAATTTTGCCAAACCCAGGGGCAAAATCGTAATTTTGCCAAAGTTCGAGATGGAATCCAAGACGGGCCAAATTTTCTTGTTTTAAAACATAAATAACATTTACAAGATTAGAATTGGAAGAAACGGAACAGAAACGGGTTTTTTCGGCTTGTCGGGTGGAAAACCGAGAAAACTTCGGAAATTCATAACCGGAGCTAGGAAACTCCAAATGAGGTGATTCAAGTTTTTTAATTCATATAAATTTAGGGATAATCAGATTTTAGAGGTTTTGGGATTTATGGGAATCGTGAAGTATTTTCTAAAACAATTATCGCGAAACCGAAGAAACCGAGAAGAAATTGCAAGATAGGTTTAGAAAGGTATTGGGCCGGTTTTGGGCTTAGTTTTGTGGATAGGAAGAAGCTCCAGAGACAAGTGTCTCACCACCTGGTCGCCAGCCTTCCCTCTTGAGGTGTCAAACAAATATGAAGATGTGGCATATGAAGACTTATCCATCTCTTACACAAAAACTCAATTTTGTGTATCCCTCTCTCTCTCTAGCCTCACCCACGACCAGAAGCTCTCCCTTCTCTCTAAGTTCATCCAGAGAACCCAGAAAATTCATATGAATATTCATAGAACCTCAAGAACATTTTAAATGTTCTTGAGTGTTCATAAGACCTTCAAACACCAAAAACACCATATCTCTCTCAATATAAACCCTAATCAATTTCTGCAAAGCCCGGTGGACTCCTCTCTCTCTCCTCTACAACCGACAACCAGCCATCTATAACCGCCGTCGCCGGAGCTCGCCGGAATCTGGCCGAAAAGCTGTCGTGGTTGGAGTTTTGGTATATCTCTCTCATCCTTCATCAGATCTGGACGTTTTGAAACTATGGATGCATATATCTCCTCTTTCCGATCATTTTGATATGTAGATCGTCACCTGAGTCTCCGGAAAAAAGGGTGAACCTGAAGGATTGTTTAGTGTTTCCTGGTTCAATTCATCAGATTAATTGATCCTACTAAACATGCCAGATCTAGGTTCTCTTGCAGAATCATAAAGGATCTCACCTGTTACCTTGTTATGCAGCGGAAAGAGGAGGTACGGGTCAGAGATCAGCAGAACCACCAAGAGATAGCTCCTCCAAAGGCTCACACACGCACACTGCAGGAAATTGGCTGCTAGACCAAGTGGTGGGAGGCGCAGAAGAGAGAGAGAGAGTTCGCGCAGAGGCTTAGGGAAAAATTAGGTGGCTAGGTTAAGTTTTAATCATAAAACTTATGCCTAATTCCTTTTGGGCTTTTGGGCCCAATTCCCAGTCTGATTAAATCCCTTGGATTTAATCAGGCCCTTCTATCTCTCTAAGCACAGTAAATGCCTAGCACTTTTACCGTACTTTTGCTAAACCGTTCCTACACATTTTCCTGTTAGCTTAGGCGTGTGACCCATATGGGATCATATAATAAAGGCAATAAGTCCAAGACTTATAGATCATGAGCGGACTCTAGCAAGCCATCATGACCCCCAGTATTATATGACTTATGTCTGATCATTGACATACTCTTACTTTCTAGAGACAGTACAGAGATTACTGGACATAATTCCAACAATCTCCCACTTGAACTGGAATCTCTGTATTCATAATCCTTTTGTCTCAATATCTCGATTAGTCATAAGGCAAGATTAGTGTCATCCTTATAAAGCCTAATCTTGTTCATCGGACTCTGATTTGATACTGACAATCCAAACGACTCGGGAAAGTCAGTTTGAGCATGGCCATGCATTTTCCAGTATACAAATCTCCGATTGGCCTAGAGATATTCACTCCATTTATATTGGAGGGACAAATCCCGTCTTGTTCCATCACTGTAAACTACTCATTTCATAATACACCCAATCAAGGTCCTTATAACTATCGCTTAACGACAGCATTAGACAATGATCAAAGCGCATTAGTTCATGTGCAGTCACATGCATGCGAACTCAGGTCTAAGGACTATACTCTATAGTCGTAGTAAGAATCTCTTATGACACAGATATAAATATCCTGAAGAGTGTTGGAATTGTGTCCAGTAATCTCGGTACTGTCTCTAGAAAGTAAGAGTATGTCAATGATCAGACATAAGTCATATAATACTGGGGGTCATGATGGCTTGCTAGAGTCCGCTCATGATCTATAAGTCTTGGACTTATTGCCTTTATTATATGATCCCATATGGGTCACACGCCTAAGCTAACAGGAAAATGTGTAGGAACGGTTTAGCAGAAGTACGGTAAAAGTGCTAGGCATTTACTGTACTTAGAGAGAATAAAACGGTTTAGGCACTTTGTGTCGATCGATACACAAGGTGTGTCGATCGACACAGTGCGCGAATACCGTCGAGTTAATTGGTGTTTGGGCCAAATGGCCCAAACGGAACCGGACAAGTTTTATAACTGAAACTCGAGTTCAGAACCAAAAAACCCTAGCCGAAAACTCTCTCTTCCTCTGCGCCGAGTTCCCTTAGTGGTCTAGCAGCCGTTTTCTGTGATCGCGTGTGTGAGCCTTTGGAGGATTCATCTCTCGGTGTTTCTCTGATCTCTGACCTGTTCTATCTCCTTCCGCTGCAATTAACAGGTAAAAGGTGAGATAATCAATTGTTTCTATTCGAGAAGAACCTAGATCAGCATGTTTAGGATGATATGAATCAGAGAATTGAATCAGGATCAACTAAACATTCCTTCAGTGGTATCAGAGCTATTGGTTCTGGTTTTTCTTGTTTAGATTCAAGTTTAGGATTGTTTTTCTTGTTGAAAAGTGTTTTGAATCAACTACTGATAAGAGAAATCACTTAAGTAACAAGAATTGAAACCTAAACATATGAAAAAATCGCATGATCAAGCTATATGATTTGGTATGCGATCTGATCCGAGAGAGTCAGTATCGACTGCGATCGCATGGATCGATCGATACGATCGCATGGATCGGTCGATACAGTCTATCGGCTAACCCTGTTAACGCGTGAAAGCATCGATCGATGCAGGATCGATGCAGGTTCGATGTTGGTGCATCGACCGATGCGGTTGATGCATCGATCGACACAGTTAGGGTTTTGGCTCGGTTCCGGGCATGCGTGAGAGCATCGATCGATACAGGATCGATGCACGATCGATGCAGGATCGATGCTGAGAGCATCGACCGATGCGGTTGATGGATCGATCGACGCGGTTGGTTCATCGATCGACATGGTTGGTTTAAGGCTCGATTTAATATTTTGATTAAAATTAATTCGTCCTGGTTTAATAAACAGATTTAATAATTTTATTAAGTCTGGTTAAACCGGGACAAGAAATCCAATGTCGAAAGAATTATTGGATTTAGTGCCTAAACCAGGATTTTCTAATTTGATTTGGTTGGACCAAATAAATTGAGAAAGTCCGGTTTAGTAAATAACCGGTTGACAATTGTGGTCATCGTAGTAATTAAAATTTGGTTAGACCAATTTTAATGAACCAGACCGGTTATGTCATTTAATTGGACAATTGGGTCATGTCTTGGACATGGACCAATTCTTGGGCCTCGGGCCAAGAAGTTAAAACAATTGGGCCAATTATTTGAGTCTTTCTTTAGATTAATTTAAAGTTTATTTTATAAAATTATAAAGTCGATTTTAAATTAAAGTTTCCGAAATTTTGAAATTAGAAAGTTTCTTAAATTAGAAGTTTCTAGATTTGCGGGTTTTGGATTTTAAAGAAATTTCTAAAGTTAGAAAGTTTCCGTTTTTAGAAAGTTTCCAATTTTAGAAAGTTTCCAAAAATAGTAGGTTTCCAAAAATGGAAAGTTTCCAAAATAGTAATCTTCTATTTTGGGAATGAATTTTAAATAAACCTACGAACCTCAAACAATATCAAGCGTTGGATGTCTTGTCCATTCTATGTCAGCTGTCGAAGCCCATTCAATTGTATTCATGGCCTTACAGTGTGAGGGTGTCTGCTTTTGCGTGGATAAGACGGTTTGTGATTCATAAATGTCATTGGGAGTCCCAGACATTAATGATTACATGACTGTATAGTCTGGTTTTCTTGACTGGGCCATCGGGAGTCCCGGGCCTTGAGACATCAGAGTGGATTGGGCCTCGGGCCCAGATTCACAACCAAGAGTTATATCACGGATATAATTAGCCGATATAGGGCTTACCGATATAAGCTAAGGTTTGGTGACGGCCAGTGGCCCACTTTAATCTTAGTTATATGTGGATCTTGGAATCATTATATTCTATTGAGGGTAACTTATGTTATTGAATATAATGCGTGATTAATCATATTAAATTTAATACGAGATTAATCATATTGAACATTTTAACTAATAACCTTTTTATCTATATATTTCAGCTATGACTACTACAAGCACACAAAACACATTCTCGATCCGGTCTGTTCTCGAAAAGGAGAAGCTGACTGGAACGAACTTCCTGACGTGGTCAAGGAACTTGAGGCTAGTCCTCAAGCAGGAGAAGAAGGATTATGTCCTTCGTGATCCTCTCCCCGAGAGGCCTCCTGCCAATGCCGCCAGGACTCTGCATAATGCTTGGGAAAAGCATTCGTCAGATGAAAATGATGCCTATTGCCTGATGTTGGTGACAATGACTGCTGAGCTGCAAAAACAGTTCGAGAGTGTATTGTCACCCATCGAGATAATGGCAAGCCTGAAATCGCTTTTTCAGGAGCAGGCTAGGACTGAGAGGTTTCAAACAGTTAAGAACCTCTTGGACTGCAAGTTGGCTGCGAATGCGGCAGTGAGTCCTCATGTCTTGAAGATGATGGGTTATCTCGATCATCTTCAGAAACTCGACTGCCCAATCAGCCAGGAACTTGCCTGCGACATCATTCTGCAGTCATTACCTGCAAGCTATGATCAGTTCATTCTGAACTTTAACATGCATGGCTTGAGTAAGACATTGCCTGAGCTTCACGGAATGCTCAAGACTGCAGAGCCCAACTTGAGGAAAACCGCCAAGGACCCCAATGTGCTTATGGTGCAAAAGGGCAAGGGGTTTAAGAAATCCTCTGCTAAGGATAAGGGAAAGGCCAAGGCTGTCCAAGTCGCGGACAAGGACACGCCAAAGCCCAAGCCCAAGTCCATGGCTGGGCCAACTGACATATGCAGGTTCTGTAAAGAACCAGGGCATTGGAGGAGAGAATGTAAGAAATTCCAAGAAGGTCTAAAGGAATTGAAGAAGAAGACTTTTGAGACTTCTTCAACAGGTATTTTTGTTATAGAAGTTAATACAACTACTTCTGATAATACCTCATGGGTTATGGATACTGGTTGTGGGGCTCATATTTGTACTAATATGCAGGCACTCAGCAACAGTAGAAGGCTGAAGCAAGGACAAGTGGAGCTACGAGTTGGGAATGGAGCGAAAGTTCCAGCACTAGCTGTAGGCACTTACTTGTTGTCTTTACCTTCGGGATTGATTTTAGAACTCAATAATTGTTATTTTGTACCTGCTATAAGCAGAAATATTATTTCAATTTCTTTGTTGGATTTGGAAGGTTATGATTTTTCAGTTAAGAATAAATTATGTTCCTTCAATCGCAACAATTTGTTCTATGGTTCTGCCCCTCTTATGAATGGGCTTTACATACTCGATCAATCCGCGCCAATTTATAACATTAATACCAAACGGTTCAAACCTAATGAGGAGAACCGAACGTTTCTATGGCATTGTCGTTTAGGGCACATCAGTGAGAAACGCATCAAGAGGCTCCATTTGAATGGACTTCTTGGCTCATTTGACTTTGAGTCATGTGAGAAATGCGAATCCTGCATGATGGGCAAAATGACACGGGCCCCCTTTAATAAACCTAACGAGAGGGCCAGTGACGTATTGGGCCTGATACACACTGATGTGTGTGGCCCAATGTCCACAAATGCAAGAGGAAACTATCAGTACTTCATTACCTTTACTGATGATTTCAGTAGGTATGGATATGTTTATTTAATGAAACATAAGTCTGAATCTTTTGAGAAATTCAGAGAATTCCAAAATGAAGTACAGAACCAACTTGGCAAAAGCATTAAGGCTCTTCGGTCCGACCGAGGAGGAGAATACTTAAGCCAAGAATTCAGTGATCATCTGAGAGAGTGTGGGATCGTATCCCAACTCACTCCTCCTGGAACACCTCAATGGAATGGTGTGTCTGAAAGGAGAAATCGGACCTTATTGGATATGGTTCGATCTATGATGAGTCACACAGACCTTCCAATATCCCTTTGGGGATATGCTCTGCTAACAGCAGTGTTCACTCTAAATAGAGCGCCATCGAAAGCAGTAGCAAAGACACCATATGAATTATGGACTGGAGTAGCTCCAGTGCTGTCTTATCTCAGAATTTGGGGTTGTGAAGCCTATGTCAAGAGATTGATCTCAGACAAGCTTACACCAAAATCTGACAAATGCTACTTCATTGGTTATCCACGGGAAACCAAGGCTTATTAATTCTATTTACGTTCCGAGAACAAGATCTTTGTTGCCCGGGATTGTAACTTTCTTGAGAGAGAATTTCTCTCTAAGAAAGACAGTGGGAGTAAGGTACTGCTTGAAGAAATTCAAGATGAACAGGATACTGCTCAACCTAATGAGGAAGAGCAGCAGGAGGACCTACAAGAAATTGTAGAGCCTGAACCTGTAGTACCTGAAGTTCGAAGATCCGGGAGGATCCGTCACGAACCCGAGAGATATCAAGGATTCCTCGTGACTGACTGTCATGATCTTTTGATCATTGATGGTGATGAACCATCGAACTTCAATCAAGCCATGATGGGCCCAGATTCCTCTAAGTGGCGCAAGGCCACTGATTCCGAAATGGACTCCATGTCGGTCAACCAAGTGTTTTCGTTGGTTGACTTACCCGCTGGTGTAAAAGCCATCGAGTGCAAATGGATCTTCAAGAAGAAGATTGACGTGGATGGAAATGTCCAGATTTATAAAGCCAGGTTGGTGGCAAAAGGTTTCAGACAAGTTCACGGTGTGGATTACGATGAAACCTATTCACCAGTGGCTATGATGAAATCTATTCGGATTCTACTAGCAACTGCAGCTTTTCATGATTATGAAATTTGGCAGATGGACGTGAAAACCGCCTTCCTGAATGGTATTCTGGAAGAGGATGTGTATATGACACAACCTGACGGTTACATAGATCCAAAGAATGCTGGAAAGGTATGCAAGCTTCATAAATCCATTTATGGATTGAAGCAAGCATCGAGGAGCTGGAATCTTCGTTTTGATGAAGCGATCAAGCAATTTGACTTCATCAGAAACGAAGAAGAACAATGCGTGTATAAGAAATCTAGTGGGAGCAAGATTGTATTTCTTATTCTGTATGTCGATGACATACTGCTTCTCGGAAACGACGTTCCAATGCTAAAGTCGGTAAAGGACTGGCTTGGAAGTTGTTTTTCCATGAAAGACATGGGTGAAGCCGCATACGTTCTTGGAATTAGGATCTATAGAGATAGATCTAAAAAGCTGATAGGCTTGTGTCAAGACTCATACATTGACAAAGTCCTGCAAAGATTCAGCATGAAAGATTCCAAGAAGGGCTTCACGCCAATGGTACATGACACAACGCTAAGCAAGAAGCAGAGCCCTACGACGGCTGCTGAGCTTGAGCGCATGAAAAATATTCCTTATGCATCTGCAATAGGATCTATCATGTATGCCATGATCTGTACTCGCCCTGATGTTGCTTATGCATTGAGCATGACGAGTAGATACCAGTCAAATCCAGGTGAAAACCATTGGATTGCCGTAAAGAATATCTTGAAGTATCTAAGACATACTAAGGATAAGTTCTTAGTGTACGGTGGAAGTGATGTGCTTAAAGTCAGTGGATTCACGGACGCAAGTTTCCAGACAGACCAAGATGATTTCCGGTCACAGTCCGGTTATATCTTTTGTCTGAATGGCGGTGCAATCAGTTGGAGAAGCTCCAAGCAAGACACCGTTGCTGATTCCACTACAGAAGCTGAATATATCGCCGCTTCAGAAGCTGCGAAGGAAGCTGTTTGGATACGAAAGTTCATCATTGAACTAGGTGTGATACCAGATGCGGCTGAGCCTCTGGCACTGTTTTGTGATAACAATGGTGCTATTGCTCAGGCAAAGGAACCAAGATCACACCAGAAATCCAAGCATGTTCAAAGAAGATTTCACTTGATACGTGACATCGTTAATAGAAAGGAAGTCAAGATCAGCCGAGTCCCGACAGATGATAATGTCGCTGATCCGTTGACAAAGCCACTCCCAAGGCCTAAGCTCGAGTTCCTGACTGAAGCTGTAGGCATTAGAAACATTGAAATGTAATCTAAGTTTGAGTGGGAGTTTGAGGGCTTTATTTAGTTATTTGATATGTTCTTGTAAAACATTTTTGTTTAATGAAATTATTATTTCAAGATTATTTTAACTGTGATGAAATAATCGTTCCAAAATGATATGAACCATTTTATAGGTCATCGAAGTAAATGACTTGATCTTGAGTCATCGAAGTCATTTAGCTTGATCATGAGACCCTATATTTGATAGATGTTTTATATCATCCCGTCCCTAGTCAAAGGTTGTTGAAATTGGAACACCAACAACCGTGTGAGACTGGATTGGTACGTGACTTATGACAAAGTCTCAGTGTGTCATAGATGCGCGGCATCAAAGTCAGTACATAGGTGTATGTTTGGGAACATACGACCGGACAAGACCCGCTTATAAGAACTCTTCAGGATATTTATATCTGTGTCATAAGAGATTCTTACTACGACTATAGAGTATAGTCCTTAGACCTGAGTTCGCATGCATGTGACTGCACATGGACTGATGCACTTTGATCATTGTCTAACGCTATCGTTCTGCGATAGTTATAAGGACCTTGTTTGGGTATATTATGAAATGAGTAGTTTACAGTGATGGAACAAGACGAAATTTGTCCCTCCAATATAAATGGAGTGAATATCTCTAGGCCAATCGGAGATTTGAATACTGAAAAAATGCATGGCCATGCTCAAACGGACTGTCCCGAGTCGTTTGGATTGTCAGTATCGAATCAGAGTCCGATGAACAAGATTAGGCTTTATAAGGATGACACAAATCTTGCCTTATGACTAATCGAGATATTGTGACAAAAGGATTATGAATACAGAGATTCCAGTACAAGTGGGAGATTGTTGGAATTGTGTCCAGTAATCTCGGTACTGTCTCTAGAAAGTAAGAGTATGTCAATGATCAGACATAAGTCATATAATACTGGGGGTCATGATGGCTTGCTAGAGTCCGCTCATGATCTATAAGTCTTGGACTTATTGCCTTTATTATATGATCCCATATGGGTCACACGCCTAAGCTAACAGGAAAATGTGTAGGAACGGTTTAGCAGAAGTACGGTAAAAGTGCTAGGCATTTACTGTACTTAGAGAGAATAAAACGGTTTAGGCACTGTGTGTCGATCGATACACAAGGTGTGTCGATCGACACAGTGCGCGAATACCGTCGAGTTAATTGGTGTTTGGGCCAAATGGCCCAAACGGAACCGGACAAGTTTTATAACTGAAACTCGAGTTCAGAACCAAAAAACCCTAGCCGAAAACTCTCTCTTCCTCTGCGCCGAGTTCCCTTAGTGGTCTAGCAGCCGTTTTCTGTGATCGCGTGTGTGAGCCTTTGGAGGATTCATCTCTCGGTGTTTCTCTGATCTCTGACCTGTTCTATCTCCTTCCGCTGCAATTAACAGGTAAAAGGTGAGATCATCAATTGTTTCTATTCGAGAAGAACCTAGATCAGCATGTTTAGGATGATATGAATCAGAGAATTGAATCAGGATCAACTAAACATTCCTTCAAAGAGTTCTTATAATCGGGTCTTGTCCGGTCGTATGTACCCCAACATACACCTATGTATTGACTTTGATGCCGTGCATCTATGACATCCTGAGACTTTGTCATAAGTCACATACCAATCTAGTCTCACGCGGTTGTTGGTGTTCCAATTTCAACAACCTTCGACTAGGGACAGGATGATATAAGCCATCTATCAAATATAGGGTCTCATGATCAAGCTAAATGACTTTGATGACTCAAGATCAAGTCACTTACTTCGATGACCTATAAAATGGTTCATATCATTTTGGAACGATTATTTCATCACAGTTAAAATAATCTTGAAATAATAATTTCATTAAACATCATAAAATGTTTTACAAGAACATATCAATAACTAAATAAAGCCCTCAAACTCCCACTCAAATTTAGATTACATTTCAATGTCTCTAATGCCTACAGCTTCAGTTAGGAACTCGAGCTTAGGTCTTGGGAGTGGCTTTGTCAATGGATCAGCGACGTTATCATCTGTCTGAACTCGGCTGATCTTGACTTCCTTTCTATTAATGATGTCACGTATCAAGTGAAATCTTCTTAGGACATGCTTGGATTTCTGGTGTGATCTTGGTTCCTTTGCCTGAGCAATAGCACCATTGTTATCACAAAACAGTGCCAGAGGCTCAGCCGCATTTGGTATCACACCTAGTTCAATAATGAACTTTCGTATCCAAACAGCTTCCTTCGCTGCTTCCGAAGCGGCGATATATTCAGCTTCTGTAGTGGAATCAGCAACGGTGTCTTGCTTGGAGCTTCTCCAACTGATTGCACCGCCATTCAGACAAAAGATATAACCGGACTGTGACCGGAAATCATCTTGGTCTGTCTGGAAAATTTGCGTCCGTGAATCCACTGACTTCAAGCACATCACTTCCACCGTATACCAAGAACTTGTCCTTAGTATGTCTTAGATACTTCAGGATATTCTTGACGGCAATCCAATGGTTTTCACCTGGATTTGACTGGTATCTACTCGTCATGCTCAATGCATAAGCAACATCAGGACGAGTACAGATCATGGCATACATGATAGATCCTATTGCAGATGCATAAGGAATATTCTTCATGCGCTCAAGCTCAGAAGCCGTCGTAGGGCTCTGCTTCTTGCTTAGCGTTGTGCCATGTACCATTGGCGTGAAGCCCTTCTTGGAATCTGCCATGCTGAATCTATGTAGGACTTTGTCAATGTATGCATCTTGACACAAGCCTATCAGCCTTCTAGATCTATCCCGGTAGATCCTGATTCCAAGAACGTATGCGGCTTCACCCATGTCTTTCATGGAAAAACAACTTCCAAGCCAGTCCTTTACTGACTTCAGCATTGGAACGTCGTTTCCGAGAAGCAGTATGTCATCGACATACAGAATAAGAAATACTATCTTGCTCCCACTAGTTTTCTTATACACGCATTGTTCTTCTTCGTTTCTGATGAAGTCAAATTGCTTGATCGCTTCATCAAAACGAAGATTCCAGCTCCTCGATGCTTGCTTCAATCCATAAATGGATTTATGAAGCTTGCATACTTTCCCAGCATTCTTTGGATCTATGTAACCGTAAGGTTGTGTCATATACACATCCTCTTCCAGAATTCCATTCAGGAAGGCGGTTTTCACGTCCATCTGCCAAATTTCATAATCATGAAAAGCTGCAGTTGCTAGTAGAATCCGAATAGATTTCATCATTGCCACTGGGGAATAGGTTTCATCGTAATCCACACCGTAAACTTGTCTGAAACCTTTTGCCACCAACCTGGCTTTATAAATCTGGACATTTCCATCCACGTCAATCTTCTTCTTGAAGATCCATTTGCACTCGATGGCTTTTACACCAGCGGGTAAGTCAACCAACGAAAACACTTGGTTGACCGACATGGAGTCCATTTCGGAATCAGTGGCTTTACACCACTTAGAGGAATCTGGGCCCATCATGGCTTGATTGAAGTTCGATGGTTCATCACCATCAATGATCAGAAGATCATGACAGTTAGTCACGAGGAATCCTTGATATCTCTCGGGTTCGTGACGGATCCTCCCGGATCTTCGAACTTCAGGTACTACAGGTTCAGGCTCTACAATTTCTTGTAGGTCCTCCTGCTGCTCTTCCTCATTAGGTTGAGCAGTATCCTGTTCATCTTGAATTTCTTCAAGCAGTACCTTACTCCCACTGTCTTTCTTAGAGAGAAACTCCCTCTCAAGAAAGTTACAATCCCGGGCAACAAAGATCTTGTTCTCGGATCGTAGATAGAAGTAATAAGCCTTGGTTTCCTTCGGATAACCAATGAAGTAGCATTTATCAGACTTTGGTGTAAGCTTGTCAGAGATCAATCTCTTGACATAGGCTTCACAACCCCAAATTCTAAGATAAGACAGCACCGGAGCTTCTCCAGTCCATAATTCATATGGTGTCTTTGCTACTGCTTTTGATGGCGCTCTATTTAGAGTGAACACTGCTGTTAGCAGAGCATATCCCCAAAGGGATATTGGAAGGTCTGTGTGACTCATCATAGATCGAACCATATCCAATAAGGTCCGATTTCTCCTCTCAGACACACCATTCCATTGTGGTGTTCCAGGAGGAGTGAGTTGGGATACGATCCCACACTCTCTCAGATGATCACTGAATTCTTGGCTTAAGTATTCTCCTCCTCGGTCGGACCGAAGAGCCTTAATGCTTTTGCCCAGTTGGTTCTGTACTTCATTTTGGAATTCTCTGAATTTCTCAAACGATTCAGACTTATGTTTCATCAAATAAACATATCCATACCTACTGAAATCATCTGTGAAGGTAATGAAGTACTGATAGTTTCCTCTTGCATTTGTGGACATTGGGCCACACACATCAGTGTGTATCAGGCCCAATAAGTCACTGGCCCTCTCGTTAGGTTTATTAAAGGGGGCCCGTGTCATTTTGCCCATCATGCAGGATTCGCATTTCTCACATGACTCAAAGTCAAATGAGCCAAGAAGTCCATTCGAATGGAGCCTCTTGATGCGTTTCTCGCTGATGTGCCCTAAACGACAATGCCATAGAAACGTTCGGTTCTCCTCATTAGGTTTGAACCGTTTGGTATCAATGTTATAAATTGGCGCGGATTGATCAAGTATGTAAAGCCCATTCGTAAGAGGGGCACAACCATAGAACAAATTGTTGCGATTGAAGGAACATAATTTATTCTTAACTGAAAAATCATAACCTTCCAAATCCAACAAAGAAATTGAAATAATATTTCTGCTTATCGCAGGTACAAAATAACAATTATTGAGTTCTAAAACCAATCCCGAAGGTAAAGACAACAAGTATGTGCCTACAGCTAGTGCATGAACTTTCGCTCCATTCCCAACTCGTAGCTCCACTTGTCCTTGCTTCAGCCTCCTACTGTTGCTGAGTGCCTGCATATTAGTACAAATATGAGCCCCACAACCAGTATCCATAACCCATGAGGTATTATCAGAAGTAGTTGTATTAACTTCTATAACAAAAATACCTGATGAAGAAGTCTCGAGAGTCTTCTTCTTCAATTCCTTTAGACCTTCTTGGAATTTCTTACATTCTCTCCTCCAATGCCCTGGTTCTTTACAGAACCTGCAGATGTCAGTAGGCCCAGCCTTGGATTTGGGCTTGGGCTTTGGCGTGTCCTTGTCCGAGACTTGAACAACCTTAGCCTTTCCCTTGTCCTTGGCAGAGGATTTCTTAAAGCCCTTGCCCTTTTGCACCATAAGCACATTGGGGTCCTTGGCGGTTTTCCTCAAGTTGGGCTCTGCAGTCTTGAGCATTCCGTGAAGCTCAGGCAATGTCTTACTCAAGCCATGCATATTGAAGTTCAGGATGAACTGATCATAGCTTGCAGGTAAAGACTGCAGAACGATGTCGCAGGCAAGTTCCTGGCTGATAGGGCAGTCGAGTTTCTGAAGATGATCGAGATAACCCATCATCTTCAAGACATGAGGACTCACGGCCGCATTTGCAGCCAACTTACAGTCTAAGAGGTTCTTAACTGTCTGGAACCTCTCAGTCCTTGCCTGCTCCTGAAAAAGCGATTTCAGGCTTGCCATTATCTCGATGGGCGACAACACACTCTCGAACTGCATTTGTAGCTCAGCAGTAATGGTCGCCAACATCAGGCAATAGACATCATTTTCATCTGACGAATGCTTTTCCCAAGCATTATGCAGAGTCCTGGCGGCATTGTTAGGAGGCCTCTCGGGGAGGGGATCACGAAGGACATAATCCTTCTTCTCCTGCTTGAGGACCAGCCTCAAGTTCCTTGACCACGTCAGGAAGTTCGTTCCAGTCAGCTTCTCCTTTTCGAGAACAGACCGGATTGAGAATGTGTTTTGAGTGCTTGTAGTAGTCATAGCTGAAATATAAGATAAAAAGGTTATTAGTTAATATGTTCAATATGATTAATCTTGTATTATACTTAATATGATTAATCTCGCATTATATTCAATAACATCAGTTACCCTCAATAGAATATAATGATTCCAAGATCCACATATAACTAAGATTAAAGTGGGCCACTGGCCGTCACCCAACCTTAGCTTATATTGGTAAGCCCTATCTCGGCTAATTATATCCGTGATATAACTCTTGGTTGTGAATCTGGGCCCGATGCCCAATCCACTCTGATGTCTCAAGGCCCGGGACTCCCGATGGCCTAGTCAAGAAAACCAGACTATACAGTCATGTAATCACTAATGTCTGGGACTCCCAATGACATTTATGAATCACAAACCGTCTTACCCACGCAAAAGTAGACACCCTCACACTGTAAGGCCATGAGTACAATTGAATGGGCTTCGACAGCTGACATAGACTGGACAAGACATCCAACGCTTGATATTGTTTGAGGTTTGTAGGTTTATTAAAATTTTATCCCAAAATAGAAGATTACTATTTTAGGAAACTTTCCTTTTTGGGAAACCTACTAATTTTGGAAACTTTCTAAAATTGGAAACTTCCTAAAATTGGAAACTTTCTAAAATTGGAAACTTCCTAAGGTTGGAAACTTTCTAAATATAGAAATTTCCTAAAATCCAAAACATGCAAATCTAGAAACTTCTAATTTAAGAAACTTTCTAATTTCAGATTTTGAAAAACAGATTAATTTAAAATCGATTTTAATTTTATATAAATAAATTTTAAAATAATCTGAAGAATAAGACTCAAATAATTGGCCCAATTGTTTTAACTTCTTGGCCCGAGGCCCAAGAATTGGTCCATGTCCAAGACATAACCCAATTGCCCAATTAAATGACATAACCGGTCTGGTTCATTAAAATTGGTCTAACCAAAATTAATTACTACGATGACCACAATTGTCAACCGGTTATTTACTAAACCGGATTTTCTCAATTTATTTGGTCCAACCAAATCAAATTAGAAAACCACTGGTTTAGGCACTAAATCCAATAATTATTTCGACATTGGATTTCTTATCACGGTTTAACCAGACTTAATAAATTTTATTAAGTCTGTTTATTAAACCGTGACGATTAAGATTTTAAAATATCTTAAACCGAACCACCTAACCAAAACGAACCGGCCCATTAGGTCACGAACCGATCACGGCTTCACGCGATCGAGCAACAATCGGGCAGCCGCAAGCTACGCGATCGGGACGGGACGGGACGCGGGACGGGATGGCTCGGGTCGAGACGCGTCGTGAGCTGGACTCGATCGCATCGATCCATGCCATCGATCCGTGATCGATACATGCGATCGGCTCGCCGATCGGTTCATCACTCGCCGCGAGCATCAACGATCGGCATGACCACGCGATCGATCCATGATCGGTCCGTGCATCAAGCGATCCGTTCATGCGGTTTAAGTTTAGGTTTTCAATTGTTTCTTAAGTGTTTTACAAATCAAATTCAAGCACAGATTGATCCAAACACTTCTAAACAACCTAAACATGATTCTAAAACAAGAAATCCTAACAGAACCAATGGCTCTGATACCACTGAAGGATTGTTTAGTGTTTCCTGGTTCAATTCATCAGATTAATTGATCCTACTAAACATGCCAGATCTAGGTTCTCTTGCAGAATCATAAAGGATCTCACCTGTTACCTTGTTATGCAGCGGAAAGAGGAGGTACGGGTCAGAGATCAGCAGAACCACCAAGAGATAGCTCCTCCAAAGGCTCACACACGCACACTGCAGGAAATTGGCTGCTAGACCAAGTGGTGGGAGGCGCAGAAGAGAGAGAGAGAGTTGGCGCAGAGGCTTAGGGAAAAATTAGGTGGCTAGGTTAAGTTTTAATCATAAAACTTATGCCTAATTCCTTTTGGGCTTTTGGGCCCAATTCCCAGTCTGATTAAATCCCTTGGATTTAATCAGGCCCTTCTATCTCTCTAAGCACAGTAAATGCCTAGCACTTTTACCGTACTTCTGCTAAACCGTTCCTACACATTTTCCTGTAAGCTTAGGCGTGTGACCCATATGGGATCATATAATAAAGGCAATAAGTCCAAGACTTATAGATCATGAGCGGACTCTAGCAAGCCATCATGACCCCCAGTATTATATGACTTATGTCTGATCATTGACATACTCTTACTTTCTAGAGACAGTACAGAGATTACTGGACATAATTCCAACAGAACCGGCCGGTCAATGCCGGACCACCGCCGGTCAACGCCGGAGAAGTCGCCGGAGAAGCTCCACCGCCGCCGTAACTTCAAGCCGGTTCTTCAGTGGGTTGGTTCAGCATGGTTTGGTTCAGAATTGGATTGGTTTAGGCTTGGTTAAGCCTTGGTCAACGGTTAGGTCAAACCGGTCAATAATTTAACTTAAACCGATTTAACCTAACTAGTTCGATTCAGACCGGTTTAATTGGTTTGGTTTGATTGAAGTGGTTCAGCTGGTTCAGATTGGGTAAACAAGTTGAAGATTGGTCAAGGTAAAAGTCAATGGTCAACAGTCAACCGGAGGTCAAAGTCAACGTCGGTTAACACCGTGGTCAACGCCGGTCAATGCGTTGACTCCAGCCATATTGCGATTTGTGGTTTGTGTATGGGTATTCGGGAAGCTTCGGAGCTTGTATTCGGGTGTTCGGGAGGTTCGGGTCTAGTTCGGGGTCTCGGGAAGTCGTATCCGCATCCGTGCCGTTCATTCCGACCAATCACTGTGAGTCAGCTCAAACACTGTAGATGAAGCATATAGATCGGGAAATGAGAAACCATAGAGCTATGGTTTGCATACCCAAATGTGATTTGATTGTGAATGAGACTTGAATTGGGTGATTAACGATAAACCGGTTAAGGTTTAAGACGCATGTTAGGATCGTGAGAATTAAATGGATTAAACCTGTTGTTTGCTGCTAGGTTGTTAGAACCATTGATTGTTGCATGCATATAGCCGTGGCATGATAGGGCCGTATATGCATATATATGTATTTAAAGGACGGTATCGAATGAATCTAAGTATGGGAATTAAGACGGTGTTAAAATATGGAATTAAACCTAACGAACGTATGGTGTATGGGTTGATATCGGGATTAGGTTTAATGAATCAAATAAAGGAATGATGAGACGTCGGAGAGTTTAGTAAGCTACTAGCTCTAAACCGACGGATCGGGGATTTAATAAAAGATACTTACAAAAGGTTGGGTAAAGGGAAAGTGATGTGATTGGTGTGCCGTCTACGGATTAGCAATCCGCTAATCCAAAGTTGCGGATTTTAATGAGATATGGGCCGTCTACGGGCTAGCAATCCGCTAATCCAAGGTAGCGGACGTGAATTTGTTAAAAGATTGTAGAAACCCTAATAGGCCTGGTTATGTGGTGATGATGTTTTTGTGTGGTTGTGTGGTTGTTGCTGTGAGCTTTTGTGCAGGCCTGTTAGATCGTCTCGGTGTTGGGCCGAGAAATCCATGTGGTTACTTAACTTGGTCACGAGACCCGTTAAGTCGTGGTTGCTGACTCGGTGTGGCACCGAGTCAGAGCGGTGGTGTTGGTGTTTGTGTGTGTGTAGACTTGCCGGACGTGATGTTGAGATTGTTATTGATTATTGATCGAGAATGCTTGCTAGAGTCCAAGCGAGTCTGCGTGTTTACATTTATGCACTAGGACTCTAAGGTGCGTTAGATCCCGCAAGTCTAGGTGTTTGGATAGGTTCCGGTACTTCCGACCCGATTGGATCCTCGGGTAGCTGCCTAATCGGATCATGGCGATGCCGGTTATGGCGTTAACCTACTGAGTGACGCTGGTAGGTGTGTGGTCCAGAGAATATGGGGTCGCGTCCTAGGGCCGGACTGCATGGAATCTTGGGTTGGCGGGGGTAACTTGAGTCACCGCGTATCGATGGACGAAGAACAGTGTCCTAGTCGATGGACCTTGTGGTCACGTCTAGGAGTCGTTGGTTAGTTACCATGTCAGTAACGGTGGAAACCTGTGGAAGTTACCGAGATCGTAAGGCCCAGTGGTGTGTTGGTGTGATTGGTAGTGCGCGGTAGATAGATCGAGTCTCAATCGAGAGCATGTGCCGCAGTACTCTCGATTTCCTCTAATCGCCTTCTCTTTCTTTTGGCAATTGATTGTGTGTGGGCTCGACACGACGTGGTAGTGCGTGATCGGCTGTTGTGATGATTGTATGTTAATTTGGGGTTTTCGGGCGGGAATCTATAGTTGATAGATAGATTGACAGCCGTAGTGGGTAGCCGTCTCGTTGGGTGATCTTAGATCACTCATTAGAATCTTTTTGTGTTTTTCAGGTTTAGCAACGACAGACGCGGGATAGCCTCAGTGTAATCTCGGGATTGCTTGTGGCGGGGTTTTGTATTGAGATTTTTGTGATGTTTTTATGAATGGCAAACTATTTTGTAAAATTATTTATATTGTGTTTAGTCCGAACCGACACAACTCACGGAAGTGGTGCAAGGCGTACGACTTGTGCTACGGAAGTGAGGATAGCGGAGTCAAGGACGGGTTAGTGCGAGCCTTTGTCTCAAACCGATCTGTCTCTGGCTTCGTCCTGTGGCGTACCTTTCCTGTTTGACTTGCTTGGGTTCGATCGGTCATGTTCTTGTTTGATTGTTGGCCGGTCAGCTCGATGGTCTTCGGATGACGGGAAAGGGGCGTTACAGAAAGGTGGTATCAAAGCATGGTTCTGCATGGTTTCAAAGCTGTTCATTTCTGAGTGTTTTCCGTGTTTTATCGAGTCAAAATTGTGTCTTACCCAAGCATCCATTAGAAAACCGAGCCACGTCCGTAAATTCGAGGTTGGAATGGGATGAGATTTTTGCACTAATGATTATTTGTGTTTGTGTTTGCAGTCAGCAGCAGAGTGTCCCTGGACGGATTGTGTGTGGGTGTGTGTGCATAGTGTGGGATATCAGCGAGCAGTATGAGTCATCATTGGATGAGTGCGGCACAGTATCGGGCTCAGTTAGAGCAGCATCCGTATTGGGAGCAGCACGTTGATGAGCAGATGGCGATATTTGGGGACGTTCTAGAGCAGCAGATTGGACTGCACCATCAGCCGGATCCACAGTTAGGGTTGCTTTGTACACCACTTGATAGGTTGGCATCTTCATCACCCGGCTCTACCAAGCCACTCTCTGCGACAGAGCCATTATCCGAGGCCGAGCCAATGTCCGAGTCGGACACGCAATTTGAGATTGTGACACCGCCAGGTACACCGCCGACCGATCCAGTTGCGCCGCCAGAGATCCCATTAGCAGACACGACGGACTCGCTATCGCCGATGCTTGCATACCGAGCGTGTAGCACGTGTGGAGTTCAGGATTTTTCATTTACACGGGTGTCCTTGACCAGTCGATCCGTACTGTCGTGAGCCGTACCAGCCGGTACCAGTTCCTTATTATTGTCAGGTGTGTGGTGTGAATGGTCACCTCACACCGATTTGTCCGATTGCGGGACCAGGACCACGTATGTCTGACGCAGGGCACATTCCGCAGCCTGTCAGTCAGCAACCAGTCGCCTAGTTACCTGTAGCGCAGCCACCAGTACAGCCGCCGAGACCATCGAGGACTTGCAGGAGGTGTGGAGACGGGGGACATTGAGTGTTTGTCTGTTCTCGTATATCCTTCTCACCGCCAGTAGTTTACCAGATATGTGGAGTGCAGGGTCATCATGCGTGAGTGTTTTCAAGATCCTTCTTCGGAGTCTGTTTCCTCTTGTCAGTTGTGTGGCGCTTCGGATCGCCAGGCACCAGCTTGTTATCACGAGCCACGCCCAAAGCCCGTTATCGTTTGTCAGCTTTGTGGTCGCAGAGAAACATGTTGCACGTTTATGTCCGACGGCAGAGCTGCCGCGAGTTGGAGCACCGTTCAGAGATCCACACTCACCACATCCTCCCGGCACACCTGCCAGAGGTTACCACCACGAGCCACGATGCCGTTTGTGTCGGGCATTCCGGTCGTGTTGGGGTTGTTAGGGTTAAAATAGTTAGGCCCAGGTAAGTAAGGGCTCTCACTTATTGTTTGATGTGTGTAGATCAGCTTGCGATCGTCTTTGACGATTCGGTTGCGTGTAGTGGTGTTCCTTGTTGGACAGATTGGTAACCGCTAATATGTAGACTTCGACGGACCTACGTATCTAAAAGTCTATGTGGTGAATAGATGTTTTATTTACGTATTGGACGTGGAGTATTTCGGTTGTCGTTTTGAGTAGCAGAGTGGTTATATTGCATACTCATGATGGTTGTGAATACAATATAGTTATGATGTGAAAATGAATGATGGTCCGAGCAAACGGTTTCCATCAGAACCCTGAGAGACCACTGCAATCACCGATCTGCTTGATTGATTGTGTGAAATAGTTTATTTATGTATTTATGCTTGCGTGCTTTATCTAATGCTTGAGTGGTGCATTAGATAATTGGGGATTGTGTTTCGTTCATTGGTGTAGCAATATTGAGTTGCTAGGTTTTGTTTATAGCATGTAGAGCATTTAAGGATCGTTGATGGTGTGGGTAAGCCATTCGAGTGGTAGTTATATTTTGTTGGGTTGAGTAGTTTGAATGTTATCGTAGTCTTTAAGTTGTTAAAAAAGTGTTAGAACCTTTCGTTTAAGGTGTTGAGCTAACTCGAGACTGGTTGTATTCGACCGTCAATTCACGCGAAGAGCGGAATTATAGAATATCGTTACTAAATCATGGGTAACCGTTGGGTACATGATTAACTAACTATATATCTATGAGGAAGTGATATCGAGGGATGGATTGGTTTGAATTTCACCGCTCCTGTGAAAGTTGTTGCATTGAATGTAGGATGGAATGGACAATGCGATACGAATACGAGACCGAACCCAAACCCGAAAGCGAGATGGAGTGTAAAGAGGCCGCAAGACAAGTTGACCCGGGAAGTGAAGCGGTTGGTGTAAATCGATAGTGGTAACTGTAACAGTTGGTATAATGAGTTAGCAAAAAGATTGGAGGTAACGTCAGCGACAGTGTGGAAACCAGAGTAAAGCGATCGGTATGAATTGGAATGGAGGTTTAGCAGAGTCGGATACAGACATCAAAATTCTTGGGGAGCGTTCGGGAAGGAAGAATCAGTAGCGGAAACATAATGGGGTTATTGGTACGGATGGAGTTGGAGCTATAAAGATGTCAGGTTTTGAAATACATATACTTGAAGAGTGTCTCGGGGAGACAAACCAGTATTGGGAAAGATGTGGAAATCGAAGCAAAGTGGGGAAGTCAGGAGTGAGAATCAGAGCAAAATGAATACTTGTGAACGATCGAGGTCCCAGGAAGATCAGTTACAAAAAAAAGTGACACAGTAAAGCGGGATCGGAGGTTGAAAAGCAAAGCAATGGTTAAGTGGAAAAGAGTAAAGAGCAAGTGAGGTTGTGCCGTCAGAATTAGGATCAAGTAATGAAGAGGCAGCCAAGTGAGCAGTGTGAAGGTCAGTGGAAAGTTTGGGACATAGCAAAGCATCAGAAAGTATTGGAAATATGATCGGAGTGTCAAGTGTTCAAGTAACGAGACGTTGGGGTATGAGAAATAAGTAGAGAAGCGCGTAGCGAAGCAACTTGCGAGATTTGGTGTCGATTCGAAGTCTGTTAGTGACGGAGAATTTGGGTAAGTGGGGAAGAATGTAATACCTTGTATTCAAAAATATGGTCAACGGGCAGAAAAAAGATCAACAGGGGAAAATTGTAATTTTGCCAAACCCAGGGGCAAAATCGTAATTTTTCCAAAGTTCGAGACGGAAGCCGAGACCGGCCAAATGTTCTTGTTTTAAAACATAAAGAACATTTACAAGTAGGGATGTTAATATGGGCTTTTGATAAATGGGGTTTTAATGGGTATGTGTTAAAATAAATGCTCATTTAAACCCATTTATCATATATTTTTTTGTGGGTTTAAATGGGGTAACCCATTTAGACCCATTTACTAATAGGGTTTTCATATTAAATAATGGGGACCCTATTAACCTATTTATATTTTGTAACATTAACAAAAATTAAATTTTAAATTATTTAAAATAGAAAAAAACTTTATTAGCTTAACTAAAAAACAAATAATTAGAAAAAGGTTAATTTCATTTTGTGGAAAAATTATAATTTTGACGAAAAAAGCGGAATCACGTTTTTGACGGAATGCAAAATAACATTTTTGACGGGAAAACACAGAATTACGTTTTTGAAAGAAAAAAATAGAATTGCGTTTTTACCGAAAAACGCTGAATATCGTTTTTGATAGGCCTGGACGTTCGGGTACCCAAATTGTTAAGGTACCCATTCGGGTTCAGATCAAATTTTTCGGGTTTTCGGGTTTAGGGCTAGAGAACCCGTTCGGGTATTTTTATAAATCGGGTCGGGTTCGGCTTTGGGTTCATATAAAATGCCCAACCCTAGTTTTCGACCGGAAAACGCAGAATCGCTTTACGACGGAAATTTGAGAGAAAACGTGAAATCGCGATTTGGCGGAAAAATGCGGAATCACGATTTTGATGGGAAACGCGGAATCACATTTTTTGCGGGAAAACGCGGAATCCCGTTTTTGGCGGGAAAACGCAGAAAACGCAATTCCTCGTCGGTTAACACCGTGGTCAACGCCGGTCAATGCGTTGACTCCAGCCAGATTGCGATTTGCGGTTTGTGTATGGGTATTCGGGAAGCTTCGGAGCTTGTATTCGGGTGTTCGGGAGGTTCGGGTCTCGTTCGGGGTCTCGGGAAGTCGTATCCGCATCCGTGCCGTTCATTCCGACCAATCACTGTGAGTCGGCTCAAACACTGTAGATGAAGCATATAGATCGGGAAATGAGAAACCATAGAGCTAGGGTTTGCATAACCAAATGTGATTTGATTGTGAATGAGACTTGAATTGGGTGATTAACGATAAACCGGTTAAGGTTTAAGACGCATGTTAGGATCGTGAGAATTAAATGGATTAAACCTGTTGTTTGCTGCTAGGTTGTTAGAACCATTGATTGTTGCATGCATATAGCCGTGGCATGATAGGGCCGTATATGCATATATATATGTATTTAAAGGACGGTATCGAATGAATCTAAGTATGGGAATTAAGACGGTGTTAAAATATGGAATTAAACCTATTGAACATATGGTGTATGGGTTGATATCGGGATTAAGTTTAATGAATCAAATAAAGGAATGATGAGACGTCGGAGAGTTTAGTAAGCTACTAGCTCTAAACCGTCGGATCGGGGATTTGATAAAAGATACTTAGAAAAGGTTGGGTAAAGGTAAAGTGATGTGATTGGTGTGCCGTCTACGGATTAGCAATCCGCTAATCCAAAGTTGCGGACTTTAATGAGATATGGGCCGTCTACGGGTTAGCAATCCGCTAATCCAAGGTAGCGGACGTGAATTGGTTAAAAGATTGTAGAATCCCTAATAGGCCTGGTTATGTGGTGATGATGTTATTGTGTGGTTGTTGCTGTGAGCTTTTGTGCAGGCCTGTTAGATCGTCTCGGTGTTGGGCCGAGCAATCCATGTGGTTACTTAACTTGGTCACGGGACCCGTTAAGTCGTGGTTGCTGACTCGGTGTGGCGCTGAGTCAGAGTGGTGGTGTTGGTGTTTGTGTGTGTGTAGACTTGCCGGACGTGATGTTGAGATTGTTATTGATTATTGATCGAGAATGCTTGCTAGAGTCCAAGCGAGTCTGCGTGTTTACATTTCTGCACTAGGACTCTAAGATGCGTTAGATCCCGCAAGTCTAGGTGTTTGGATAGGTTCCGGTACTTCCGACCCGATTGGATCCTCGGGTAGCTGCCTAATCGGATCATGGCGATGCCGGTTATGGCGTTAACCTACTGAGTGACGCTAGTAGGTGTGTGGTCCGGAGAATATGGGGTCGCGTCCTAGGGCCGGACTGCATGGAATCTTGGGTTGTCGAGGTTAACTTGAGTCACCGCGTATCGATGGACGGAGAACAGTGTCCTAGTCGATGGACCTTGTGGTCACGTCTAGGAGTCGTTGGTTAGTTACCATGTCGGTAACGGTGGAAACCTGTGGAAGTTACCGAGATTGTAAGGCCCAGTGGTGTGTTGGTGTGATTGGTAGTGCGCGGTAGATAGATCGAGTCTCAATCGAGAGCATGTGCCGCAGTACTCTCGATTTCCTCTAATCGCCTTCTCTTTCTTTTGGCAATTGATTGTGTGTGGGCTCGACACGACGTGGTAGTGCGTGATCGGCTGTTGTGATGATTGTATGTTAATTTGGGGTTTTCGGGCGGGAATCTATAGTTGATAGATAGATTGGCAGCCGTAGTGGGTAGCCGTCTCGTTGGGTGATCTTAGATCACTCATTAGAATCTTTTTGTGTTTTTCTGGTTTAGCAGCGATAGACGCGGGATAGCCTCGGTGTAGTCTCGGGATTGCTTGTGGCGGGGTTTTGTATTGAGCTTTTTGTGATGTTTTTATGAATGGCAAACTATTTTGTAAAATTATTAAACGTTGTGCTGAACGTTTGATTACTCATAAATGAATATGCTTTCCTGATATTGTGTTTAGTCCGAACCGACACAACTCACGGAAGTGGTGCAAGGCGTACGACTTGTGCTACGGAAGTGAGGATAGCGGAGTCAAGGACGGGTTAGTGCGAGCCTTTGTCTCAAACCGATCTGTCTCTGGCTTCGTCCTGTGGCGTACCTTTCCTGTTTGACTTGCTTGGGTTCGATCGGTCATGTTCTTGTTTGATTGTTGGCCGGTCAGCTCGATGGTCTTCGGATGACGGGAAAGGGGCGTTACAGAAAGGTGGTATCAAAGCATGGTTCTGCATGGTTTCAAAGCTGTTCATTTCTGAGTGTTTTCCGTGTTTTATCGAGTCAAAATTGTGTCTTACCCAAGCATCCATTAGAAAACCGAGCCACGTCCGTAAATTCGAGGTTGGAATGGGATGAGATTTTTGCACTAATGATTATTTGTGTTTGTGTTTGCAGTCAGCAGCAGAGTGTCCCTGGACGGATTGTGTGTGGATGTGTGTGCATAGTGTGGGATATCAGCGAGCAGTATGAGTCATCATTGGATGAGTGCGGCACAGTATCGGGCTCAGTTAGAGCAGCATCCGTATTGGGAGCAGCACGTTGATGAGCAGATGGCGATATTTGGGGACGTTCTAGAGCAGCAGATTGGACTGCACCATCAGCCGGATCCACAGTTAGGGTTGCTTTGTACACCACTTGATAGGTTGGCATCATCATCACCCGGCTCTACCAAGCCACTCTCTGCGACGGAGCCATTATCCGAGGCCGAGCTAATGTCCGAGTCGGACACGCAATTTGAGATTGTGACACCGCCAGGTACACCGCCGACCGATCCAGTTGCGCCGCCAGAGATCCCATTAGCAGACACGATGGACTCGCTATCGCCGATGCTTGCATACCGAGCGTGTAGCACGTGTGGAGTTCAGGGTTTTTCATTTACACGGGTGTCCTTGACCAGTCGATCCGTACTGTCGTGAGCCGTACCAGCCGGTACCAGTTCCTTATTATTGTCAGGTGTGTGGTGTGAATGGTCACCTCACACCGATTTGTCTGATTGCGGGACCATGACCACGTATGTCTGACGCAGGGCACATTCCGCAGCCTGTCAGTCAGCCACCAGTCGCCTAGTTACCTGTAGCGCAACCACCAGTACAGCCGCCGAGACCATCAAGGACTTGCAGGAGGTGTGGAGACGGGGGACATTGAGCGTTTGTCTGTTCCCGTATGTCTCTCTCACCGCCAGTAGTTTACCAGATATGTGGAGTGCAGGGTCATCATGCGTGAGTGTTTTCAAGATCCTTCTTCGGAGTCTGTTTCCTCTTGTCAGTTGTGTGGCGCTTCGGATCGCCAGGCACCAGCTTGTTATCAAGAGCCACGCCCAAAGCCCGTTATCTTTTGTCAGCTTTGTGGTCGCAGGGAAACATGTTGCACGTTTATGTCAGACGGCAGAGCTGCCGCGAGTTGGAGCACCGTTAAGAGATCCACACTCACCACATCCTCCCGGCACACCTGCCAGAGGTTACCACCACGAGCCGCGATGCCGTTTGTGTCGGGCATTCCGGTCGTGTTGGGGTTGTTAGGGTTAAAATAGTTAGTCCCAGGTAAGTAAGGGCTCTCACTCATTGTTTGATGTGTGTAGATCGGGTTGCGATCGTCTTTGACGATTCAGTTGCGTGTAGTGGTGTTCCTTGTTGGACAGATTGGTAACCGCTAATATGTAGACTTCGACGGACCTACGTATCTAAAAGTCTATGTGGTGAATAGATGTTTTATTTACGTATTGGACGTGGAGTATTTCGGTTGTCGTTTTGAGTAGCAGAGTGGTTATATTGCATACTCATGATGGTGGTGAATGCAATATAGTTATGATGTGAAAATGAATGATGGTCCGAGCAAACGGTTTCCATCAGAACCCTGAGAGACCACTGCAATCACCGATCTGCTTGATTGATTGTGTGAAATAGTTTATTTATGTATTTATGCTTGCGTGCTTTATCTAATGCTTGAGTGGTGCATTAGATAATTGGGGATTGTGTTTCGTTCATTGGTGTAGCAATATTGAGTTGCTAGGTTTTGTTTATAGCATGTAGAGCATTTAAGGATCGTTGATGGTGTGGGTAAGCCATTCGAGTGGTAGTTATATTTTGTTGGGTTGAGTAGTTTGAATGTTATCGTAGTCTTTAAGTTGTTAAAAAAAAGTGTTAGAACCTTTCGTTTAAGGTGTTGAGCTAACTCGAGACTGGTTGTATTCGACCGTCAATTCACGCGAAGAGCGGAATTATAGAATATCGTTACTAAATCATGGGTAACCGTTGGGTACATGATTAACTAACTATATCTCTATGAGGAAGTGATATCGAGGGATGGATTGGTTTGAATTTCACCGCTCCTGTGAAAGTTGTTGCATTGAATGTAGGACGGAATGGACGATGCGATACGAATACGAGACCGAACCCAAACCCGAAAGCGAGATGGAGTGTACAGAGGCCACAAGACAAGTTGACCCGGGAAGTGAAGCAGTTGGTGTAAATCGATAGTGGTAAATGTAACAGTGCAAGGCAATTGGGTGGGGGGGGGGGGGACAAAACCATTGGTATAATGAGTTAGCAAAAAGATTGGAGGTAACGTCAGCGACAGTGTGGAAACCAGAGTAAAGCGATCGGTATGAATTGGAATGGAGGTTTAGCAGAGTCGGATACAGACATCAAAATTCTTGGGGAGCGTTCGGGAAGGAAGAATCAGTAGCGGAAACATAATGGGGTTATTGGTACGGATGGAGTTGGAGCTATAAAGATGTCAGGTTTTGAAATACATATACTTGAAGAGTGTCTCGGGGAGACAAACAAGTATTGGGAAAGATGTGGAAATCGAAGCAAAGTGGGAAAGTCAGGAGTGAGACTCAGAGCAAAGTGAATACTTGTGAACGATCGAGGTCCCAGGAAGATCAGTTACAAAGGAAAGTGACACAGTAAAGCGGGATCGGAGGTTGAAAATCAAAGCAATGGTTAAGTGGAAAAGAGTAAAGAGCAAGTGAGGTTGTGCCGTCAGAATTAAGGATCAAGTAATGAAGAGGCAGCCAAGTGAGCAGTGTGAAGGTCAGTGGAAAGTTTGGGACATAGCAAAGCATCAGAAAGTATTGGAAATATGATCGGAGTGTCAAGTGTTCAAGTAACGAGACGTTGGGGTATGAGAAATAAGTAGAGAAGCGCGTAGCGAAGCAACTTGCGAGATTTGGTGTCGATTCGAAGTCTGTTAGTGACGGAGAATTCGGGTAAGTGGGGAAGAATGTAATACCTTGTATTCAAAAATATGGTCAACGGGCAGAAAAAAGATCAACAGGGGAAAATTGTAATTTTGCCAAACCCAGGGGCAAAATCGTAATTTTTCCAAAGTTCGAGACGGAAGCCGAGACCGGCCAAATGTTCTTATTTTAAAACATAAAGAACATTTACAAGTAGGGATGTTAATATGGGCTTTTGATAAATGGGGTTTTAATGGGTATGTGTTAAAATAAATGCCCATTTAAACCCATTTATCATATATTTTTTGGTGGGTTTAAATGGGGTAACCCATTTAGACCAATTTACTAATAGGGTTTTCATATTAAATAAATGGGGACCCTAATAACCCATTTATATTTTGTAACATTATCAAAAATTAAATTTTAAATTATTTAAAATAGAAAAAACTTTATTAGCTTAACTAAAAAACAAATAATTATAAAAAGGTTAATTTCATTTTGTGGAAAAATTATTATTTTGACGAAAAAAGCGGAATCACGTTTTTGACGGAATGCAAAATAACATTTTTGACGGGAAAACACAGAATTACGTTTTTGAAAGAAAAAAATAGAATTGCGTTTTTACGGAAAAACGCTGAATATCGTTTTTGATAGGCCTGGACGTTCGGGTACCCATTTCGGGTTTAGGGCTAGAGAACCCGTTCAGGTATTTTTATAAATCGGGTCGGGTTCGGGTTTGGGTTCAAATAAAATGCCCAACCCTAGTTTTCGACCGGAAAACGCAGAATCGCTTTACGACGAAAATTTGAGAGAAAACGTGGAATCGCGATTTGGCGGAAAAATGCGGAATCACGATTTTGATGGGAAACGCGGAATCACATTTTTTGCGGGTAAACGCGGAATCCGTTTTTGGCGGGAAAACGCAGAATTGCGTTTTTGGCGGGAAAACGCAGAATTGCGTTTTTGGCGGGAAAACGCAGAATTGCGTTTTTGGCGGGAAAACGCAGAATTGCGTTTTTTGCGGGAAAACACAATTTCGCGTTTTTGGCGGGAAAACTAAATTCTGCATTTTTGGCGAGAAAACGCAATTCCTCGTTTTTGGCGGGAAAACGCAATTCCGCGTTTTTGGCGGGAAAACTCAATTCTGCATTTTTGGCGGGAAAACGCAATTGCGTGTTTTTGGCGGGAAAACGCAATTCCGCGTTTTTTTTTTTTTTTTTTTTAACGCTGATACAGATTATGAGAACTATTACAAGGACAATTTAACAGATAATACTACCTCCGTTCTACGAGAATCCATCAACGGTCACGATCAACGGCTCCACCTTCTCCTGAAAATTTCCTTATAAGCTTGCCTCCATTAATCTTGTAAAACTGCGCGTTTTTGGCGGGAAAACTCAATTCCGCGTTTTTGATGGGAAAACGCAATTCCACGTTTTTGACGGGAAAACGCAATTCCGCGTTTTTGGCGGGAAAACTCAATTCTGCGTTTTTGGCGGGAAAAATCAATTCCGTGTTTTTGGCGGGAAAACGCAATTCTTCGTTTTTGGCGGAAAAACGCAATTCCGCTTTTTTGGCGGGAAAAATCAATTCTGCGTACGGGAAAAATCAATTATTTAATGTTAAAATACAATTAATTAAACAACATAAAAAATTAGATTTTAGTTGTTAATGACTTAATGCCTATATTAAAATAATAAAAAATTCATATCTAATTTAAATGGGTCTAATTGGGTTTAAATGGGTAAGTGTAAAACTAAATGGGTCTAAATAGGTAACCCTATTAGACCTTTAAAGTAAATGGGTCTTAAAGAGTTTGGGGTTTAAAAGAGTTAGGGTCGAAATGGGTTGGGTCTAAATGGGGTGGGTTTACCCATATTAACATCCCTATTTACAAGACTAGAATTGGAAGAAACGGAACAGAAACGGGTTTTTCGGCTTGTCGGGTGGAAAACCGAGAAAACTTCGGAAATTCATAACCGGAGCTAGGAAACTCCAAATGAGGTGATTCAAGTTGCTTAATTCATATAAATTCAGGGAGAATCAGAGTTTGGAGGTTTTGCGATTTATGGGAATCGTGAAGTATTTTCTAAAACAATTATCGTGAAACCGAAGAAACCGAGAAGAAATTGCAAGATGGGTTTAGAAAAGTATTGGGCCAGTTTTGGGCTTAGTTTGGTGGATAGGAAGAAGCTCCAGAGACAAGTGTCTCACCACCAGGTCGCCAGCCTTCCCTCTTGAGGTGTCAAACAAATATGAAGATGTGGCATATGAAGACTTATCCATCTCTTACACAAAAACTCAATTTTGTGTATCCCTCTCTCTCCCTAGCCTACCCACGACCAGAAGCTCTCCATTCTCTCTAAGTTCATCCAGAGAACCCAGAAAATTCATATGAATATTCATAGAACCTCAAGAACATTCAAAATGTTCTTGAGTGTTCATAAGACCTTCAAACACCAAAAATACCATATCTCCCTCAATATAAACCCTAGTCCACTTCTGCAAAGCCCAGTGGTCTCCTCTCTCTCTCCTCTACAACCTCCATCCAGCCATCCATAACCGCCGTCACCGGAGAACGCCGGAATCTGGCCAGAAAGCTGCCACGGTTGGAGTTTTGGTGTTTCTCTCTCTCATCCTTCATCAGATCTGGACGTTTTGAAGTTATGGATGCATAGATCTCCTCTTTCAGATCAGTTTGATATGTAGATCGTCACCTGAGTCGCCGGAAAAAGGGGTGAACCGGCCGGTCAATGCCGGACCACCGCCGGTCAACGCCGGAGAAGTCGCCGGAGAAGCTCCACCGCCGCCGTAACTTCAAGCCGGTTCTTCAGTGGGTTGGTTCAGCATGGTTTGGTTCAGAATTGGATTGGTTTAGGCTTGGTTAAGCCTTGGTCAACGGTTAGGTCAAACCGGTCAACAATTTGACTTAAACCGGTTTAACCTAACCGGTTCGATTTAGACCGGTTTAATTGGTTTAGTTTGATTGAAGTGGTTCAGCTGGTTCAGATTGGGTCAACCGGTTCAAGATTGGTCAAGGTCAAAGTCAACGGTCAACAGTCAACCGGAGGTCAAAGTCAATGTCGGTCAACGCCGTGGTCAACGCCGGTCAATGCGTTGACTCCGGCCATATTGCGATTTGCGGTTTGTGTATGGGTATTCGGGAAGCTTCGGAGGTTGTATTCGGGTGTTTGGGAGGTTTGGGTCTAGTTTGGGGTCTTGAGAAGTCGTATCCGCATCCGTGCCGTTCATTCCGACCAATCACTATGAGTCAGCTCAAACACCGTAGATGAAGCATATAGATCGGAAAATGAGAAACCATAGAGCTAGGGTTTGCATACTCAAATGTGATTTGATTGTGAATGAGACTTGAATTGGGTGATTAACGATAAACCGGTTAAGGTTTAAGACGCATGTTAGGATCGTGAGAATTAAATTGATTAAACCTGTTGTTTGTTGCTAGGTTGTTAGAACCATTGATTGTTGCATGCATATAGCCGTGGAATGATAGGGCCGTATATGCATATATATGTTTTTGAAGGACGGTATCGAATGAATCTAAGTATGGGAATTAAGACGGTGTTAAAATATGGAATTAAACCTAACGAACGTATGGTGTATGGGTTGATATCGGGATTATGTTTAATGAGAGATAGAGAAAGAAATGAATCAAATTAAGGAATGATGAGACGTCGGAGAGTTTAGTAAGCTACTAGCTCTAAACCGACGTATCAGGGAATTAAAAAGATACTTAGAAAAGGTTGGGTAAAGAAAGTGATGTGATTGGGGTGCCGTCTAAGGATTAGCAATCCGCTAATCCAAAGTAGCGGACTTTAATGAGATATGGGCCATCTACGCGTTAGCAATCCGCTAATCCAAGGTAGCGGACGTGAATTGGTTAAAAGATTGTAGAAACCCTAATAGGCCTGGTTATGTGGTGATGATGTTTTTGTGTGGTTGTGTGGTTGTTGCTGTGAGCTTTTGTGCAGGCCTGTTAGATCGTCTCGGTGTTGGGCCGAGCAATCCATGTGGTTACTTAACTTGGTCACGAGACCCGTTAAGTCGTGGTTGCTGACTCGGTGTGGCACCGAGTCAGAGCGGTGGTGTTGGTGTGTGTGTGTGTGTAGACTTGCGGGACGTGATGTTGAGATTGTTATTGATTATTGATCGAGAATGCTTGCTAGAGTCCAAGCGAGTCTGCGTGTTTACATTTCTGCACTAGGACTCTAAGATGCGTTAGATCCCGCAAGTCTAGGTGTTTGGATACGTTCCGGTACTTCCGAGCTGCCTAATCGGATCATGGCAACGCCGGTTATGGCGTTAACCTACTGAGTGACGCCGGTAAGTGTGTGGTCCGGAGAATACAGGGTCGCATCCTAGGGCCGGACTGCATGGAATCTTGGGTTGCCGGGGGTAACTTGAGTCACCGCGTATCGATGGACGGAGAATGGTGTCCTAGTCGATGGACCTTGTGGTCACGTCTAGGAGTCGTTGGTTAGTTACCATGTCGGTAACGGTGGAAACCCGTGGAAGTTACCGAGATCGTAAGGGCCAGTGGTGTGTTGGTGTGATTGGTAGTGCGCGGTAGATAGATCGAGTCTCAATCGAGAGCATGTGCCACAGTACTCTCGATTTCCTCTAATCGCCTTCTCTTTCTTTTGGCAATTGATTGTGTGTGGGCTCGACACGACGTGGTAGTGCGTGATCGGCTGTTGTGATGATTGTATGCTAATTTGGGGTTTTCGGGCGGGAATCTATAGTTGATAGATAGATTGGCAGCCGTAGTGGGGAGCCGTCTCGCTGGGTGATCTTTGATTACTCGTTAGACCCTTTTTGTGTTTTTCAGGTTTAGCAGCGACGGATGCGGGATAGCCTCGGTGTAGTCTCGGGATTGCTTGTGGCGGTGTTTTGATTTGATGATTTTTGGGCTTTCTTTCGGTTCGGCTTGACGCCATTTTTGTATTGAGATTTGTGTGATGTTTTGATGAATGGCAAACTGTTTTGTAAAATTATTAAACGTTGTGCTGAACGTTTGATTACTCAGAAATGAATATGCTTTCCTGATATTGTGTTTAGTCCGAACCGACACAACTCACAGAAGTGGTGCAAGGCGTAAAACTTGTGCTACGGAAGTGAGGATAGTGGAGTCAAGGACGGGTTAGTGCGAGCCTTTGTCTCAAACCGATCTGTCTCTGGCTTCGTCCTGTGGCGAACCTTTCCTGTTTGACTTGCTTGGGTTCGATCGGTCATGTTTTTTTTTTTATTGTTGGCCGGTCAGCTCGACAGTCTGCGAATGACGGGAAAGGGGCGTTACAGCAAGGCTCTTTTTGATTTGATGGTTCGGGCTTGTTTTGAAAAGATTGATTCAGGTATTGATCCTCCCCCCTCTTTTTCTTTCTTGCGGCATGGCGTCCCCCTTTTTGATCTTTTGATTGTTTTGTCAGAATTTTTGGGGTTGTTGTCTTCTGGTCGCCCGGTCGACGAGTCTCTGTCTCCTCATCTTCATAGGAAACGTCGTAAGGTTTTGAGTCAGGACCGTGATCGCCCTGTTGCGAGTTGTTCCTCTTGGGACTTTGCTTCGTTTGCAGGGGGTCCACCTGTTATTGATCTAGAGACGAGTCCCATTGTTGTGGAGTGTGTTGTCGCGCGGTGAGGGGGTTGTCTTTAGCAGAGACAGAGGTTGATTGTGTTCGGGACTGGGAGGTCGAGTCTAATCAAGTGTCTATTCCTGATTTTGGTGCTCTGGAACGAGGCCCGCACTTCCTGAGGGGGAACGCGTTGGTTTCGTAGCTTCTGATGCTTTGCAATTTGAACTTGCTGAGATGGATCACGTGTGAAGGGACCATGCCGATAGGGAGCCTGATCCGATGGATTTTTCTTGGTCGTATCATCATACACGAATGACACCTTTTCTGGACGATAAACACTCTTGTGCCGATCTCCTTCAGCTGAATGCAGTGAAACCTCCTCGGAAGTTAATTCCTATTGCTGAGATGCTTAGACCCGACCTCTAGGAGGATTTTAGTCATTGTGTTGTTAATGTACGTTTTGTTGGTCCCGCTTATTGTTTCGTTTGGTTGTGCATTCAGCTTACTGTTTTTCTTTTTCTCTGCTGCTAACTTAATCAGCTTAGGGATTTCACGAGCTTGTCATGAAACAAACTTGATCAGCGGAGGAGATTCTCAGGGCGCAGGTCGATGAATTGCGTGATTTCTCTTACAAACTGGAGATCGCTAGTGCACATCTTGAGGAAGCTAAGATGTCTGCAACTGCTCTAGTACTTGATCGGCGAGATGTTGCGGTCCTCGAGAAGAAGGTTGCGGACCTCGAGGGTTTAAATTGTGATAGGCGTCTCGAGGTCAATCGCCTGAGGTCGGAAGCTAACCGCCTGACTTCTCAATGTAACGAGTTGCGGGCTTCCTTTGACGGGCACCTTTTGCTTGAGCAGAGAGCTTATTATGAAATGCTCGCCGACCATCTTGTGAAGTTGAGATCGGAGAGGGAGCGGGAAGAGAGATATGTCGGGAATCTTCTTGTTTTTAACCAAGTGGTTGCCGTTCTTGATGCATACCGACTGCTGGTTCAGGAGGGGGTCCATGTTGTTGGGATAGTGTCCTGAAATCACACTTGTAATGACTCCTGATGATAGTTGTGTGTCGAGATCAGACATTCGTATAATACTGGGCGGTTGCAATGTTTTGCTAGGAGCCTCTTGCAATCTGTAAGTTGTAGACTTACTGCCAGTATTATATGATCCTATAGGGTCACACACCTAAGCAAACTGGAAGCTAAAACATGGGAATTATCATTATGGTAATGATCATATTAATGTGTATTGGATACACATTAATATCGAGTTAATGGTGTTGTGTCGATCGACACAGCATGTGTGTCGGTCGACACAGTTCGGGTTTCGAAAGGGCTTTTCGATTTTATGACTCAAACGAGTCTGGCCCGTCAAGTGTGATTCTAGGTCGAATAAAACATGAATGTTTCGACCTAGAACAGTAGCCGTCGTCTATTTCTTGACTGTAGAGGCAGAAATACCAAAACTCAGAGATCCCATAGATCCGGCACTAGCATCCCGGTTTCCAGGTTTGTGTGCGTGTGTATCTGGTAGAGGCGAAGCATCTGAGTCGCTCACTGATCTCGTTCACCAATCATTCCGCTGCCAGTTCTAGGTAAGAACGAGGTTGGTAATTTCAAAATAACGAACCCTAGATCCGAGGAGATCCAACATCGGTATCAGAGCGTGGTAGGGTTTAGTCTATTGAATCTGAGGCATATAAATCGAATACTGATGAATTTGATTAGTTGATTGCCTGTTGAATCGTGTTTTATAGAAATTAATCTCGGATTGAAGTTTCTGTTGAAAACGACGAACTACTGTTGTCGCACTGTGTCGGTCGACACACCGCGAAACAGCGAATACAATTTTAGTGTTTGTCGCATAGTGTCGATCGACACAAAGCGTGTGTCGGTCGACACAGAGCGAAAACACGTAAATCACTTTAGGGTTTGTCGCATGGTGTCGATCGACACTAAGCTTGTGTCGATCGATACATCGCGAAAACTCGTAAAAGATGTTAGGGTTTTCGCACAGCATCGGTCGACACACTGGGTGTGTCGGTCGATGCATCGCAAAAATGCGAAAGATTTGAAATCGCTCTGTGTCGATCGACACACTGGGTGCATCGGTCGACACAAACTATGCGAATGGATAGATCGGTTCAATTGGATTGAACTGATTATCTCGCATGGTTATGTCGGTTTAATTCAAAATCCCTAATACTCTGCAGTGTTACTCTTGGAGTCCTTGGTATCCACTGCAACATGAGTAAGGCAGATGGTCATTGACAGACTTGCAGTGCGACTGTCAATGATCACAAGAAAGAAGAGATTGGTTTTACTTGACTGGGCTATCCGAAGTTCTGGGCCCAGAGACGTCAGAGTGGATGAGACATGGATTGTCTTATCTACGACCAAGAGTTGTACTGAGTACTTTTAGCAATGATTTGCTTACCTAGATTGCTAAACTCTGGGTGAAGACGAGTCGTCCACTCGGATTTTAGTGATGTATGGATCTTGGATTATTATATTCATTGAGGAAACTTTGTTTGAATATAATGCGAGTTTTCTTATTGGATAAGATTCCTCATTTCCTGAAATCATAACTAAAATTTTCTTTGATTAAAATTTTCAGCCTATGTCTAAAACTACCTTCTCGTTACGACCCGTCCTTGAGAAGGACAAGTTAAATGGGTCAAATTTCCTGGATTGGTATCGCAATTTGAGATTAATCCTCAAGCAGGAGATTAAGGACTATGTCCTTGAGAAAGCTCTTCCAGAAAGGCTTGGGGCCAATCGCTCGAATGCAGTATATAATGCTTGGAATAAGCATTATATTGATGTGGTAGATGTGCGTGGTCTGATGTTGGCTACCATGAACTCGGACTTGAAGAGTCAATACGAGAACATGGAGTCGCCAATAGAGATGATCACTAGCCTGAAACTGAAGTTTCAGGATCTGGCACGAGTTGAGAGATTCCTGATGGTGAAGTCTCTCACTGGGTACAGACTACCATAGGATGTTCCAGTGAGTCCTCATGTCATTAAAATGATGGGTTACATTGATAACCTGGGGAAACTGGATTGTCCTGTCAGCTTAGAGTTGGCAACTGACTTCATTCTGCAGTCACTGCCGTCGAGTTATGATAAGTTCATTAAGAATTATATCAAGAAAGGCTTGACGAAGACGTTGACTGAGCTGCATGGCATGCTCAAGACAGCAGAGCAAAGCATCAAGAAGGGTAAAAGATTTGAGAAATCTTATGTTGACAAGGGTAGAGGCAGGGCCGTCCAGATTTGGAATCAGGATAAGCCTGTGTCATCTTATAAGCCCAAGTCCGGCCCATCTGGTTTTAAAAAGTGCTTCTACTGTAATGAGTATGGGCATTGGAAGAGAGATTGCATTAAATTCTTGGAAGATTCACAAGAGATGAAGAAGATTTATGGTACTTCTTCTTCAGGTATTGTGTTATTAATTCAAGTTCTACATATGTATTGGATACTAGTTGTGGTACTGATATTTTGGAAATATGCAGGGCCTAAGCAACAGTAGAATGTTGAAGAAAGGACAAGTGGAACTGCGTGCCTAGTATGGAGCAATGGTTGCTGCATAAGCCGTAGAGATTCTGCACTTGTAGGAGCCTTTCAAGCTTGGTTTTTGAATTAAGTAATTGCTACTATGTACCTGCTTTATGTAGAAATGTCTTTCATTTTCTTGTAAGAATTTGAATGTTTTTCATTCTGATAAAAGACAAGTTTTGCTCTTTTGATCTTAATGAAATATCATATAGTAGCACCCCTTTTGAAAGGGTTTTATATCTTAAACCAACATACGCTTAAATATAACATAAATATCAAATGATTCAAGTCTGATGACTTGAACTCGATTTTTCCTCAGCATAGTCAAATTGACCAAATAGAGCGCAGCGGATTCAGAAGTTCCATAGTTATGGGCTTCAGGTTCATTTGATTGTAAATCAAATAGACAGGAATTCTGCTTGCTGGGCCAAATGACTAAGGCTTCTTTAGCAGAGCTAAAGAAACGGGCCAGAGGCTCGTTGGGCCTTACTGAAGGAATGTTTAGTCAATCCTGATTCAATTTGCAGATTCAGATTAACCTAAACATGCGGATCTAGGTTCTCTTGAATAGAAACAATGATAGATCTCACCTTATACCTGTTTGCAGCGGAAAGAGATGGTATGTCAGAGATCAGAGAGCCACCGAGAGATAACTCCTCCAGAGGTTCACACACGCACACCAATCAGGAAGAAGGCTGCTAGGCCACTAGGGGAACTCGGCGCAGAGGGAGAGAGAGTTTTCGGCTCGGGTTTTTGGTTCTGAACTCGAGTTTTATTTATAAAACTTGTCCGGTTCCGTTTGGGCCATTTGGCCCAAACACCAATTAACTCGACGGCATTCGCACACTGTGTCGATCGACACACCTTGTGTATCGATCGACACACAGTGGCTAAACCGTTTTATTCTCTCTAAGTACAGTAAATGCCTAGCACTTTTACCGTACTTCTGCTAAACCGTTCCTACACATTTTCCTGTTAGCTTAGGCGTGTGACCCATATGGGATCATATAATAAAGGCAATAAGTCCAAGACTTATAGATCATGAGCGGACTCTAGCAAGCCATCATGACCCCCAGTATTATATGACTTATGTCTGATCATTGACATACTCTTACTTTCTAGAGACAGTACCGAGATTACTGGACACAATTCCAACAATCTCCCACTTGTACTGGAATCTCTGTATTCATAATCCCTTTTGTCTCAATATCTCGATTAGTCATAAGGCAAGATTAGTGTCATCCTCATAAAGCCTAATCTTGTTCATCGGACTCTGATTTGATACTGACAATCCAAACGACTCGGGACAGTCCGTTTGAGCATGGCCATGCATTTTCCATTATTCAAATCTCCGATTGGCCTAGAGATATTCACTCCATTTATATTGGAGGGACAAATCCCGTCTTGTTCCATCACTGTAAACTACTCATTTCATAATGTACCCAAACAAGGTCCTTATAACTATCGCATAACGACAGTGTTAGACAATGATCAAAGTGCATCAGTCCATGTGCAGTCACATGCATGCGAACTCAGGTCTAAGGACTATACTCTATAGTCGTAGTGAGAATCTTTTATGACACTGATATAAATATCCTGAAGAGTTCTCATAAGCGGGTCTTGTCCGGTCGTATGTTCCCAAACATACACCTATGTACTGACTTTGATGCCGCGCATCTATGACACACTGAGACTTTGTCATAAGTCACGTACCAATCCAGTCTCACACGGTTGTTGGTGTTCCAATTTCAACAACCTTCGACTAGGGACAGGATGATATAAGCCATCTATCAAATATAGGGTCTCATGATCAAGCTAAATGACTTCGATGACTCAAGATCAAGTCATTTACTTCGATGACCTATAAAATGGTTCATATCATTTTGGAACGATTATTTCATCACAGTTAAAATAATCTTGAAATAATAATTTCATTATTAAACATCTCAAATGTTTTACAAGAACATATCAATAACTAAATAAAGCCCTTTACTAACTCCCACTGAAATTAAGACTATATCTTAACTTCACTTATCCTACAGCTACAGTCCGTGACTCGTGCTTAGGGCTAAGGAGTGGCTTCGTTAATAGATTAGCAATGTTCTCATTTGTTGAAACTTGCTGATCTACTTAACATCTCTGTCATTTATCTCAAGGTGTTTGGACCTCTGATGTGCAGCTAGTCTCATCTATGCTGGGAATCACATCAAGTTCAGTGATGAACTCTTCTTTCCAAACAACCTCTATCGCCGCTTCCCAAGCTGCGAAAGATTCAGCTTAAGTCATGGAGTCAGCAACAGTGCCGTGCACCGCCAGACAAACACAAGATATAACCGGACTGTGACCGGAAATCATCTTTGTCTGTTGGAAACTTGCCTTTCAGACTCTATCGACTTATAGCACCTCACTTTCTCCGTAAATCAAGAACTTATCCTTAGTATTCCTCAAATACTTTAGGACATACTTTAGGAAACTTGATTCTTTGCTGGATTTGACTGGTCTTTATTTGTCTTGCTTAACATTAAAGCAACATCAAACAAGTATGTTTCATGGCATACATGATAGATCCAATTGCCGACGCATATGGAATCTCATCCATGCATTTAAGCTCAGCAGTTATCGTAGGATACTGTATCTTGCTTAACTTAATGCCATGTGACATTGGCATAAAACCCTTCTTGGATTGCTCAAAACTTGTAGGACTTTGTCAATTTAAGAATCCTGACTTTGTCCTACCAGCTCTTTTGGATCTCTATCTTTAGATCCAAAATCCAAGAACTACGTGGCTTTACCCATGTCAATCATTAAACCAACTCCCAAGCTAGTCCTTTACCGACTACAGCGTTGGGACGTTATATCCGAGAATCAGTATGTCATCGACATACACTTTGAGAAATGCAATATTGCTCCCACTTATCTATTAGTAAACGCACAGTTCCATTTCGTTCCTGCTTAAGTCAAAACCTTGACTACTTCAACAGAACGAAGATTCCAACTCCGATATGTTTGCTTCCATCCATGAATGGATCGATGAAGCCAACTTACACAAAATGTAATTCTTCGGAGTCTGGGCTCACTTTCGCTTCCTTGAAGTTCGTAGATTCGTCGCTTTCAATGATCATCAGATCATGCGAACTTTCAATGATTATCAGGTTCAACTAATGACGAGAAATCACTCTCGGATTAGTAACTGATTCATTTATATCTGCGAACTTCAGACTCCTGTTGGAATTGTGTCCAGTAATCTCGGTACTGTCTCTAGAAAGTAAGAGTATGTCAATGATCAGACATATGTCATATAATACTGGGGGTCATGATGGCTTGCTAGAGTCCGCTCATGATCTATAAGTCTTGGACTTATTGCCTTTATTATATGATCCCATATGGGTCACACGCCTAAGCTAACAGGAAAATGTGTAGGAACGGTTTAGCAGAAGTACAGTAAAAGTGCTAGGCATTTACTGTACTTAGAGAGAATAAAAGGTTTAGCCACTGTGCATCGATCGATGCATGAGGTGCAACGATCGATGCAGTGCGCAAACACCGACGAGTTAATTGGTATTTGGGCCAAATGGCCCAAATGGAACAGGACGAGTTTTGTGTCATAAAACTCGAGTTTCAGACTGATGAACCCTAACTTTTGAGCCGTAAACTCTCTCTCTCTGCGCCGAGTTCCCCTGGTGGTCTAGCAGCTGTTTCCTGTGAAAGCGTGTGTGAACCTTTGGAGGATTCATCCCTCGGTGTTTCTCTGATCTCAGACATACCATCCATTTCCGCTGCAATAAACAGGTATAAGGTGAGATCATCATTTGTTTCTATTCTGAGAAGAACCTAGATCGCATGTTTAGGATAATCTGAATCTGGAATTGAATCAGGATTGATCTAAACGTTCCAACAGTGGTATCAGAGCTTTAGGTTCTGGTTTTTCTTGTTTAGATTCATGTTTAGGACTGTTTTCTTGTTTAAAAGTGTTTTGAATCAACTACTGATAAGATAAATCACTTAAGAAACAAGAATTGAATCCTAAACAAACTGTTTAAAAATCACATGACCAAACTATATTGATTTGGTATGTGATCTAAACTGATTTTGCATCGACTGAGATCGCATTGCATCGATCGATGCAATGCAAGGATCGATCGTTGCAGTCGCGAGAGATTGACCGCGATCGCATGGATCGTTCGAACGATCGCATGGATCTCGCTAGAATCTCTCGGCCAAACCTGATAACCGTTCGTGCAAGCGTGAGAGCATCGATCGATGCAGGATCGATGCACGATCGTTGCAGGATCGATGCTGAGAGCATCGATCGATGCGGTTAGGGTTTTGGCTCGGTTTAATTTAATTTGAATTAAACGTCACGGTTTAATAAACAGATTTAATAATTTTATTAAGTCTGGTTAAACCGGGATAAGAAATCCAATGTCGAAATAATTATTGGATTTAGTGCCTAAACCAGGATTTTCTAATTTGATTTGGTTGGACCAAATAAATTGAGAAAATCCGGTTTAGTAAATAACCGGTTGACAATTGTGGTCATCGTAGTAATTAAAATTTGGTTAGACCAATTTTAATGAACCAGACCGGTTATGTCATTTAATTGGACAATTGGGTCATGTCTTGGACATGGACCAGTTCTTGGGCCTCGGGCCAAGAAGTTAAAACAATTGGGCCAGTTATTTGAGTCTTTCTTCAGATCAATTTAAAATTTATTTTATAAAATTATAAAGTCAATTTTAAATTAGAGTTTCCAAAATTTTGAAATTAGAAAGTTTCTTAAAATAGAAGTTTCTGAATTTGCGGGTTTTGGATTTTAAAGAAATTTCTAAAGTTAGAAAGTTTCCGTTTTTAGAAAGTTTCCAATTTTAGAAAGTTTCCAAAATAGTAGGTTTCCATAAATAGAAAGTTTCCGAAATAGTAATCTTCTATTTTGGGAATGAAATTTTAATAAACCTACGAACCTCAAATAATATCAAGCGCTGGATGTCTTGTCCAGGCTATGTCAGCTGTCAAAGCCCATTCAATTGCATTCATGGCCTTACAGTGTGAGGATGTCTGCTTTTGCATGGGTAAGACGGTTTGTGATTCATAAATGTCATTGGGAGTCCCAGACATTAATGATTACATGACTGTATAGTCTGGTTTTCTTGACTAGGCCATCGGGAGTCCCGGGCCTTGAGACATCAGAGTGGATTGGGCCTCGGGCCCAGATTCACAACCAAGAGTTATATCACGGATATAATTAGCCGATATAGGGCTTACCGATATAAGCTAAGATTGGGTGACGGCCAGTGGCCCACTTTAATCTTAGTTATATGTGGATCTTGGAATCATTATATTCTATTGAGGGTAACTGATGTTATTGAATATAATGCATGATTAATCATATTATACTTTAATACGAGATTAATCATTTTGAACATATAACTAATAACCTTTTATTTATATATTTCAGATATGACTACTACAAGCACACAAAACACATTCTCGATCCGGTCTGTTCTCGAGAAGGAGAAGCTGACTGGAACGAACTTCCTGACATGGTCAAGGAACTTGAGGCTGGTTCTCAAGCAGGAGAAGAAGGATTATGTCCTTCGTGATCCCCTCCCCGAGAGGCCTCTTTCCAATGCTGCCAGGACTCTGCACAATGCTTGGGAAAAGCATTCGTCAGATGAAAATGATGTCTATTGCCTGATGTTGGTGACAATGACTCCTGAGCTGCAAAAACAGTTCGAAAGTGTATTGTCTTCCATCGAGATAATGGCAAGCCTGAAATCGCTTTTTCAGGAGCAGGCTAGGACCGAGAGGTTCCAGACAGTTAAGAACCTCTTGGACTGTAAGTTGGCTGCGAATGCGGCAGTGAGTCCTCATGTCTTGAAGATGATGGGTTATCTCGATCATCTTCAGAAACTCGACTGCCCAATCAGCCAGGAACTTGCCTGCGACATCGTTCTGCAGTCTTTACCTGCAAGCTATGATCAGTTCATTCTGAACTTCAACATGCATGGCTTGAGTAAGACACTCACTGAGCTTCACGGAATGCTCAAGACTGCAGAGCCCAACTTGAGGAAAACCGCCAAGGACCCCAATGTGCTAATGGTACAGAAGGGCAAGGGGTTTAAGAAATCCTCTGCTAAGGATAAGGGAAAGGCCAAGGCTGTCCAAGTCACGGACAAGGACACGCCAAAGCCCAAGTCCAAGTCCAAGGCTGGGCCTACTGACATGTGCAGGTTCTGTAAAGAACTGGGGCATTGGAGAAGAGATTGTAAGAAATTCCAGGAAGGTCTAAAGGAATTGAAGAAGAAGACTTTCGAGACTTCTTCATCAGGTATTTTTGTTATAGAAGTTAATACAACTACTTATGATAATACCTCATGGGTCATGGATACTGGTTGTGGGGCTCATATTTGTACTAATATGCAGGCACTCAGCAACAGTAGAAGGCTGAAGCAGGGACAAGTGGAGCTACGAGTTGGGAATGGAGCGAAAGTTCCAGCACTAGCTGTAGGCACATACTTGTTGTCTTTACCTTCGGGATTGATTTTAGAACTGCATAATTGTTATTTTGTACCTGCTATAAGCAGAAATATTATTTCAATTTCTTTGTTGGATTTGGAAGGTTATGATTTTTTAGTTAAGAATAAATTATGTTCCTTCAATCGCAACAATTTGTTCTATGGTTCTGCCCCTCTTTCAAATGGGCTTTACATACTCGATCAATCCGCGCCAATTTATAACATTAATACAAAACGGTTTAAACCTAATGAGGAAAACCGAACGTTTCTATGGCATTGTCGTTTAGGGCACATCAGCGAGAAACGCATCAAGAGGCTCCATTCGAATGGACTTCTTGGCTCATTTGACTTTGAGTCATGTGAGAAATGCGAATCCTGCATGATGGGCAAAATGATACGGGCCCCCTTTAATAAACCTAACGAGAGGGCCAGTGACTTATTGGGCCTGATACACACTGATGTGTGTGGCCCAATGTCCACAAATGCAAGAGGAAACTATCAGTACTTCATTACCTTCACTGATGATTTCAGTAGGTATGGATATGTTTATTTGATGAAACATAAGTCTGAATCTTTTGAGAAGTTCAGAGAATTCCAAAATGAAGTACAGAACCAACTTGGCAAAAGCATTAAGGCTCTTCGGTCCGACCGAGGAGGAGAATACTTAAGCCAGGAATTCAGTGATCATCTGAGAGAGTGTGGGATCGTATCCCAACTCACTCCTCCTGGAACACCTCAATGGAATGGTGTGTCTGAAAGGAGAAATCGGACCTTATTGGATATGGTTCGATCTATGATGAGTCACACAGACCTTCCAATATCCCTTTGGGGATATGCTCTGCTAACAGCAGTGTTCACTCTAAACAGAGCGCCATCAAAAGCAGTAGCAAAGACACCATATGAATTATGGACTGGAGAAGCTCCGGTGCTGTCTTATCTCAGAATTTGGGGTTGTGAAGCCTATGTTAAGAGATTAATCTCAGATAAGCTTACACCAAAATCTGATAAATGCTACTTCATTGGTTATCCACGGGAAACCAAGGCTTATTACTTCTATCTACGTTCCGAGAACAAGATCATTGTTGCCCGGGATTGTAACTTTCTTGAGAGGGAGTTTCTCTCTAAGAAAGACAGTGGGAGTAAGGTACTGCTTGAAGAAATTCAAGATGCACAGGATACTGCTCAACCTAATGAGGAAGAGCAGCAGGAGGACCTACAAGAAATTGTAGAGCATGAACCTGTAGTACCTGAAGTTCGAAGATCCGGGAGGATCCGTCACAAACCCGAGAGATATCAAGGATTCCTCGTGACTAACTGTCATGATCTTTTGATCATTGATGGTGATGAACCATCGAACTTCAATCAAGCCATGATGGGCCCAGATTCCTCTAAGTGGCGCAAGGCCACTGATTCCGAAATGGACTCCATGTCGGTCAACCAAGTGTTTTCATTGGTTGACTTACCCGCTGGTGTAAAAGCCATCGAGTGCAAATGGATCTTCAAGAAGAAGATTGACGTGGATGGAAATGTCCAGATTTATAAAGCCAGGTTGGTGGCAAAAGGTTTCAGACAAGTTCACGGTGTGGACTACGATGAAACCTATTCACCAGTGGCCATGATGAAATCTATTCGGATTCTACTAGCAACTGCAGCTTTTCATGATTATGAAATTTGGCAGATGGACGTGAAAACCGCCTTCCTGAATGGTATTCTGGAAGAGGATGTGTATATGACACAACCTGACGGTTACATAGATCCAAAGAATGCTGGGAAGGTATGCAAGCTTCATAAATCCATTTATGGATTGAAGCAAGCATCGAGGAGCTGGAATCTTCGTTTTGATGAAGCGATCAAGCAATTTGACTTCATCAGAAACGAAGAAGAACAATGCGTGTATAAGAAATCTAGTGGGAGCAAAATTGTATTTCTTATTCTGTATGTCGATGACATACTGCTTCTCGGAAACGACGTTCCAATGCTGAAGTCTGTAAAAGACTGGCTTGGAAGTTGTTTTTCCATGAAAGACATGGGTGAAGCCGCATACGTTCTTGGAATTAGGATCTATCGGGATAGACCTAAGAGGCTGATAGGCTTGTGTCAAGACTCATACATTGACAAAATCCTACAAAGATTCCGCATGAAAGATTCCAAGAAGGGCTTCACGCCAATGGTACATGGCACAATGCTAAGTAAGAAGCAGAGCCCTACGTCGGCTGCTGAGCTTGAGCGCATGAAGAATATTCCTTATGCATCTGCAATAGGATCTGTCATGTATGCCATGATCTGTACTCGTCCTGATGTTGCTTATGCATTGAGCATGACGAGTAGATACCAGTCAAATCCAGGTGAAAACCATTGGATTGCCGTAAAGAATATCTTGAAGTATCTAAGACATACTAAGGATAAGTTCTTGGTGTACGGTGGAAGTGATGTGCTTAAAGTCAGTGGATTCACGGACGCAAGTTTCCAGACAGACACAGATGATTTCCGGTCACAGTCCGGTTATGTCTTTTGTCTGAATGGCGGTGCAGTAAGTTGGAGAAGCTCCAAGCAGGACACCGTTGCTGATTCCACTACAGAAGCTGAATATATCGCCGCCTCAGAAGCAGCGAAGGAAGCTGTTTGGATACGAAAGTTCATTATGGAACTAGGTGTGATACCAGATGCGGCTGAGCCTCTGGCACTGTTTTGTGACAACAATGGTGCTATAGCTCAGGCAAAGGAACCAAGATCACACCAGAAATCCAAGCATGTTCAAAGAAGATATCACTTGATACGTGACATCATTAATAGAAAGGAAGTCAAGATCAGCCGAGTTCCGACAGATGAAAATGTCGCTGATCCGTTGACAAAGCCACTCCCAAGGCCTAAGCTCGAGTTCCTGACTGAAGCTGTAGGCATTAGATACATTGAAATGTAATCTAAATTTGAGTGGGAGTTTTGTGAGCTTTATTTTAGTTATTTGATATGTTCTTGTAAAACATTTTTTTTATGTTTAATGAAATTATTATTTCAAGATTATTTTAACTGTGATGAAATAATCGTTCCAAAATGATATGAACCATTTTATAGGTCATCGAAGTAAATGTTTTGATCTTAAGTCATCAAAGTCATTTAGCTTGATCATGAGGCCCTATATTTGATAAATGCTTTATATCATCCTGTCCCTAGTCGAAGGTTGTTGAAACTGGAACACCAACAACCGTGTGAGACTGGATTGGTACGTGACTTATGACAAAGTCTCAGTGTGTCATAGATGCGAGGCATCAAAGTCAGTACATAGGTGTATGTTGGGAACATACGACCGGACAAGACCCACTTATAAGAACTCTTCAGGATATTTATATCTGTGTCATAAGAGATTCTTACTACGACTATAGAGTATAGTCCTTAGACCTGAGTTCGCATGCATGTGACTGCACATGGACTGATGCACTTTGATCATTGTCTAACGCTATCGCTCTGCGATAGCTATAAGGACCTTGTTTGGGTACATCATGAAATGAGTAGTTTACAGTGATGGAACAAGATGGGATTTGTCCCTCCAATATAAGTGGAGTGAATATCTCTAGGCCAATCGGAGATTTGAATACTGGAAAATGCATGGCCATGCTCAAACGGACTGTCCCGAGTCGTTTGGATTGTCAGTATCAAATCAGAGTCCGATGAACAAGATTAGGCTTTATAAGGATGACACCAATCTTGCCTTATGACTAATCGAGATATTGAGACAAAAGGATTATGAATACAGAGATTCCAGTACAAGTGGGAGATTGTTGGAATTGTGTCCAGTAATCTCGGTACTGTCTCTAGAAAGTAAGAGTATGTCAATGATCAGACATATGTCATATAATACTGGGGGTCATGATGGCTTGCTAGAGTCCGCTCATGATCTATAAGTCTTGGACTTATTGCCTTTATTATATGATCCCATATGGGTCACACGCCTAAGCTAACAGGAAAATGTGTAGGAATGGTTTAGCAGAAGTACAGTAAAAGTGCTAGGCATTTACTGTACTTAGAGAGAATAAAAGGTTTAGCCACTGTGCATCGATCGATGCATGAGGTGCAACGATCGATGCAGTGCGCAAACACCGACGAGTTAATTGGTATTTGGGCCAAATGGCCCAAATGGAACAGGACGAGTTTTGTGTCATAAAACTCGAGTTTCAGACTGATGAACCCTAACTTTTGAGCCGTAAACTCTCTCTCTCTGCGCCGAGTTCCCCTGGTGGTCTAGCAGCTGTTTCCTGTGAAAGCGTGTGTGAACCTTTGGAGGATTCATCCCTCGGTGTTTCTCTGATCTCAGACATACCATCCATTTCCGCTGCAATAAACAGGTATAAGGTGAGATCATCATTTGTTTCTATTCTGAGAAGAACCTATATCGCATGTTTAGGATAATCTGAATCTGGAATTGAATCAGGATTGATCTAAACGTTCCAACAGCTCCACAGGTGTAGATTCTACAGAAATCTGTAAATCCTTCCGCTGCTCTCCCTCAATAGGTAAAGCAGCCTCCTGTATTTCTCGAATTTCTTCGAGTTATACTTTTACTCCCACTGTTCTTCTTGGAAAATAATTTCCCTTCTTAGAAAACAGAATGGACGTAGAAGTAACAAGCCTTGGTTTCCTTCGGACAAGGCTTCACAGGTGTAGATTCTACAGAAATCTGTAAATCCATCCGTTGCTCTCCCTCAACAGGTTGAGCAGCCTCCTGTATTTCTCGAATTTCTTCGAGTTATACTTTTACTCCCACTGTTCTTCTTGGAAAATAACTTCCCTTCTTAGAAAACAGAATGGACGTAGAAGGAACAAGCCTTGGTTTCCCTAGGACAACCAGCGAAGTAGCTCAACTACAAATATTCAGTAAAGACGAATTTGGATCGATTCCAATCCACATTTACGTGGTGTCTTTCAACTGATATTGGTGGAACCTTTTCAGCGTAAACTTAGATATTTCTAGAGCGTTATTCTTAAATAATATCATGGAAGATTCGTGTGAATCATCTTTAATCATTTCTAATAAGATCTGATTCTTTCTCACAGAAAAACCTTCAGGTTTTCAGGAGAAATGAGCTGTGAAACGATTTCACACTCATTTAGATGATCACACAATCAATGACCTAAGTATTCTCACTCGTGATTTAATCCAGAGTCTTAATACTTTTGTCATTCAGATCCTATACTTCATTCTGGAACTCTTTCGACCATGTCAAAGAATTCCGACTTGTGTCTCATCAAATGAACACAGTCACACTCACTGAAGTAATCAGTAGAGACAATGAAGTACATACTTTAGGAAACTTGATTCTTTGCTGGATTTGACTGGTCTTTATTTGTCTTGCTTAACATTAAAGCAACATCAAACAAGTATGTTTCATGGCATACATGATAGATCCAATTGCCGACGCATATGGAATCTCATCCATGCATTTAAGCTCAGCAGTTATCGTAGGATATTGTATCTTGCTTAACTTAATGCCATGTGACATTGGCATAAAACCCTTCTTGGATTGCTCAAAACTTGTAGGACTTTGTCAATTTAAGAATCCTGACTTTGTCCTACCAGCTCTTTTGGATCTCTATCTTTAGATCCAAAATCCAAGAACTACGTGGCTTTACCCATGTCAATCATTAAACCAACTCCCAAGCTAGTCCTTTACCGACTACAGCGTTGGGACGTTATATCCGAGAATCAGTATGTCATCGACATACACTTTGAGAAATGCAATATTGCTCCCACTTATCTATTAGTAAACGCACAGTTCCATTTCGTTCCTGCTTAAGTCAAAACCTTGACTACTTCAACAGAACGAAGATTCCAACTCCGATATGTTTGCTTCCATCCATGAATGGATCGATGAAGCCAACTTACACAAAATGTAATTCTTCGGAGTCTGGGCTCACTTTCGCTTCCTTGAAGTTCGTAGATTCGTCGCTTTCAATGATCATCAGATCATGCGAACTTTCAATGATTATCAGGTTCAACTAATGACGAGAAATCACTCTCGGATTAGTAACTGATTCATTTATATCTGCGAACTTCAGGCTCCACAGGTGTAGATTCTACAGAAATCTGTAAATCCTTCCGCTGCTCTCCCTCAATAGGTAAAGCAGCCTCCTGTATTTCTCGAATTTCTTCGAGTTATACTTTTACTCCCACTGTTCTTCTTGGAAAATAATTTCCCTTCTTAGAAAACAGAATGGACGTAGAAGTAACAAGCCTTGGTTTCCTTCGGACAAGGCTTCACAGGTGTAGATTCTACAGAAATCTGTAAATCCATCCGTTGCTCTCCCTCAACAGGTTGAGCAGCCTCCTGTATTTCTCGAATTTCTTCGAGTTATACTTTTACTCCCACTGTTCTTCTTGGAAAATAACTTCCCTTCTTAGAAAACAGAATGGACGTAGAAGGAACAAGCCTTGGTTTCCCTAGGACAACCAGCGAAGTAGCTCAACTACAAATATTCAGTAAAGACAAATTTGGATCGATTCCAATCCACATTTACGTGGTGTCTTTCAACTGATATTGGTGGAACCTTTTCAGCGTAAACTTAGATATTTCTAGAGCGTTATTCTTAAATAATATCATGGAAGATTCGTGTGAATCATCTTTAATCATTTCTAATAAGATATGATTCTTTCTCACAGAAAAACCTTCAGGTTTTCAGGAGAAATGAGCTGTGAAACGATTTCACACTCATTTAGATGATCACACAATCAATGACTTAAGTATTCTCACTCGTGATTTAATCCAGAGTCTTAATACTTTTGTCATTCAGATCCTATACTTCATTCTGGAACTCTTTCGACCATGTCAAAGAATTCCGACTTGTGTCTCATCAAATGAACACAGTCACACTCACTGAAGTAATCAGTAGAGACAATGAAGTACAGGAGATTTTCTCTGGCATTACTGCTCATTGGGCCACATACATGAGTATGTTCCAGGTCCAATAAGCCTTTGGGCCTTTCTCTAGCTCGGCTAAGATAGGCCCTTTACCTTTTGGTCTAGTAAACAGAATTCAAGTCTCATAAGATATTTTATCAAATGAGCCCAACAGTCCATGACTATGGGATTTCTGAATCCGACTTACTCTATGTGACCAAGACTTTTATGCCAAGGAAAATCAGGTTTAATTCATCAGATTTAAACCAATTCGGTATTTATGTTACATTTAGGCACTCTTTGGTTTAAGATATAAAACCCATTCCATGAATAGGGTGCTACAATTAATATTTCATTAAGATCAAAAGAACAAAACTTGTCTTTTATCAAAATGAAAAACATTCAAATTCTTACAAGAAAATGAAAGACAACTCTGCTTAAAGCAGGTACATTGTAGCAATTACTTAATAAAACCATTTAGGCACTCTTTGGTTTAAGATGTAAAACCCATTCCATGAATAGGGTGCTACAATTAATATTTCATTAAGATCAAAAGAACAAAACTTGTCTTTTATCAAAATGAAAAACATTCAAATTCTTACAAGAAAATGAAAGACAACTCTGCTTAAAGCAGGTACATTGTAGCAATTACTTAATAAAACCAGGCCTCAAAGGCATCTACAAGTGAAAACCCTACGGCTGAGGCAGCATCCATAGCTCCTTCCAGACATGTAGTTCCACTTGCCCTTCCTTCAACGTTCTACTGTTGCTTAGGCTCTGCATATTATCACAAATATCAGTGCCACAACCAGTATCCAATACCTTTAAGGTAGAACTTGAAGTAATAACATGAATACCTGAGGAAGTAGTCGCATACATCAACTTCAACTCCTCATCATCTTCCATGAATTTAATGCAATCTCTCTTCCAATGCCCTGTCTCCTTACAGTAGCAGCACTTACCAACGTAAGAGGTATCTGACTCGGGCTCAGAAGACACACGCTTGCCATGATTCAAAATCTGGACAACTTTGCCTTCACCCTTGTCAGCATTAGGTTTATTAAACCTACCCTTCTCATTCATGAGATTATTCAGGGTACTCTTCACGTTTGGCTCAACTGTCTTGAGCATATTATGCAGTTCAGTCAGCGTCTTCGTTAAGCCTTTCTTGATATAGTTCCTTTTGAACTTATCATAACTTGACGGCAGTGACTGTAGTATGATCTCAGTTGCCAATTCTTGGCTAACTGGATAATCCAGTTTCCTCAGGTTATCAATGTAACCCATCATTTTACTGACATGAGGACTCACTGGATGATCATTTGGTAGCTTGCAGCCAGTGAGAGACTTAACCAACTGGTATCTCTCCACCCTTATCTGCTCCTGAAATTTCAATTTCAGGCTGCTGATCATCTCTATTGGCGACTCCATGTTCTCATATTGCTTCCGCAAGTCTGAGTCCATGGTAGCCAATATCAGACCACGCACATCTACCGCATCATTATAATGCTTATTCCAAGCATCATATACTGCATGAGAAACATTGGACCCGATCCTCACGGGGAGAGCTCTCTCAAGGACATAGTCCTTTCTCTCCTGTCTGAGAACTAGCCTCAGGTTCCGCGACCAAGTCAAGAAATTTGATCCGTTCAGCTTGTCCATCTTAAGGACAGACCGGATCGAGAAAGTGTTTGTGCTAGTCATAACTGAAAATTAAGATAAAAGGATTTTAGTTAATATGTTCAATATGATTAATCTCGTATTAAATTTAATATGATTAATCATGCATTATATTCAATAACATCAGTTACCCTCAATAGAATATAATGATTCCAAGATCCACATATAACTAAGATTAAAGTGGGCCACTGGCCGTCACCCAACCTTAGCTTATATCGGTAAGCCCTATGTCGGCTAATTATATCCGTGATATAACTCTTGGTTGTGAATCTGGGCCCGAGGCCCAATTCACTCTGATGTCTCAAGGCCCGGGACTCCCGATGGCCTAGTCAAGAAAACCAGACTATACAGTCATGTAATCATTAATGTCTGGGACTCCCAATGACATTTATGAATCACAAACTGTCTTATCCACACAAAAGCAGACACCCTCACACTGTAAGGCCATGAATACAATTGAATGGGCTTCAACAGCTGACATAGCCTGGACAAGACATCCAACGCTTGATATTATTTGAGGTTCGTAGGTTTATTTTAAAATCTCATTCCCAAAATAGAAGATTACTATTTCGGGAAACTTTCCATTTTAGAAAACCTACTATTTTTGGAAACTTTCTAAAATTGGAAACTTTCTAAAACCGGAAACTTTCTAACTTTAGAAATTTCTTAAAATCCGAATCATGCAAATCTAGAAACTTTTATAAATTAAGAAACTTTCTAATTTCAAAATATCGGAAACTTTAATTTAAAATCGACTTTATATTCTTTATAAAATAAATTTTAAATTAAATCTGAAGAAAGACTCAAATAATTGGCCCAATCGTTTTAACTTCTTGGCCCGAGGCCGAAGAATTGGTCTGTGTCCGAGACATAACCCGATCGTCCAATTAGATGACATAACCGGTCTGGTTCATTAAAATTGGTCTAACCAAAATTAATTACTACGACGACCACAATTGTCAACCGGTTATTTACTAAACCGGATTTTCTCAATTTATTTGGTCCAACCAAATCAAATTAGAAAATCCTGGTTTAGGCACTAAATCCAATAATTCTTTCGACATTGGATTTCTTGTCCCGGTTTAACCAGACTTAATAAAATTATTAAATCTGTTTATTAAACCAGGACGAATTAATTTTAATCAAAATATTAAACCGAGCCTTAAACCAACCATGTCCATCGATGAACCAACCGTGTCGATCGATCCATCAACCGCATCGGTCGATGCTCTTAGCATCGATCCTGCATCGATCGTGCATCGATCCTGTATCGATTGATGCTCTCACGCATGCACGGAACCGAGCCAAAACCCTAACCGTGTCGATCGATGCACCAACCGTATCGGTCGATGCACGAACATCGAACCTGCATCGATCCTGCATCGATCGATGCTTTCACGCGTTAACAGGGTTAGCCGATAGACTGTATCGACCGATCCATGCGATCGTATCGATCGATCCATGCGATCGCAGTCGATACTGACTTTTGAAAATCGCATTCTACCAAATCAATATAGCTTGGTTTCTGCGATTTTAAGTGTGTTTAGGTTTCAATTCCTTGTTGCTTAAGTGATTTCTCTTATCAGTAGTTGATTCAAAACACTTTTAAACAAGAAAAACAATCCTAAACTTGAATCTAAACAAGAAAAACCAGAACCAATAGCTCTGATACCACAGAAGGAATGTTTAGTCAATCCTGATTCAATTTGCAGATTCAGATTAACCTAAACATGCGGATCTAGGTTCTCTTGAATAGAAACAATGATAGATCTCACCTTATACCTGTTTGCAGCGGAAAGAGATGGTATGTCAGAGATCAGAGAGCCACCGAGAGATAACTCCTCCAGAGGTTCACACACGCACACCAATCAGGAAGAAGGCTGCTAGGCCACTAGGGGAACTCGGCGCAGAGGGAGAGAGAGTTTTCGGCTCGGGTTTTTGGTTCTGAACTCGAGTTTTATTTATAAAACTTGTCCGGTTCCGTTTGGGCCATTTGGCCCAAACACCAATTAACTCGACGGCATTCGCACACTGTGTCGATCGACACACCTTGTGTATCGATCGACACACAGTGGCTAAACCGTTTTATTCTCTCTAAGTACAGTAAATGCCTAGCACTTTTACCGTACTTCTGCTAAACCGTTCCTACACATTTTCCTGTTAGCTTAGGCGTGTGACCCATATGGGATCATATAATAAAGGCAATAAGTCCAAGACTTATAGATCATGAGCGGACTCTAGCAAGCCATCATGACCCCCAGTATTATATGACTTATGTCTGATCATTGACATACTCTTACTTTCTAGAGACAGTACCGAGATTACTGGACACAATTCCAACACTTACACATACTGATGTATGCGACGTATGAGCATTAGTGCCAAAGGAAAAACTTCAATACTTCATTGACTTATTGATGACTTCAATAAGTATGTCTGTGTTCATTTGATGAGACACGAGTCAGAATCCTTTGGAATGATCAAAGGAGTTTCAAAATGAAGTATAGAACCGATTTGACAGAAGTATTGATATCCTCGATTAGATCGCGGAGGAAAATACTTGAGTCAAGAATTGAGTGATCATCTAAGTGAGTGTGAAGCCATATCACAGCTCTTTTCTCCTAGAAAACCTGAATGGTGTTTATGAGAGAATGAATCGTATCTTATTGAATATTCTCCGATTAATGATGAGTCACATGAATCTTCCATTATTCTTTTAAAATACGCTCTAAAATGAACATGTTTACACTAAATAAGTTTTCTATCAGAATCAGTGAAAAACACCACATTGGATGTGGACTGGTTGATTTCCAAATACGTTTTTCTGATTAATTGGGGTTGCAAGGTTTGTGTAAGACAATAGTCAACAAACAAACTTGAACCCAAATCTGATAAGTGCTGCTTCGCTGGTTGTCCTAGGGAAACCGAGGCTTAGTACTTTTGCAACCAATCCGAGAACAAAGTTTTGTTGTTCGTGAAGGAACGTTTAGATCAATCCTGATTCAATTCCAGATTCAGATTATCCTAAACATGCGATCTAGGTTCTTCTCAGAATAGAAACAAATGATGATCTCACCTTATACCTGTTATTGCAGCGGAAATGGATGGTATGTCTGAGATCAGAGAAACACCGAGGGATGAATCCTCCAAAGGTTCACACACGCTTTCACAGGAAACAGCTGCTAGACCACAAAGGGAACTCGGCGCAGAGAGAGAGAGTTTACGGCTCTTGTGTTAGGGTTAATCAGTCTGAAACTCGAGTTTTATGACACAAAACTCGTTCTGTTCCGTTTGGGCCATTTGGCCCAAACACCAATTAACTCGACGGTGTGCAGGCACTGCATCGATCGATGCACCTTGTGCATCGATCGCTACACAGTACCTAAACCGTTTTATTCTCTAAGTACAGTAAATGCCTAGCACTTTTACCGCACTTCTGCTAAACCATTCCTTCACGTTTTCCTGTTAGCTTAGGCGTGTGACCCATATGGGATCATATAATAAAAGCAATAAGTCCAAGACTTATAGATCATGAGCGGACTCTAGCAAGCCATCATGACCCCCAATATTATATGACTTATGTCTGATCATTGACATACTCTTACTTTCTAGAGACAGTACCGAGATTACTGGACACAATTCCAACAATCTCCCACTTGTACTGGAATCTCTGTATTCATAATCCTTTTGTCTCAATATCTCGATTAGTTATAAGGCAAGATTGGTGTCATCCTTATAAAGCCTAATCTTGTTCATCGGACTCTGATTTGATACTGACAATCCAAACGACTCGGGACAGTCCGTTTGAGCATGGCCATGCATTTTCCAGTATTCAAATCTCCGATTGGCCCAGAGATATTCACTCCACTTATATTGGAGGGACAAATCCCATCTTGTTCCATCACTGTAAACTACTCATTTCATGATGTACCCAAACAAGGTCCTTATAGCTATCGCAGAACGATAGCGTTAGACAATGATCAAAGTGCATCAGTCCATGTGCAGTCACATGCATGCGAACTCAGGTCTAAGGACTATACTCTATAGTCGTAGTAAGAATCTCTTATGACACAGATATAAATATCCTGAAGAGTTCTTATAAGTGGGTCTTGTCCGGTCGTATGTTCCCAACATACACCTATGTACTGACTTTGATGCCTCGCATCTATGACACACTGAGACTTTGTCATAAGTCACGTACCAATCCAGTCTCACACGGTTGTTGGTGTTCCAGTTTCAACAACCTTCGACTAGGGACAGGATGATATAAAACATTTATCAAATATAGGGCCTCATGATCAAGCTAAATGACTTTGATGACTTAAGATCAAAACATTTACTTCGATGACCTATAAAATGGTTCATATCATTTTGGAACGATTATTTCATCACAGTTAAAATAATCTTGAAATAATAATTTCATTAAAACATAAAATAATGTTTTACAAGAACATATCAAATAACTAAAATAAAGCTCACAAAACTCCCACTCAAATTTAGATTACATTTCAATGTTTCTAATGCCTACAGCTTCAGTCAGGAACTCGAGCTTAGGCCTTGGGAGTGGCTTTGTCAACGGATCAGCGACATTTTCATCTGTCGGAACTCGGCTGATCTTGACTTCCTTTCTATTAATGATGTCACGTATCAAGTGATATCTTCTTTGAACATGCTTGGATTTCTGGTGTGATCTTGGTTCCTTTGCCTGAGCTATAGCACCATTGTTATCACAAAACAGTGCCAGAGGCTCAGCCGCATCTGGTATCACACCTAGTTCCATAATGAACTTTCGTATCCAAACAGCTTCCTTCACTGCTTCTGAGGCGGCGATATATTCAGCTTCTGTAGTGGAATCAGCAACGGTGTCCTGCTTGGAGCTTCTCCAACTTACTGCACCGCCATTCAGACAAAAGACATAACCGGACTGTGACCGGAAATCATCTGTGTCTGTCTGGAAACTTGCGTCCGTGAATCCACTGACTTTAAGCACATCACTTCCACCGTACACCAAGAATTTATCCTTAGTATGTCTCAGATACTTCAAGATATTCTTTACGGCAATCCAATGGTTTTCACCTGGATTTGACTGGTATCTACTCGTCATGCTCAATGCATAAGCAACATCAGGACGAGTACAGATCATGGCATACATGACAGATCCTATTGCAGATGCATAAGGAATGTTCTTCATGCGCTCAAGCTCAGCAGCCGACGTGGGGCTCTGCTTCTTGCTTAGCGTTGTGCCATGTACCATTGGCGTGAAGCCCTTTTTGGAATCTTTCATGCTGAATCTTTGTAGGACTTTGTCAATGTATGAGTCTTGACACAAGCCTATCAGCCTCTTAGGTCTATCCCGATAGATCCTAATTCCAAGAATGTATGCGGCTTCACCCATGTCTTTCATGGAAAAACAACTTCCAAGCCAGTCTTTTACAGACTTCAGCATTGGAACGTCGTTTCCGAGAAGCAGTATGTCATCGACATACAGAATAAGAAATACAATCTTGCTCCCACTAGATTTCTTATACACGCATTGTTCTTCTTCGTTTCTGATGAAGTCAAATTGCTTGATCGCTTCATCAAAACGAAGATTCCAGCTCCTCGATGCTTGCTTCAATCCATAAATGGATTTATGAAGCTTGCATACTTTCCCAGCATTCTTTGGATCTATGTAACCGTCAGGTTGTGTCATATACACATCCTCTTCCAGAATACCATTCAGGAAGGCGGTTTTCACGTCCATCTGCCAAATTTCATAATCATGAAAAGCTGCAGTTGCTAGTAGAATCCGAATAGATTTCATCATAGCCACTGGTGAATAGGTTTCATCGTAGTCCACACCGTGAACTTGTCTGAAACCTTTTGCCACCAACCTGGCTTTATAAATCTGGACATTTCCATCCACGTCAATCTTCTTCTTGAAGATCCATTTGCACTCGATGGCTTTTACACCAGCGGGTAAGTCAACCAACGAAAACACTTGGTTGACCGACATGGAGTCCATTTCGGAATCAGTGGCCTTGCGCCATTTAGAGGAATCTGGGCCCATCATGGCTTGATTGAAGTTCGATGGTTCATCACCATCAATGATCAAAAGATCATGACAGTTAGTCACGAGGAATCCTTGATATCTCTCGGGTTCGTGACGGATCCTCCCGGATCTTCGAACTTCAGGTACTACAGGTTCAGGCTCTACAATTTCTTGTAGGTCCTCCTGCTGCTCTTCCTCATTAGGTTGAGCAGTATCCTGTTCATCTTGAATTTCTTCAAGCAGTACCTTACTCCCACTGTCTTTCTTAGAGAGAAACTCCCTCTCAAGAAAGTTACAATCCCGGGCAACAAAGATCTTGTTCTCGGAACGTAGATAGAAGTAATAAGCCTTGGTTTCCCGTGGATAACCAATGAAGTAGCATTTATCAGATTTTGGTGTAAGCTTATCTGAGATTAATCTCTTAACATAGGCTTCACAACCCCAAATTCTGAGATAAGACAGCACTGGAGCTTCTCCAGTCCATAATTCATATGGTGTCTTTGCTACTGCTTTTGATGGCGCTCTGTTTAGAGTGAACACTGCTGTTAGCAGAGCATATCCCCAAAGGGATATTGGAAGGTCTGTGTGACTCATCATAGATCGAACCATATCTAATAAGGTCCGATTTCTCCTCTCAGACACACCATTCCATTGAGGTGTTCCAGGAGGAGTGAGTTGGGATACGATCCCATACTCTCTCAGATGATCACTGAATTCCTGGCTTAAGTATTCTCCTCCTCGGTCGGACCGAAGAGCCTTAATGCTTTTGCCAAGTTGGTTCTGTACTTCATTTTGGAATTCTCTGAACTTCTCAAAAGATTCAGACTTATGTTTCATCAAATAAACATATCCATACCTACTGAAATCATCATTGAAGGTAATGAAGTACTGATAGTTTCCTCTTGCATTTGTGGACATTGGCCCACACACATCAGTGTGTATCAGGCCCAATAAGTCACTGGCCCTCTCGTTAGGTTTATTAAAGGGGGCCCGTGTCATTTTGCCCATCATGCAGGATTCGCATTTCTCACATGACTCAAAGTCAAATGAGCCAAGAAGTCCATTCGAATGGAGCCTCTTGATGCGTTTCTCGCTGATGTGCCCTAAACGACAATGCCATAGAAACGTTCGGTTTTCCTCATTAGGTTTAAACCGTTTTGTATTAATGTTATAAATTGGCGCGGATTGATCGAGTATGTAAAGCCCATTTGAAAGAGGGGCAGAACCATAGAACAAATTGTTGCGATTGAAGGAACATAATTTATTCTTAACTGAAAAATCATAACCTTCCAAATCCAACAAAGAAATTGAAATAATATTTCTGCTTATAGCAGGTACAAAATAACAATTATTCAGTTCTAAAATCAATCCCGAAGGTAAAGACAACAAGTATGTGCCTACAGCTAGTGCTGGAACTTTCGCTCCATTCCCAACTCGTAGCTCCACTTGTCCTTGCTTCAGCCTTCTACTGTTGCTGAGTGCCTGCATATTAGTACAAATATGAGCCCCACAACCAGTATCCATGACCCATGAGGTATTATCATAAGTAGTTGTATTAACTTCTATAACAAAAATACCTGATGAAGAAGTCTCGAAAGTCTTCTTCTTCAATTCCTTTAGACCTTCCTGGAATTTCTTACAATCTCTTCTCCAATGCCCCAGTTCTTTACAGAACCTGCACATGTCAGTAGGCCCAGCCTTGGACTTGGGCTTGGGCTTTGGCGTGTCCTTGTCCGTGACTTGGACAGCCTTGGCCTTTCCCTTATCCTTAGCAGAGGATTTCTTAAACCCCTTGCCCTTCTGCACCATTAGCACATTGGGGTCCTTGGCGGTTTTCCTCAAGTTGGGCTCTGCAGTCTTGAGCATTCCGTGAAGCTCAGTTAGTGTCTTACTCAAGCCATGCATGTTAAAGTTCAGAATGAACTGATCATAGCTTGCAGGTAAAGACTGCAGAACGATGTCGCAGGCAAGTTCCTGGCTGATTGGGCAGTCGAGTTTCTGAAGATGATCGAGATAACCCATCATCTTCAAGACATGAGGACTCACTGCCGCATTCGCAGCCAACTTACAGTCCAAGAGGTTCTTAACTGTCTGGAACCTCTCGGTCCTAGCCTGCTCCTGAAAAAGCGATTTCAGGCTTGCCATTATCTCGATGGGAGACAATACACTTTCGAACTGTTTTTGCAGCTCAGGAGTCATTGTCACCAACATCAGGCAATAGACATCATTTTCATCTGACGAATGCCTTTCCCAAGCATTGTGCAGAGTCCTGGCAGCATTGGCAAGAGGCCTCTCGGGGAGGGGATCACGAAGGACATAATCCTTCTTCTCCTGCTTGAGAACCAGCCTCAAGTTCCTTGACCATGTCAGGAAGTTCGTTCCAGTCAGCTTCTCCTTCTCGAGAACAGACCGGATCGAGAATGTGTTTTGTGTGCTTGTAGTAGTCATATCTGAAATATATAAATAAAAGGTTATTAGTTATATGTTCAAAATGATTAATCTCGTATTAAAGTATAATATGATTTATCATGCATTATATTCAATAACATCAGTTACCCTCAATAGAATATAATGATTCCAAGATCCACATATAACTAAGATTAAAGTGGGCCACTGGCCGTCACCCAATCTTAGCTTATATCGGTAAGCCCTATATCGGTTAATTATATCCGTGATATAACTCTTGGTTGTGAATCTGGGTCCGAGGCCCAATCCACTCTGATGTCTCAAGGCCCGGGACTCCCGATGGCCTAGTCAAGAAAACCAGACTATACAGTCATGTAATCACTAATGTCTGGGACTCCCAATGACATTTATGAATCACAAACCGTCTTACTCATGCAAAAGCAGACATCCTCACACTGTAAGGCCATGAATGCAATTGAATGGGCTTTGACAGCTGACATAGCCTGGACAAGACATCCAACGCTTGATATTATTTGAGGTTCGTAGGTTTATTAAAATTTCATTCCCAAAATAGAAGATTACTATTTCCGGAAACTTTCTATTTATGGAAACCTACTATATTTGGAAACTTTCTAAAATTGGAAACTTTCTAAAACCGGAAACTTTCTAACTTTAGAAATTTCTTTAGAATCCAAAACCCGCAAATTCAGAAACTTCTTTTTTTAAGAAACTTTCTAATTTCAAAATTTCGGAAACTTTAATTTAAAATTGACTTTATAATTTTATAAAATAAATTTTAAATTGATCTGAAGAAAGACTCAAATAACTGGCCCAATTGTTTTAACTTCTTGGCCCGAGGCCCAAGAACTGGTCCATGTCCAAGACATGACCCAATTGTCCAATTAAATGACATAACCGGTCTGGTTCATTAAAATTGGTCTAACCAAATTTTAATTACTACGATGACCACAATTGTCAACCGGTTATTTACTAAACCGGATTTTCTCAATTTATTTGGTCCAACCAAATCAAATTAGAAATTCCTGGTTTAGGCACTAAATCCAATAATTCTTTCGACATTGGATTTCTTATCCCGGTTTAACCAGACTTAATAAAATTGTTAAATCTGTTTATTAAACCGAGACGTTTAATTTTAATTAAATTAAACCGAGCCGAAAACCTAACCGCATCGATCGATGCCCACAGCATCGATCCTGCAACGATCGTTCATCGATCCTGTATCGATCGATGCTCTCACGCGTGCACGAACGGTTATCAGGTTTGGCCGAGAGATTCTCGCGAGATCCATGCGATCGTTCGAACGATCCATGCGATCGCGGTCAATCTCTCGCGACTGCAACGATCGATCCTTGCATTGCATCGATCGATGCAATGCGATCTCAGTCGATGCAAAATCAGTTTAGATCACATACCAAATCAATATAGTTTGGTCATGCGATTTTTTAAACAGTTTGTTTGGGATTCAATTCTTGTTTCTTAAGTGATTTATCTTATCAGTAGTTGATTCAAAACACTTTTAAACAAGAAAACAGTCCTAAACATGAATCTAAACAAGAAAAACCAGAACCTAATGCTCTGATACCACTGAAGTAACGTTTAGATCAATCCTGATTCAATTCCAGATTCAGATTATCCTAAACATGCGATCTAGGTTCTTCTCAGAATAGAAACAAATGATGATCTCACCTTATACCTGTTATTGCAGCGGAAATGGATGGTATGTCTGAGATCAGAGAAACACCGAGGGATGAATCCTCCAAAGGTTCACACACGCTTTCACAGGAAACAGCTGCTAGACCACAAAGGGAACTCGGCGCAGAGAGAGAGAGTTTACGGCTCTTGTGTTAGGGTTAATCAGTCTGAAACTCGAGTTTTATGACACAAAACTCGTTCTGTTCCGTTTGGGCCATTTGGCCCAAACACCAATTAACTCGACGGTGTGCAGGCACTGCATCGATCGATGCACCTTGTGCATCGATCGCTACACAGTACCTAAACCGTTTTATTCTCTAAGTACAGTAAATGCCTAGCACTTTTACCGCACTTCTGCTAAACCATTCCTTCACGTTTTCCTGTTAGCTTAGGCGTGTGACCCATATGGGATCATATAATAAAAGCAATAAGTCCAAGACTTATAGATCATGAGCGGACTCTAGCAAGCCATCATGACCCCCAATATTATATGACTTATGTCTGATCATTGACATACTCTTACTTTCTAGAGACAGTACCGAGATTACTGGACACAATTCCAACAGTTCGGAACTCTGTTTTTCCAAGAAGAACAGTGGGAGTAAAAGTACAGCTCGAAAAAATTCGAGAAACACAGGAGGCTGTTCAACCTGTTGAGGGAGAGCAGCGGTTAGATCTACAGAGTGTTGTAGGATCGACACCTGTGGAGCCTTAAGTTCGCTGATCCTAATGGATCCGTCACTAAACCGAGGGTGATTCCTCGTGACCAATTGTCGTGATCTGCTGATCATTGAAAAGTGACGAGCATGCGAAATTCAAAGAAGCGAAGGTGAGCCCCAACTCCAAAAATTGGCTAGTTATGCATGTTAGCTTCACCGGTTGAAGCAAGCATCTTGGAGTTGGAATCTATGTTCTGTTAAAACGGTCAAAGGCTTTGACTCGATCAGGAACGAATAGAAACAGTGCGTTTACAAGTAAACTAGTGGGAGCGTAATTGCAATTCTCAAACTGTATGTTAAGAACGTACTTAATCTCATAAACGACGTTCCGACGCTAAAGTCTTGTCAAGATTTGGGTCGGAAGTCAAACTTAACGATGGACATGGGAGAAGTCGCGTGAGTTCTTGGAATATGGATCAGAAGAGCTAATTGGATCGTGTCAGAATCCTTATGATTATAAGGTGCTGGACAGTTCCAATATGCATGATTTCAAGAATGGCTTCACACCAAAGGTCTTATGGCAATGATCTTAGCAAGATGAAGTGTCTTGGACACTGGCTGAGCTAGTGTCTATGAGTGTGATTTCTTTTGCTTATGCAATAGAATCCATCATGAATGCCATATTTTGCGCTCGTCTAAATGCAGCTGACGCATAAAGCATGACGAGAAGACACCAATTTGTTCCAGTAAGAGTCACTGGACAGTTGTAAAGGAATATCCCCAAGTTTTTGAGAAACACTAAGGATAGGTTCTTGTACAACTGAGAAATGGACGAATCAGTTATGAGTAGTTAGACAGACAAAGATGACTCCCGGTTGTCACCTGGTTATGTCATTTTGCCTGTGTAGCGGTACTGTCTGTTGGAAAGGTTTCCAAGAAGAGGACCGTAGAATAGTGCTCATTAAAGAATAGCGGTGTAGTTTGTTGGAATGGTTCCAAGCAAGAACACCGCAGCATCTCTCACAACCTAAGCACGAGTTGAACACTGCTGCTGTAGGTACTAGCCATCTGAAGACTTGGTCTTGATTCTAGTGGGAGTTAGTTTAGTTATGATGTTCAGATAAATATGATATGGTCATGTTTATGAAAAACTGACATCAACATTATTTGACTATTGGATAATTAAATAATGGTCTTAAAATAAGTTTATGTCATATTATAGGCCATCAAGTTGAGGACTTGATCATGAAACCCTATAAGTAACAAATGACATAAATTATGATGTTTCCCTAGTCGAGGTTGTTAAAGTGGGACAATAACAACTGCGAGAGACTAGCTTGTGAGGTGACTGTTGACTAAGTTTCATGGAGTCAATGATATGAGTATCACAGTCAGTCACATAGATATATGTTGGTGAACATATGATCGGACGTGACCCGCTAATGAGAAGTCTCCAGGATAGTTATATCTTTGTCATGAGAGGTTCTCATTACGACTATTGAGTATAGTCCTTAGACCTGAGTTCATCATGCTTTCTTGCATATGAATTGGTACACTTTGACTTTGTCAAACGTCGATCCGTAACTGGCGGCTATAACGGCACTGTTCAAGTATATCATGAAGTGTGCGTTGAAATAGGGATGAAACAAGATGGGATTTGTCCCTCCTAAATAACGGGAGATAAATATCTCAGGGCCTATCGAAGATTTAATACTGAGAAAATGTGTGGCCGCACTCAAACGAACTGTAGTTCAGTTGTTTGTAATGTTAAGTATAAGATCAGGAGTTCGATAAAAACGATGTTGGCTTAATAAGAATGACATCAATCTTGCCTTATGCCAAATCGAGATATAGAGACAAAAGGACTATAGGAATTGATGATTCCAGTACAAGTGGGAGATTGTTGGGATAGTGTCCTGAAATCACACTTGTACTCACTCCTGATGATAGTTGTGTGTCGAGATCAGACATTCGTATAATACTGGGCGGTTGCAATGTTTTGCTAGAAGCCTCTTGCAATCTGTAAGTTGTAGACTTACTGCCAGTATTATATGATCCTATAGGGTCACACACCTAAGCAAACTGGAAGCTAAAACATGGGAATGATCATTATGGTAATGATCATATTAATGTGTATTGGATACACATTAATATCGAGTTAATGGTGTTGTGTCGATCGACACAGCATGTGTGTCGGTCGACACAGTTCGGGTTTCGAAAGGGCTTTTCGATTTTATGACTCAAACGAGTCTGGCCCGTCAAGTGTGATTCTAGGTCGAATAAAACATGAATGTTTCGACCTAGAACAGTAGCCGTCGTCTCTTTCTTGACTGTAGAGGCAGAAACACCAAAACTCAGAGATCCCATAGATCCGGCACTAGCATCCCGGTTTCCAGGTTTGTGTGCGTGTGTATCTGGTAGAGGCGAAGCATCTGAGTCGCTCACTTATCTCGTTCACCAATCATTCCGCTGCCAGTTCTAGGTAAGAACGAGGTTGGTAATTTCAATATAACAAACCCTAGATCCTAGGAGATCCAACACATGTTCCCCCCTGCGTTGATTGCTCAGTTAGAACTAGATGAGCCTTTGCTTCGTCAAGAAGTTAGCGCGTTGAAGCCTATTGCTCCTGACTCTCATGACTTGTTTTATTTGCCTTTTTCTGTTAAAAGGGCTGTTATTGACGAAGTGGAGGGCAGTTAGCGAGGTGGGGGCTATGTCTGTTGAGGCTGTGGTTATCCCGGAGGAACCGAGCTCTTTAGATTAGTTTCGCGTTTTGTAAAGTGGTTGTGCTTCTTTGGATTTTGTTATGAGAAGTGTTCAGCTCTCGGCCTTCCCTTTTTCTCCTCTTTTTTAGCAGGCTTTGGCGGTTCCAGACCGTGTGTAAAACATTGATCATGTCTTTCTTGTGATTGCTTTTTGTGTTGCGATCTTGTGTTACTGCCCGTGCTCGCTTGAAAACGTCTTAATGTACCTTGGCGGTATTTTCTTGTTTCGGAGGTTTCACCATTCGTCTTTATTGCTCTTTGACATTTTTTTTGGGAAGGTGAGCCGTCGTCTTTTGTATTGAAGGTTGCATTAGTAAGTGTTGTGCTGCTGTGAAAACCGTTACTTTTTTTGGTTATAAATACTCCCCTTTTTCTTTTGTTTTGTCGACTAGGTGTATATTTTTGGCTTGTAAACTGTCGTGTTCGGGTCGATCTCGGCAGTGAGGCTATCAATCGACGACCATGACGGATATTCTCGATGCTTGGGTGTATACCGGGAGCCTCTCTTGCTTATCGTCTTCGCGGGTTTGAGGGCGATTTCGATGTGTCGCTGATTTTAGTTATGCTTCGTGGGTTGCCTTTTCTTGGGCTCGCCGCCTTGACGTGAGCGTGCAGCCCATTTTTTTGGGCGTTTGTGTGTTCCTTTTCGATTTTGCGTTGGCGTTTTTCTTCTTAATGTTCCCTCTCTATCCTTTTTGCAGGGTGGCGAGCCAGGGGTCGAGCTGGCTCCTTTTTTTTGGGGGGGGGGGGTGTGGTCGTTGTCAGACTTTCCAGGAGATCCATGGGATCTGGTCTTGGAGCTTAGTTGTCTCTCTTTTTTTTTTGCGTAGCGAGGTCGGCTTTTACCCCAGCTTGGACTGCTTCAACCAGTTGCCTTTGTTCGGATCCTCTGCTTTTTTGAGTGCGGCCTTGTAGGGAACAAACGTTTGATGCGGCGCTTGTTGTACGGATTCCTGTTTGTTTGTGGTTGTTTTGTTTGTGGTTTCCCTTGTAGTAGGAGATGTGAGTTCTGGTTCGGATGAGACCGTCTTTCAAGAAATTAGATTCCCTTTTGTTTATGCAATTTTCTTTTCATTTGTTTCTTTGTAATTTCGACAAGAATATAATGGAAGAAAGGGGAGATTGATTATTTTCTTCCTCCCCTCTTTTTTTGTGTTGCTTGCAAGTCGTTTCTCGGCTTTGGGTGAGATCTAATTTTAGGTGCGAGTACGTGCCCGGCTTATCATGTCTTTGATTTTCTAGAATAGAAACAATGCGCGCTCGTTTATATACAGATGTTTGTGAGTGCGAGCTTTGGCTTGGCTTACCTCGTCATTTGTTGAGTCACCTAGGCGCGAGTACGTGCTCGGCTTATCCTGTGGAGTCCTTGGACATAGTTGTGCGAAGGAGTTTCGGCTTACGAAACTTTTCCTAAGGACTTGTGCGGGGTCTGGCCCTGGCTTAAAAGATGTGACGCAATATGTCACTGTGCATGGGACACGTGTTTATTGGATCAAACATTTGGCCAGAATTTTGATTGTTAGTTGTTAGAGGGCTAAGTCGTATGAAAGTGCATAAAGATATTTTCTTACTTTAAGAATATAAAGGTGACTGCGCCCCGTACGGGTCGCCTATGTATTCTGACCGTCATAATGGAACTTGATAGTAATCGTGTCGTAATAGCTCATCCCGAAATTTGTTCAGTTTTCCGTGGTAGGAATGATTTCCTCGTTGCTCCCAATTTCACAGCGACAGTCTTGTCTGCTCTTAGCTGCGTGCTGGCGTCTTGGGTGTGTTCCTGCGTTGATTTCTCCGAGCTGTTTGGAGTCGATGATCCTCCAGCGGTCGCGTGAGCACGTTCACCTGTTATGAAGGTTTTTTCGTGATCTTTGTGGCGAGTTCGCTAAGGCTGTACTGCGACAGTAATTTCCTGTTTCTCCCACCGTTGTTCTTCCGTTCCTTGTCTTTTGGGGGAGGTCGTTGACATGCTTTGATCAGCTGGGACCCCCGCTTCGCTTTGATATTTTCTGAGTAGGAGACTTCGTAGGTGTCGACATTCGGTGGTGTCGTGTCCGGATCGCTGATGGAAAGTGCAGAAAAGACGGTCTTGGTTGTCGATTCATATGGGCTTGCTTTGTGCCCGGTTGTAATACCCTGTTTTAAAAAAAAATGGTCAACGGGCAGAAGAAAACAAGGGAAAAATTGTAATTATAAAGTTGAGACGGAAGCCGAGACGGGCCAAATGTTCTAGTTTTACAACGTAAAGAACATTTACAAGAGAAGAATTGGAAGAAACGGAGCAGAAACGGGTTTTTTGCCTTGTCGGGAATGAAAATCGATTAAACCGAGAAAACTTCAGAAATTCATAACCGGAGCTACGGAAATCCAAATGAGGAGATTCAACTTTCTAAATTCGTCTAAAATCAAGAAGAATCAGTTTTTGGAAGTTTGGGGATTTATGGGAATAAGGAAGGGTTTTCTAAAAAGTAAAACGCAAAACCGAAGAAACACAAGCAACAGATTAAGATGGGTTAAGTATGGTTTGGGATGGTTTAAGGAAGGAGGTTTGTGCAATTTAAACCCTGTGAGGACAAGTGTTTCACCCCTGGAGGCGCCACCTTTGGAGCTGAGTCATTGGATGGGAATTCTTGATGCAAAGAATCCTTTTTGCATGCAAAGAATCTACCATCACTTCACTCTCTCATTTCACTCAATTCCCACTCTCTCTCTAGCCTCTCTGCCGATTCTCCACCCTCTAACTCAACTCACATGCAACCTCAAACCCAGAAACTCATGCTTTTCCTCTTGCAGATTCATAAAAACACCAAGAACACTTAAGTATTCTTGATAACTTCCAACACAAGAAAGCTTGTAACTTTCAAACCACAAACCCAAATCACATACTACCAATACCAAACAACTCCTCTTGATCTCCTCTACAACCTCCGGCCATCTCTCACTGCCGCCGTCGCCAGAGGACGCCGGAATCTGGCCGGAGAACCGCCACGGCGAGGTTCTTCCTCCATCTCTCTCTCCCTTCACCGGTTCTCACTCCTTTGTTTCTACCAGTGAATAGATCTGTTCTTGGTGATCATTTTGGTGGGTAGATCACCTCCTTAACTGCTGGAAAAAGCCTCCTCCGCCGTGGTCAAAAAAGCTCCGCCGCCGATCAACGCCGGAGCCGGTCGCCGGAATCTTCTTCTCCGCCACCATCTTCTAGACGGTTCTTCAGAAGGGTGTATTGGTGGGTTGGTTCTGCAATGGGGTCGGTTTAGGCTTGGTTAAGCCCCGGTCAAAGTTGGGTTAAACTCGTCAACGGTTTGAGCTAAACCGGTTTAACCTAACCGGTTCAATTGGAAGCAGGTTCAGTTGGTTTGGTTCGATTGCATTGGTTTAGTTGGTTCAGAGTGGTCAACTGGTTAAAGTTTGGTCAACGGCCAGGTCCGGTCAAAGTCAACGACCAACGGGCAGTCGGTCAACGCCAATCAACGCGTTGATTCTGGCCGGTTTTGATTCAGGCAGTTCTAGGGTTGTTCGGGAAGCTTCAGGATTCGCGTTCGGGTATTCGGGAGGTTCGGGGTTTAGTTCAGGGTCTCGGGATTCGTATCCGCATCCGTGCCATTCATTCTGACCAATTCATTGTTAGTCGACTCATACACCATTTAGTAGCAATACATATAGACCGTAAAATGAAAAACCGTATAATTAAGTATTGCATACGGTAATTGAATTGACTGATGGATTGATTAATGGATTGGATTAAATGATTGTAAACCGGATTAGGGTTTTGAGATGCATTCTTGGATCGTAGGGTTAAAAGGATTAAATTGTTGTGTGCCGCTTGGTTGTTATTGTTGTTGATTGATGCATACATATAGTCGTGGCATGATAGGGCCGTAGATGCATTATGATAATGAGATTGAATGAATCTAAGTACGGGAATTAAGACAACTTAAAAGTACGGAAGTAAACCTAAATAGACGTATAGAGTATGTAACGGGTTTGGGGATTCAGGTTATTTATAAGTTAAGGGTTTTGGGTTAATAACTGAATAAATTAAACGAATCATGAGACGTCGGGGAGTATAGTAAGCTACTAACTCTAAACCGACGGATCGAGGAGTTATTAAAAGATACTTAGGAAAAGTTAAGAAAAGGGAAGTGTGGTGATTGATGAGCCGTCTACGGAGTAGCAATCCGCTAATCCAAGGTAGAGCACGTTAATGAGATGTGAGCCGTCTACGGATTAGCAATCCGCTAATCCAAGGTAGCGCACGTTAATGAGATGTGAGCCGTCTACGGATTAGCAATCCGCTAATCCAAGGTATCGGACGAAACCCTAATATGCTTGCTTGTGTGGTTGTTGTGTTATTGTTTGGTTGTTCGTATGATTGCGTTGTTACTGTTTGTGATAACCAGTATCCAAAAATGTGGTCAACGGGCAGCAGAAAGTCAACTAGGGGCTAAATTATAATATTGCCAAAGTATGGGGCAAAATTGTAATTTTGCCAAAGTTCGAGACGGAAGCTAAGACGGGCCAAATGTTCATGTTTAACAACATAAAGAACATTTGGAAGACCAGGAATAGGAGAAACGGAGCGGAAACATGTTTTATGGCTTGTCGGGAATGCAAACCGACAAACCCGAAGAAACTTCATAAATTCGTAACCGGAGCTACGTAAGCCTGAATGGAGTGATTCGACTTTCTAAATTCATCTAATTTCATGGAGAATATGATTTTAGGGATTTGAATATTTATGGGAACATCCGGAGGGTTTTTAAAATATTAAACGGAAGATCGAGAAGAACCAAACAACGGGTTACGATGGTTTAAGGCTTGGTTAAGGATGGTTTAGGAAGGGTTCTTGGAAACAAAAACACTCAGAAGGACAAGTGTCATTATCCCAGGGTCGCCACATATCCTAGTGAGGTGTCAATGCATGGTGTTGGTTCATGCATCTTTTTGCATGCAAGGAATAAACAAGCATGTGAAGAGAAAAACTTCATTTGAGCTAGAAAAACCTCTCTCTAAACACAACCCACGACCTTACCTCTCTCCTCTCTCCAGATTCATATGGAAAACCCAGAAAATCCCTATGAATCTTCAAAGAAACTCAAGAACATTCAAAGTGTTCTTGAGTGTTCTTCATACCTTCTATCACAAGAAAAGCCATATCTCTCTCAATACAAACCCAAATCAACTTCTCCAAAACCTAGTAGCTTCCTCTTTCCCTCCTCTACGATATCCAGCTAGACAACGTCGTCTCCGTCGCCGGAGCTCGCCGAAATCTGGCCAGAAAGCAGCCACGGATTAGGGTTTGGTGGATCTCTCTCTCTTCCTTCACCAGATCTGAACGTTTTGAAGCCATGGATGGCTAGATCTTCTCTTTTCGGTCAGTTTTATAGGTGGATCGTCTTCTGAGTTGCCGGAAAAAGGGGTGAACCGGCCGGTCAACGTCGGACCACCGCCGGTCAACGCCAGACTTCTCACCGGAGATAGCTCCTCCGCCTTCAATCTGCAGACGGTTCTTCAGAGATTGGATTGCATGGGTTGATTCAGCTTAAGAAGTTGGTTTAGGTTCAGTTAAACCGCGGTCAAAGTTTGGGATCATACCGGTCAACAGTTTAACTTAAACCGGTTTAACCAAACCGGTCTATTGGAAGTCGTTTGATCGGTTCAGCTGGTTCAGTGGTTCAATTGGGTGGTCAAACGGTTCAAGTCAAGGTCAACAGTCCAAGGTCTGGTCAACGCACAGGTCAACGGTCAACCGGAGTCAAAGTCAACCAGCCGGTCAACACCGGTCAACGCGTTAACTCCGGCCAGTGACGACTTGCGGTTCGTGTCAGGATGTTTGGGAATCTTCGGGGTTCGATTTCGTGCATTCGGGAGGTTCGGGGTTCGATTCGGCTGTCTCGGGAGTTCATATCTGCATTCATGCCACCGTTCCGTCTATATCACTGTGAGTCGGCTCAAAAACTCTTAGTTGCATGTAGACTGGGAACCGAGAAACCGTAGACTTAGGACTTGCATACCCGTTGATTAATATGATTAGTTGATTGATAATTGATTGGACTAATTAACGATAAACCGGCTAGGAACGAATATGTATGTTAGGGTTTAAGAAATAAATGGTTAATCAATTGTGTGTCGTTAGGTTGTTAGTATTAATCAATTGCGTGCCGTTAGGTTGTTAGTAATAATTGTTTGATGCATACATATAGACATTGCATGGTTAGGACCGTATATGCATATATATGTATAAGAACGAGAATGAATGAATCAATATAAAGGAATTAAGATAGACTTAAAATACGAGTTAAACCTAACGAACGTATAGAATATGTAACGGGATTGGGACTTAGGTTTAATTGCGGGGAAGGGTAATGAATTAAGTTAATTAATAATGAGAAGTCCGGGAGTTAGTAAGTTTACTAACTCTAAACCGACGGAGCGAAGAGTTAATAAAAGATACCTAGAATGAGTTAAGTAAGAGAAGTGGTGTGTTTTATAAGCCGTCTACGGGTTAGCTATCCGCTAACCCAAGGTAGCGGATAAGAACGGATTAAAAGACTAAGAAACCCTAATAGGCCTGCTTGCGTGGTGATTGTTCTGATTTTTGTGATTGTTGTGATTGTGTTATTATTTGATTGTTGCTGTGAGTTTTGTGTGCATGCTTATTAGACTGCTTCGGTATTGGGCCGAGCAGTCCTTGTGGACACTTACTCCGGTCATGGGATCGGGTAAGTTCTTTAGTGTTGACTAGGTATCTTGTTGGATTGTTCGGTTGATCCTGATTCAATTCTCATATTGATATCAACCTAAACATGCATCAGATCTAGGTGTTCTTATTTAGAAACATTAGATGATCTCACCTTTTACCTGTTTGTTGCAGCGGAAGGATTAGAACAGGTCAGAGATCAGATAGATGCACCGAGGGATGAATCCTCCAAAGGTTCACACACGCTTCACAAGGAATGGCTGCTAGACCACGAGGAACAGAGGCGCAGGGAGAGAGGAGTAGCCGCGGCTGGGTATTAGGGTTGGGAAGAAAAGACTTGGCTTTTAGTCATTAAAAGCCTTCTCTTTCCCTTTTGGGCTTTTGGGCCCAATCTGATTAAATCCCATTTAATCAGACCCATTAATCTTTCTCTCTTAGTACGACAAATGCCTGGCACTTTTGTCGTACTTCTGCTAAGCCGTTCCAACACATTTTCCTGTTAGCTTAGGCGTGTGACCCATATGGGATCATATAATAAAGGCAATAAGTCCAAGACTTATAGATCATGAGCGGACTCTAGCAAGCCATCATGATCCCCAGTATTATATGACTTATGTCTGATCTCGACATACTCTTACTTTCTAGAGACAGTACCGAGATTACTGGACACAATTCCAACAATCTCCCACTTGTACTGGAATCTCTGTATTCATAATCCTTTTGTCTCAATATCTCGATTAGTCATAAGGCAAGATTGGTGTCATCCTTATAAAGCCTAATCTTGTTCATCGGACTCTGATTTGATACTGACAATCCAAACGACTCGGGAAAGTCCGTTTGAGCATGGCCATGCGTTTTCCAGTATTCAAATCTCCAATTGGCCTAGAGATATTCACTCCATTTATATTGGAGGGACAAATCCCGTCTTGTTCCATCACTGTAAACTACTCATTTCATAATGCACCCAAACAAGGTCCTTATAGCTATCACAGAACGATAGCGTTAGACAATGATCAAAGTACATCAGTCCATGTACAGTTACATGCATGTGAACTCAGGTCTAAGGACTATACTCTATAGTCGTAGTAAGAATCTCTTATGACACAGATATAAATATCCTGAAGAGTTCTTATAGGCGGGTCTTGTCCGGTCGTATGTTCCCAAACATACACCTATGTACTGACTTTGATGCCGCGCATCTATGACACACTGAGACTTTGTCATAAGTCACGTACCAATCCAGTCTCATACGGTTGTTGGTGTTCCAATTTCAACAACCTTCGACTAGGGACGGGATGATATAAAACATCTATCAAATATAGGGTCTCATGATCAAGCTAAATGACTTCGATGACTCAAGATCAAGTCATTTACTTCGATGACCTATAAAATGGTTCATATCATTTTGGAACGATTATTTCATCACAGTTAAAATAATCTTGAAATAATAATTTCATTAAACATTTTCAATGTTGTTTCAAGAACATATCCAATAACTAAATAAAGCCCTTTAATAACTCCCACTGAAATTAAGACTACATCTTAATTTCACTTATCCTACAGCAACAGTCCGTGACTCGTGCTTAGGTCTAAGGAGTGGCTTCGTTAATAGATTAGCAACGTTCTCATTTGATGAAACTTGCTGACCTACTTAACATCTCTGTCATTTATCTTAAGGTGTTTGGACCTCTGATGTGCAGCTAGTCTCATCTATGCTGGGAATCACATCAAGTTCATTGACGAACTCTTCTTTCCAAACAACCTCTTTCGCCGCTTTCCAAGCTGCGAAATGTTCAGTTTAAGTCATGGAGTCAGCAACAGTGCCTTGCACCGCCAGACAGAAACAAGATATAACCGGACTGTGACCGGAAATCATCTTTGTCTGTTGGAAACTTGCCTTTAAGACTCTGCTGACTTGTAGCACATCACTTTCTCCGTAAATCAAGAACTTATCCTTAGTATTCCTCAAATACTTTAGGACATACTTTAGGAAACTTGATTCTTAGCTGGATTTGACTGGTCTTTACTTGTCTTGCTTATCATTAAAGCAACATCAAACAAGTACGTTTCATGGCATGCATGATAGATCCAATTACCGAAGCATATGGAATCCTATCCATGCATTTAAGCTCAGCAGTTATCGTAGGATACTGTATCTTGCTTAACGTAATGCCATGTGACATTGGCATATGGAATCACTCTCGGATTAGTAACTGATTCATATCTGCGAACTTCAGGCTCCACAGGTGTAGATTCTACAGAAATCTGTAAATCCTTCCGCTGCTCTCCCTCAATAGGTTAAGCAGCCTCCTGTATTTCTCGAATTTCTTCGAGTTGTACTTTTACTCCCACTGTTCTTCTTTGGAAAGTAACTTCCCTTCTTAGAAAACAGAATGGTCGTAAAAATACTTTTTACTCCCACTGTTCTTCTTGGAAAGTAATTTCCTTCTTAGAAAACAGAATGGTCGTAAAAGTACCGAGCCTTGGTTTCCCTAAGAAAACTTCGAGTTATGCTTTTACTCCCACTGTTCTTCTTGGAAAATAACTTCCCTTCTTAGAAAACAGATTGGACGTAAAAGTAACAAGCCTTAGTTTCTCTAGGACAACCAGCGAAGTAGCACAACTACAAATACTCAGTAAAGACAAATTTGGATCGATTCCAATCCACATTAACGTGGTGTCTTTCAACCGATATTTGTGGAACTATTTCAGCGTAAACTTAGATATTTCAGAGCGTTATTCTTAAATAATATCATGGAAGATTCGTGTGACTCATCTTTAATCATTTCTAATAAGATCTGATTCTTTCTCACAGAAACGCCTTCAGGTTTTCAGGAGAAATGAGCTGTGAAACGATTTCACACTCATTTAGATGATCACACAATCAATGACTTAAGTATTCTCACTCGTGATTTAATCCAGAGTCTTAATACTTTTGTCATTCATATCCTATACTTCATTCTGGAGCTCTTTCGACCATGTCAAAGAATTCCGACTTGTGTCTCATCAAATGAACACAGTCACACTCACTGAAGTAATCAGTAGAGACAATGAAGTACAGGAAATTTTCTCTGGCATTACTGCTCATTGGGCCACATACATCAGTATGTTCCAGGTCCAATAAGCCTTTGGGCTTTTCTCTAGCTCGGCTAAGATAGGCCCTTTACGTTTTGGTCTAGTAAACAGAATTCAAGTCTCATAAGATTTTTATCAAATGAGCCCAAACGTCCATGACTATGGGATTTCTGAATCCGACTTACTCTATGTGACCAAGACTTTATGCCAAGAAAAATCAGGTTTAATTCATCAGATTTAAACCAATTCGGTATTTATGTTACATTTAGGCACTCTTTGGTTTAAGATATAAAACCCATTCCGTGAATAGGGTGCTACAATTAATATTTCATTAAGATCAAAAGAACAAAACTTGTCTTTTATCAAAATGAAAAACATTCAAATTCTTAAAAGAAAAAGAAAGACAACTCTGCTTAAAGCAGGTACATTGTAGCAATTACTTAATACAAAACCAAGCCTCAAAGGGATCTATAAGTGAAAAATCCTACGACTGAGGCAGCATCCCAAGCTCCTTCCAGACATGTAGTTTCACTTGCCCTTCCTTCAACGTTCTACTGTTGCTAAAGCTCTGCATATTATCACAAATATCAGTGCCACAACCAGTATCCAATACCTTTAAGGTAGAACTTGAAGTAATAACATGAATACCTGAGGAAGTAGTCGCATACATCGACTTTAACTCCTCATCATCTTCCATGAATTTAATGCAATCTCTCTTCCAATGCCCTGTCTCCTTACAGTAGCAGCACTTACCAACGTAAGAGTCTGACTCGGGCTCAGAAGACACACGCTTGCCATGATTCAAAATCTGGACAACTTTGTCTTCACCCTTGTCTGCATTAGGTTTAGTAAACCTACCCTTCTCATTCATGAGATTGTACAGGGTACTCTTCACGTTTGGCTCAACTGTCTTGAGCATATCATGCAGTTCAGTCAGCGTCTTCGTCAAGCCTTTCTTGATATAGTTCCTTCTGAACTTATCATAGCTTGACGGTAGTGACTGCAGAATGATCTCAGTTGCCAATTCTTGGCTAACTGGATAATCCAGTTTCCTCAGGTTATCAATGTAACCCATCATTTTACTGACATGAGGACATACTGGATGATCATTTGGTAGCTTGCAGCTAGTGAGAGATTTAACCAATTGGTATCTCTCCACTCTTATCTGCTCCTGAAATTTCAATTTCAGGCTGCTGATCATCTCTATTGGCGACTCCATGTTCTCATATTGCTTCCGCAAGTCTGAGTCCATGGTAGCCAATATCAGACCACGCACATCTACCGCATCATTATAATGCTTATTCCAAGCATCATATACTGCATGAGAAGCATTGGACCCGATCCTCACGGGGAGAGCTCTCTCAAGGACATAGTCCTTTCTCTCCTGTCTGAGGACTAGCCTCAGGTTCCGCGACCAAGTCAAGAAATTTGATCCGTTCAGCTTGTCCATCTCAAGGACAGACCGGATCGAGAAAGTGTTTTGATTGTTTGTGCTAGTCATAACTGAAAATTAAGATAAAAGGATTTTAGTTAAAATGTTCAATATGATTAATCTCGTATTAAGTTTAATATGATTAATCATGCATTATATTCAATAACATAAGTTACCCTCAATAGAATATAATGATTCCAAGATCCACATATAACTAAAATCAAAGTGGGCCACTGGCCGTCACCCAACCTTAGCTTATATCGGTAAGCCCTATATCGGCTAATTATATCCGTGATATAACTCTTGGTTGTGAATCTGGGCCCGAGGCCCAATCCACTCTGATGTCTCAAGGCCCGGGACTCCCGATGGCCTAGTCAAGAAAACCGGACTATACAGTCATGTAATCATTAATGTCTGGGACTCCCAATGACATTTATGAATCACAAACCGTCTTACCCACGCAAAAGCAGACATCCTCACACTGTAAGGCCATGAATGCAATTGAATGGGCTTTGACAGCTGACATAGCCTGGACAAGACATCCAACGCTTGATATTATTTGAGGTTCGTTGGTTTATTAAAATCATTCCCAAAATAGAAGATTACTATTTCGGGAAACTTTCTATTTATGGAAACCTACTATTTTTTGGAAACTTTCTAAAATTGGAAACTTTCTAAAACCGGAAACTTTCTAACTTTAGAAACTTCTTTAAAATCCAAAACCCGCAAATTCAGAAACTTCTATATTAAGAAACTTTCTAATTTCAAAATTTCGGAAACTTTAATTTAAAAACGACTTTATAATTTTATAAAATAGATTTTAAATTGATCTGAAGAAAGACTCAAATAATTGGCCCAATTGTTTTAACTTCTTGGCCCGAGGCCCAAGAATTGGTCCATGTCCAAGACATGACCCAATTGTCCAATTATTCGACATAACCGGTCTGGTTCATTAAAACTGGTTTAACCAAGTTTCAATTACTACGATGACCACAATTGTCAACCGGTTATTTACTAAACCGGAATTTCTCAATTTATTTGGTCCAACCAAATCAAATTAGAAATTCCTGGTTTAGGCACTAAATCCAATAATTCTTTCGACATTGGATTTCTTATCCCGGTTTAACCAGATTTAATAAAATTATTAAAATCTGTTTATTAAACCAGAACGATTGATTTTAATTAAGTTTTTGAACCGAACCACCTAACCGAAATCGAACCGGTCCAATTACACCCAAAACCCTAACCGGTCGAAAATTGTCCAGGCCGCAAGCATCATGCTTGGCCGAGACGTGACCGGACGGTTTGGTGCGTGATCGGGACGGGGAAAGGCTGGACGGGACGTGGGACGATGCTGGCGAGAGGAGAGGCGATCCATGCGGTCGGCTGTTGCTCGACCCATGCGATCGTCGGCCGCCCTTCTCCACGCGATCGTCCGGGACGATGCCGAGACCATCACGAGACGATCGTGGCTCGGTCCAACCGTTCCGCTCGATCGCTCGCTCTCGGTCGATCATGCGATCGATCATGGATCGATCCATGCATCTAACTCGTCGGCCAATCACAAAAATCGAGTCATATAGCTCGGTCTTGTGATTCAAGTGTTTGTTCAGGATTCAAATCAGTTTCTTATAATACTGGGGATCATGATGGCTTGCTAGAGTCCGCTCATGATCTATAAGTCTTGGACTTATTGCCTTTATTATATGATCCCATATGGGTCACACGCCTAAGCTAACAGGAAAATGTGTTGGAACGGCTTAGCAGAAGTACGACAAAAGTGCCAGGCATTTGTCGTACTAAGAGAGAAAGATTAATGGGTCTGATTAAATGGGATTTAATCAGATTGGGCCCAAAAGCCCAAAAGGGAAAGAGAAGGCTTTTAATGACTAAAAGCCAAGTCTTTTCTTCCCAACCCTAATACCCAGCCGCGGCTACTCCTCTCTCCCTGCGCCTCTGTTCCTCGTGGTCTAGCAGCCATTCCTTGTGAAGCGTGTGTGAACCTTTGGAGGATTCATCCCTCGGTGCATCTATCTGATCTCTGACCTGTTCTAATCCTTCCGCTGCAACAAACAGGTAAAAGGTGAGATCATCTAATGTTTCTAAATAAGAACACCTAGATCTGATGCATGTTTAGGTTGATATCAATATGAGAATTGAATCAGGATCAACCGAACAATCCAACATATCTTACCTAGTCAGAGCGGAGGTGTGGTAGTGTAGCGGCTTGCGGAATGGTTGGGGTTTTGTTATTATTATTGACTGCGTGATATGTGCTAGAGTCCCAGCGACTCAGCGTGTTTACATTTCTGCACTAGGACTCTAGGGTGCGTTAGATTCCGCAAGCCTAGGTTTTGATTACGTTCCGGTACTTCCGACCAGATTGGATCCTAGGGAAATTGCCTAATCAGATCATGGTGATTCCAGTTATGGCGTTAACTTACTGGGTGACGCCGGTAGGTGTGCGATTCGGAGAATACGGGGTCATGTCCTAGGGCTGAATCGCATGGAAACTCAGGTTACCGGGGGTAACAAGAATCACCGCGTATCAATGGACGGAGAACGGTGTCCTAGTTGTGGGACCTTGTGTACACATCTAGGAGTCGTGGGTTAGTTACCATGTAGGTGACGATGCAAACCTGTGGAAGCTACCGAGATCGTAGGGCCCATCGTTTTTTTTTATATTTCCTTTATTGCGCGATAGATAGATCGAGTCTAATCGAGGACATGTGCCGCAGCGCCTTCGATTTCCTTAATTCTCTTTATCTTTGGCAGTGATTGTGTGTTGTGGGTTTATCACGACGTGGTGGTGCGTGATCGACCATTTATTCTGTTGATTGTCATTTTTTTGGGATTTTGGGGCGGGAATTTGTAGACTCTAGATAGATTATAAGCCGTTAGTGGGGAGCCGATTCACTGGGTGATCTTAGATCATTCATTAGACTCTTTTGTGTTTTTCAGGTTAGCAGCGACGGAGGCGGGAGGTCCTCGGTGTAGTTTCAGGATTGCTTGTGGCCGGATTTGATTCGGGGTTTGATTGTTTTTATTTCGGTTCGGCTTTGGCGCCATTTGTGTGTTTGATTTAATTGTGTGTTTTGAATTGGCGATTGTTTGTAAAATATATTAAACGTTGTGCTTAACGTTTGATTACTCAAAAATGAAATTGTTTCACTGATATTGGGTTTCGTCCGTACCGACACAACTCATTGAAATAGTACGAGTTATACAGCTTTGTACTATGGATATGAGGATAGCGGAGTCAAAGATGGGTTAGTGCGAGCCTTTGTCTCAAACCGATCCATCTCTGGCTTCGTCCTGTGGCGAACCTTTTCCGTTCGACTTGCTCGGGTTCGATCGGTCATGTTCTTGTTTGATTGTTGACCGGTCAGCTTGACGGTCAGCGGAGAATGGGAAAGGGGCGTTACAAGAAAGGTGGTATCAGAGCATGGTTCATCATGGGTTTCGAAACAATTCATTTTTGAGTGTTTTCCATGTTTTATCGAGTCAAATGTGTCTCACAAGCGTCCATTAGGAAACCGAGCCGCGTCCGTTAAACCTGGGGTTGGGATGGAAAAGTAGGATTTTCGTATTATTTGTACTAACTTGTCTTTGTGTTTTTGATTGCAGTCTTTCAGCAGTGTGTCCCGGGTTGAGTGGAGGGGTGTGTGTGTGTGTGCGGAGTAGTTACAGTTGAGAGGCATGAGTCAGCAGGGATCAGTCGGCTCGCTGCAAGACAGTTGGTTCAGTTTCAATGATACCCTGCATCGCCAGGTCATTCGCGATCGTACATCGGATCGTCCACCAGTTCCATTGCGACAGTTACAGGGTGCTAGAGCAGCAGAGGTAGATTAGTCGCCCCTTCCGGACCCTTTACCTGCATTCATGGAGGTTGATGCGGGAAGCCGAGACCCTTACGCAGGGATGATGGGATTTTTAGGAGGAGCAGATATTGAGATGCCATTGTTACCACCACAGTGGCCAGAGCCAGATGTACCACATATACTTGCAGCATCAGACGTACCACCGATGTTTCAGGCACCGATTCTTGAGGCACCCGATTTTCCCCCGCCACATCGTGTGGAGGACTATTTACTGAGCCCGCTACCGTTCGGCTTCGATCATGATATTGAGCCTATAGACCCGGAGCAGAATCCACACTGGGAGCAGCATGTGGATGAGCAGGTAGCTATGCTTGAGGATATTTTGGAGCAGCATGTCGAACCTCATCACCAGCAGGATCCACGACCCGGATCACCACGTACACCGTTTGACATGGTCATATCACGAGGATCTATGGAGTCACGATTTGAGCCAGTGAGGACTTTCCAGATGTGCGGAGGTGAGGGTCATTGCGCACCCGATTGTTTCATCGATCTCCCATCAGAGCCGAGTTCTCCTTGTCAGCTTTGTGGTAGTTATGGTCATCAGGCGCCCATGTGTTACCGTGGACCACGCCCAGCGTCCACTCCAGTCTGTCAGTTACGTGGCCGCGTAGGTCACATTGCTCATCTTTTCCCGATAGCCGAGCCACAACATGTTGTAGCACCGTCTCGAGATGCACACCCGCCACACCCTCCTGGTGCACCTGCCAACGGATACTTCAGCGAGCCGTTTTTCCAGTGGTGTTGGGCATTTTGGTCTTTCTGGAGGCGTTAGGTTAGGTTAGGAGTAGTTAGGCCAGGTAAGTGGGGCACTAACTCTATATTTTTCTCTGTAAATTGATCGGCGGATAGGCGACTTTGCGTGTCGTCTTTGACTTTTCTGATGTATAGCGGCGCAGTGTGGGTTTTTGGATATGATGGCGGCTATATGCGTATAGACTCTGATCGAAACCATGTACTGAAACTTTAATATGTATGATATATCATTTTATGTATGTGGTGGATGCAGAGTGTTCGACGAATCATTTTGAGTAGCATAGTAACTGTTTGCCAGATTGAGATGGTTATGAAAGCAAATAGATTACTGTGTGAAACCAAATGATGAGCGGAACTGACGACCGTTCATCATGACCCGAACCCAGACTAACGACGCATCCGACCGATCATTAGATTGCATGACTGTGTGCGTGTGGTAATTGCTTGTTTTCATTCCCTGCTTGTTGATTGATTGATTGATTCATGGGTTTAATAGATTGTGTAATATTAGCATGCGTGGTTTTGGTGGGTTGATTGTTTTAGGTCTTAGAGACCATTGGATTGCTAGTTGTTCGGAAGTTCGATTAGTGATTGGTAGCTTTTCTCAGTCTCGTTAGGAAGGTAAAGTGTTAGCTTGATATTCGTTTTACCCTGAGTTTTGAGCTAACTTGAGAACGGTTGCGTTCAACCGACAATTCACGAGGGAGCAGACTTATAGTATATTGTTATTTAATCATGGGTAACCATCGGGTACGTGATTAAGTAACCATATTTCTATGGGGAAGTGATATCGGGGATGGATCAGGATGTAACTAATTGTTCCAGTGAGTTGTTGAATTGAATGTAAGACGAAATGGCGAGGCGATATGAATACGAGACCGAACCCGAACCCGAAAGCGAGATGAAGTGTCAAGACGTTGTGAGACAAGTAGACCGGAACGAGACCATGAAGCAGTGGTAGACATCGTTAGTGGGAAATGTATCAGTTTAAGGCAATCGACAGAGTGGAATTGTGAAGTATGATGAGTTAGCAAAGAGATTTGGAAAAGAAGGCCGATAGTATTGTTGGAATCAGTCAGAAGGAGTCAAGTAATCATATTCTTGAAGAGTGTCCCAGAAAGGAAGAAGAAAGTCACAATCAGAAGGATGTAGAGGTCGAAGCAAAGTGGGGAAGACACAAGTGGAAATCAAAGCAGAGAAGTTAACCGGGAATAAGTCCAAAAGTCGAGACTGATGGAGATAGTCAAGAGTGAAGCGGAGTAAGGTATACAAGAGTGAGAGCCGGAATGGAATGGTTGTTGAGACCAGTTGGATGGAACAGGAAGATCGCAGTAATGTCAGGAGTCAGTGGTATGCAACAGTGTTCGAGTAAGGAAGCGTGGAGGTGAGTAATGATGCAACTTGCAGGGTTTGGTACCGATTCGAAGTCTGTTAGTGACGGAGAATTCGGGGACCGAATTCCTGTAAGTGGGGAAGAATGTGATAACCAGTATCCAAAAATGTGGTTAACAGGCAGCAGAAAGTCAACCAGGGGCAATATTGTAATATTGCCAAAGTAAGGGGCAAATTTGTAATTTTGCCAAAATTCGAGACGGAAGTTAAGACGGGCCAAATGTTCATGTTTAACAACATAAAGAACATTTATAAGACCAGGATCAGGAGAAACGGAGCGGAAACATGTTTTACGGCTTGTCGGGAATGGAAACCGACAAACCAGAAGAAACTTCATAAATTCGTAACCGGAGCTAGGTAAGCCCGAACGGAGTGATTCGACTTTCTAAATTCATCTAATTTCATGGATAATATGATTTTGGGGATTTGAAGATTATGGGAACATCTGGAGGGTTTTTAAAATATTAAACGCAAGATCGAGAAGAATCGAAGCAACGGGTTCAGATGGTTTTAGGCTTGGTTAAGGATGGTTTAGGAAGGGTTCTTGGCAACAAAAACACTCAGAAGGACAAGTGTCATCACCCCAGGGTCGCCACATATCCTAGTGAGGTGTCAATGCATGGTGTTGGTTCATGCATCTTTTTCATGCAAGGAATAAACAAGCATGTGAAGAGAAAAACTTCATTTGAGCTAGCAAAACCTCTCTCTAAACACAACCCACGACCTTACCTCTCTCCTCTCTCCAGATTCATCTGGAAAACCTAGAAACTCCCTATGAATCTTCAAAGAAACTCAAGAACATTCAAAGTGTTCTTGAGTGTTCTCCATACCTTCTATCACAAGAAAAGCCATATCTCTCTCAATACAAACCCAAATCAGCTTATCCAAAGCCCAGTAGCTTCCTCTTTCCCTCCTCTACAATCTCCATCCAGACACCGTCGTCTCCGTCGCTGGATCTCGGCGAAATCTGTCCAGAAAGCAGCCATGGATTAGGGTTTGGTGGATCTCTCTCTTCTTTCACCAGATCTGAACGTTTTGAAGCCATGGATGGCTAGATCTTCTCTTTGCGGTCAGTTTTATAGGTGGATCGTCTTCTGAGTCGCCAAAAAGGGGTGAACCGGCCGGTCAACGTCAGACCACCGCCGGTCAACGCCAGACTTCTAACCGGAGAAAGCTCCTCCGCCTTCAATTTGCAGCCGGTTCTTCAGAGATTGGATTGCAAGGGTTGATTCAGCTTAAGGAGTTGGTTTAGGTTCAGTTAAACCGCAGTCAAATTTTGGGATTATACCGGTCAACGGTTTAACCTAAACCGATTTAACCAAACCGGTCTATTGGAAGTGGTTTGATCGGTTCAGCTGGTTCAGTGGTTCAATTGTGTGGTCAAACGGTTCAAGTCAAGGTCAACAGTCCAAGGTCTGGTCAACGCACGGGTCAACGGTCAACTTGAGTCAAAGTCAACCAGCCGGTCAACGCCGTGTTCAACGTCGGTCAACATGTTGACTCCGGCCAGTGATGACTTGCGGTTCGTGTCAGGATGTTCGGGAATCTTCGGGGTTCGAGTTCGTGCATTCGGGAGGTTCGGGGTTCGATTCGGGTGTCTCGGGAGTTCATATCTGCATTCATGCCACCGTTCCGTCTATATCACTGTGAGTTGGCTCAAAAACTCTTAGTTGCATGTAGACTGGGAACCGAGAAACCGTAGACTTAGGACTTGCATACCCGTTGATTAATATGATTAGTTGATTGATAATTGATTGGACTAATTAACGATAAACCGGCTAGGAACGAATATGTATGTTAGGGTTTAAGAATTAAAAGGTTAATCAATTGTGTGTCGTTAGGTTGTTAGTATTAATCAATTGCGTGACGTTAGGTTGTTAGTAATAAGTGTTTGACGCATGATATATCATGGTTTTTACCCATTTTATACCATGATATAGATGTGTTTTTAGTGTCTTTTGTGTTCGTTTAGAGTCTTTTACATGTTTAATCAGGTTTGGAGCTAATTGGAGATATTCGGAGCATTTTGGGACTTTTGGGACGTTTTGGCCGAGAGCTCAACTCACTGTCCGATTTACTGATCAAGCATCGACCGACACACCTTGTGCATCGGTCGACACACTAGCGAGATGGGCCGTACGCGTCGGTTTAACAAGTTATGAAGATTTGCAAAGAGGCCCAGAATAGTTCCAGTATTTACACAGAAGCCCCAGCCGAGATTAAACCTATATAATTAAGTTTTTAGTGTTTAATTTACTTACGCTTTCATAATTAAGAGCAGAGGATTTTTAGAGCTTTTGGGGCTGATCTGAACCTTTACTTCATCTGTATTTGGAGAAGATTTTGAACCCCTTTTATTCTTTATCTTCTATGCAATTTATTCATCATATGATTATGTTTTCATTATCTATGTCTGAGTAGATTCCTTGTTAGGTTTAGGGTTTCTCACATAGGATTTCATGACTTGCTAGACTTGTTTAATTCAGTTAAGGATTCATAACTATATCTGTTCTTCAATCTAATTATGCTTAAAGCTAGTTCTAACCTGATCAATTAGAATCTAGATCTTAGGTTGCTAAATACGTCACGGAAGTGGGGTTTAGGAATCTGAACTGATTAGGTTGAGCAATTAAACTTCTCGCAAACGAAAGTTTGGTTTAGGATAATTGTGAACATATCAAACTTGGAATTAATGCTAGTTTAATCTGTTAGTTCTCGCAAACGAAAGTTTGGTTTGCTGCACTTAGACTTAGAGAATTATCGCAAAGGAATTTGGTTAATTCTATATCTGTGTTTTGACTTCTAGAACTGTGCTTAATTAGATCCTGACTGAATGAACTGTATGCTTGTCTGATTTCCTGAGAACGCCCTAGACTTAGCGCTTTTAATAACTTGCTTTCACAACCAACAATCTCTGCCTTCTGTTTACTTTCTTTCATTGCTTTTAATTCAATCACATTGCTTTCTTCCTAGTTTAATTTTCTGTTCTTGAGCTATTGAATACGGAGTCCCTGTGGATTCGATACCTATATACTACGACTACTGAACTGTGCACTTGCAGTTAGATATAGGGATTAAAACTTACAACCGATCAAGTTTTTGGCGCCGTTTCCGGGGACTCTTTGAGTCTCCGATAGCTTAGAACTTAGGGTTTTACTAGGATTTTTCGTTTTCTTTTCGTTTTTATTTTTGTTATTTTTTTAGTTGCTGATTTTCTCTGTTTTTCTCTCTGTCGCAGGTACTAATATCGCACTGCGTCGATCGTTGCACTCTAGCATCGATCGTCACTAGGCGATTCAGAGATTGAAACGATCGTTGCACTGATAGCATCGATCGTTGCCGGACGATTACAGACAGTTTATGCAGACGCAGAAAACTAGAAGTAATCCGAACTTGGACTTAGTTAATCTCGATCTTGAAGAACTTGGACGTTTAGAGAGAACCAACATAAGAGAAAGAAGAGAAAGGATGGTGCTAGAACGTCTGATCTTGATACCAGATGCTGAAGGTACCCTGAGGGACCGAGATAACAACCCGTACAATGCTGCTGGGCATCGGGTTGATGCTGAAGGGAATGTCATCCCTGACCCTCCTGAGCAACAGCAACAGGAGCAGAACCAGGGTCAAGGACAGGCCCAAGGTAGAGAGATGGTTGTACATGAGAGGACTTTAGCTGACTACAACAGACCGGATGAGTTTCATAGAAACCGGTCAGCTTTAGTGCTTCCTGCTTTTGAGAGGAATGATTTTGAGATCAAAACCATCTACTACTCGCTGATGAGACAGAATGCGTTTCATGGTTACCCAACGGAGCAGCCTATGGATCAAATTGATTCGTTTGAGGACGTAGTCACTGGCATGAAGTATGATGGAGTGTGCCCGGACTATCTGTTCCTTAAGCTCTTTCCGCACAGTCTTGCTGGAGACGCTAGTGCATGGCTGAAGCAGTTAGCGCCTGCTCAGTATACTACTTGGGCAGCTTTAAAGAGTGAGTTCCTGCGTCACTTCTATGATGATGCGCGCTCAGACCAGTCCAGACAGGACATACTCACCTTTTCACAAAGAGCTGTGGAGCCTTTAAAGACTGCCTGGATGAGATTTAAGCAGTATCAGCGTGACTGCCCACACCATGGGTTCACTGAGGTTCAGTTGATTGGCATCTTCTTCAGAGGCATAGATCTTCCATATCAGACTGCGCTGGACAATTCCAGTAATGCTAACTTCAACACCAGGACTCCTACACAAGCTAAGAAGTTGATTGAGAATCTAATAGGCAGCAACAGCTGCAAGACTATGGATGAGAGGAGGAAGAAATCTGGTGGAAGTGTAGAGAATTCTGACATAGCTGATATTAGATCTAGGCTGGACACAGTTTGCAATCTCCTAGCAGGTAAGAAAGCTGTCAATTTTGCACAAGATGTAGAGGTAATTCAAACTGAGGAGGACACTCAGCAGGAAGATGTGAATTACATAGGAGGTTCTGGATTCCAAGGTAATAGATTTGGCAATCAACAGGGAAACAGATTCTTCAATGGAGGACAGAAAAGTGCTTTCAACAGCAACTCATCTAATTCTGGACAGACTAGTGGTTTTCAGAAGACCTTTGGACAAGGTACTCAGAGAACCTATGGGTCTTCATCTTATTAGACTCCTCCTGCACCTACAGCTCATGAGAGCAGAATGGAAGCCATGATGGAACAACTAATGGAGTTATGAAGTTATGAAGATTTGCAAAGAGGCCCAGAATAGTTCCAGTATTTACACAGAAGCCCCAGCCAAGATTAGACCTATATAATTAAGTTTTTAGTGTTTAATTTACTTACGCTTTCATAATTAAGAGCAGAGGATTTTTAGAGCTTTTGGGGCTGATCTGAACCTTTACTTCATTTGTATTTGGAGAAGATTTCGAACCCCTTTTATTCTTTATCTTCTATGCAATTTATTCATCATATGATTATGTTTTCATTATCTATGTCTGAGTAGATTCCTTGTTAGGTTTAGGGTTTCTCACATAGGATTTCATGACTTGCTAGACTTGTTTAATTCAGTTAAGGATTCATAACTATATCTGCTCTTGAATCTAATTGTGCTTAAAGCTAGTTCTAACCTGATCAATTAGAATCTAGATCTTAGGTTGCTAAATACGTCACGGAAGTGGGGTTTAGGAATCTGAACTGATTAGGTTGAGCAATTAAACTTCTCGCAAACGAAAGTTTGGTTTAGGATAATTGTGAACATATCAAACTTGGAATTAATGCTAGTTTAATCTGTTAGTTCTCGCAAACGAAAGTTTGGTTTGCTGCACTTAGACTTAGAGAATTATCGCAAAGAATTTTGGTTAATTCTATATCTGTGTTTTGAGTTCTAGAACTGTGCTTAATTAGATCCTTACTGAATGAATTGTCTGCTTGTCTGATTTCCTGAGAACGCCCTAGACTTAGCGCTTTTAATAACTTGCTTTCACAACCAACAATCTCTGCCTTCTGTTTACTTTCTTGCATTGCTTTTAATTCAATCACATTGCTTTCTTCCTAGTTTAATTTTCTGTTCTTGAGCTATTGAATACGGAGTCCCTGTGGATTCGATACCTATATACTACGACTACTGAACTGTGCACTTTCAGTTAGATATAGGGATTAAAACTTACAACCGATCAATGCATTCATATAGACATTGCATGGTTAGGACCGTATATGCATATATATGTATAAGAACGATAATGAATGAATCTATATAAAAGAATTAAGACATACTTAAAATACGAGTTAAACCTAACGAACGTATAGAATATGTAACGGGATTGGGACTTAGGTTTAATAGCGGGGAAGGGTAATGAATTAAGTTAATTAATAATGAGAAGTTCGGGAGTTAGTAAGTTTACTAACTCTAAACCGACGGAGCGAAGAGTTAATAAAAGATACCTAGAATGAGTTAAGTAAGAGAAGTGGTGTGTTTTATAAGCCGTCTACAGGTTAGCAATCCGCTAACGCAAGGTAGCGGATAAGAATGGATTAAAAGACTAAGAAACTCTAATAGGCCTGCTTGCGTGGTGATTGTTGTGATTGTTGTGATTGTGTTATTGCGTGATTGTTGCTGTGAGCTTTGTGTGCATGCTTATTAGACTGCTTCGGTGTTGGGCCGAGCAGTCCTTGTGGACACTTACTCCGGTCATGGGATCGGGTAAGTTATTTAGTGTTGACTAGGTATCTTACCTAGTCAGAGCGGAGGTGTGGTAGTGTAGCGGCTTGCGGAATGATTGGGGTTTCGTTATTATTATTGACTGCGTGATCTGTGCTAGAGTCCCAGCGAGTCTGCGTGTTTACATTTCTGCACTAGGACTCTAGGGTGCGTTAGATTCCGCAAGGCTTAGGTTTTGATTACGTTCTGGTACTTCCGACCCGATTGGATCCTCGGGTAGTTGCCTAATTTGATCATGGTGGTTCCAGTTATGGCGTTAACCTACTGGGTGACGCCGGTAGGTGTGCGATTTGGAGAATACGGGGTCATGTCCTAGGGCCGGATCGCATGGAAACTCAGGTTATCGGGGGTAACAGGAGTCACCGCGTATCGATGGACGGAGAACGGTATCTTAGTTGTGGGACCTTGTGTACACATCTAGGAGTCGTGGGTTAGTTACCATGTAGGTGACGATGCAAACCCGTGGAAGCTACCGAGATCGTAGGGCCCAGCGTTGTTTTTGATATTTCCTTTATTGCGCGATAGATAGATCGAGTCTAATCGAGGACATGTGCCACAGTGCCTTCGATTTCCTTAATTCTCTTTATCTTTGGCAATGATTGTGTGTTATGGGTTTATTCACGACGAGGTGGTGAGTGATTGACCATTTATTCTGTTGATTGTTATTTTTTTTGGATTTTGGGGCGGGAATTTGTAGACTCTAGATAGATTAGAAGCCATTAGTGGTGAGCCGATTCTATGGATGATCTTAGATCGCTCATTAGACTCTTTTGTATTTTTCAGGTTGGCAGCGACGGAGGCTGTAATACCCTGTATTTAAAAATACAGTGAACGTGCAGAAGAAAAGTCAACAGGGGTAAAATTGTAATTTTGTCAAACCCAGAGGTAAAATGGTAATTTTCTTAAAGTTCGAGAAGGAAGCAGAAATGAGTTTTTCGACTTATCGGTATGGAAAACCGACTAAACCGTGAAAACTTCGGAAATTCATAACCCGAGCTAGGAAACTCCAAATGAAGTGATTCAAGTTTCTAAATTAATCTAAAATCAAGAAGAATCATATTTTGGAAATCTTGGGATTTATGGGAATCAGTAAGTATTTACTAAAACTTTTATTATGAAAATGAAGAAACCGAGAAGAAATTATAAGTGGGGTTTAAGCTTGGGTTGGGCCGGTTTTGGGCTTGGATTTGTGGATCAGAAGGATCTCCAGGGACACTTGTTTTACCTCCAGGTCGCCATATTTTCTTTTTGAGGTGGCAACTCCATATTTGGTGCATGAGGAAAACTTACATGCAAAGACTATCCCTTCCCATCAAGTATTCATGAACCAAAAACCATTGTTGAACTTCTGGATCTCTCTCTAGTCTCTCTCTGTCGCCACTTCTCTCCAGAAACACTCAAAAATCCCAGAAGATTCATCTTGAAACTTCAAGAACATCAAGAACATCATATGTGTCTAAATAACTTCTCTTACAAGAAATAGCATAACTCCCTCTTCCTAAACCCAAATCACATGCTACAAAGACCAAAATCTTCCTCTTGAACTCCTCTACAAGCGCCAGCCATCCTCCACCATCGCCTTCGCCGGAGCTCCCCGGAATCTGGCCGGAGGAGCAGTTGCGGTTAGGGTTTGGGGTAACTCTCTCTTTTCTTATCAGATCTGCATGTTCTAGGGCCATGGATGGATAGATCTCTCTTTCCTGATCAGTTTGGTATATAGTTTTTCATCATAGCGTCCAGAAAAAGCCCCCTCCGCCGTGGTCAAAGCATCGCCGCCACCGGTCAACGTCGGAGACACCGCCGGAGAAGCCCCACCGCCGCCGTGACTTCAAGCCGGTTCTTCAGAGATTCATATGGTCTGGTTTGATTCAAGAATTGGCTTGGTTTAACCTTGGTTAAGCCTTGGTCAACGGGTAGGTTAAACCGGTCAACGGTTGACCAAAACCGGTTTAGCCTGAACTGGCCAATTGGAGATTTGGTTCAGTTAACCGGTCGGTTCACTGGTTTGGTTCAGATTGGGTCAGTGGTCAATGGTCAGTGGTCAGCAGTCAACCGGTCAACGCCGGTCAACGCCGGAAACCGGGCCGGTCAACGCTCGGTTTAGCGGCCGTTCAGTGATCCGGAGTGTTCGGGAGTTCATATTCGGATATTCAGAGAGATTCGGGTTTAGTTCGGGTTTCAGAAAATCGTATCCGCATTCGGTCCGTCATTCCGACCAATCACGATGAGTCGGCTCAAATACCGTAGCTAGAAACATATAGACCGGAATTGGGAAAACTGTAGAACTAGGGTTTACATACCCGAACGTGAATTAATTGTGTTTGAGAACTGACTTGACTAATGAATGATGAACCGGTTAGGGTTTAAGATGCATGTTAGGGTCGTATGTTAAACGGGTTGAACCTGTTGCGTGCCGCTAGGTTGCGAGAACTGTTGATTGGTGCATTCGTATAGTTGATATATGACGGAACGGTATACGCATATATGCATATTAAAGAAACGGTATTAAATGAACATATATGCGGGAAGTACGGTGAACTTAAAAGACGGAATTAAAATTAATCAATATGTAAAGTATGGGATGGTATCGAGATTAAATATATGAACGGTTAAGAAAATATAAATGGTGTGAGTAACTAAATGAGATGTCGGGAACTGAGCAAGCTGCTAGTTCTAGACCGACAGATCGAGGAAAGAGTAAAAGTTATATAAGAATGAACTATCGAGATAAGGGTAAAGTGTGTGACGAGCCGACTAGGGGTTAGAAATCCGCTAACCCAAGGTAGCGGATAAGAATGAATAAAAGACTTAGAAACCCTAATAGGTCTGCTTGCGTGGTGATTAATTTGTGGTATTGTTGTGTGGTTGTTGTTGTGTTGTTTTGTGCAGGCCAATTAGATCGTCTCGGTGGCGAGCCGAGCGATCGTTGTGGACACTTAACCCTGGCGCGGAGCCGGTTAAGTTTGTAACCGCCGACTCGGTTCGGAGCCGGGTCGGGGTAGTGGTGTTGGCGTGTGTATAGACTTGCGGAATGTGTGGTGGTGTGTGTTATGGTGATTGTTTGACTGTGTTAGAGTCCAAGTGAGTCTGCGTGTTTACTTTCATGTACTAGGACTCTAAGGTGCGTTAGATTCCGCAAGTCTAGATGTTTGAATACGTTCCGGTACTTCCGACCTGATTGGATCCTCGGGTAGTTGCCTAATCGGATCATGGCGATTCTGGTTATGGCGTTAACCTACTGGGTGACGCTGGTAGGTGTGCGATTTGGAGAATATGGGGTCATGTCCTAGGGCCGGATTGCATGGAAACTCAGGTTACCGGGGGTAACAGGAGTCACCGTGTATCGATGGACGGAGAACGGTGTCCTAGTTGTGGGACCTTGTGTGCACATCTAGGAGTCGTGGATTAGTTACCATGTAGGTAACGATGCAAACCCGTGGAAGCTACCGAGATCGTATGGGCCCAGCATTGTTTTTGATATTTATATTTTTGCGCGAGAGATAGATAGAGTCTAATCGAGGACATGTGCCGCAGTGCATTCGATTCCCTTAATCCTCTTTATCTTTGGCATTGATTGTGTGTTGTAGGCTCGACACGTCGTGGTAGTGCATGATCGACCAGTTACTCTATTGATTGTTATTTTGGGGTTTTATGGACTGGATTCTATATATTATAGATAGAATAGAAGCCGTAGTGGGGAGCTGACTCACTGGGTGATCTTAGATCGCTCATTAGACTCTTTTATGTTTTTCAGGTTTAGCAGCGATGGACGCGGGAGGTCCTAGGTTTAGTTCCGGGATTTCTTGTGGCGATGTTTTGATTCGATGATTTCGGGTTTTCAATCGGTTCGGCTTTGGCGCCATTTTGTATTGAGAATTGTATATTGTTCTGTGTCGTGACAAACTGTTTTGTAAAATTACTGAACGTTGTACTTAACGTTTAATTACTCAGAAATGAATATGCTTCCCTGATATTGGGTTCATCCGAACCGACACAACTCATTGAAGTAGTACAAGTTGTACAGCTTGATACTATGGAAATGAGGATAGCGGAGTCAAAGATGGGTTAGTGTGAGCCTTTGTCTCAAACCGATTTGTCTCTGGCTTCGTCCTGTGGCGAACCTTTCCTGTTCGACTTGCTCGGGTTCGATCGGTCATGTTCTTGTTTGATTGTTGACCGGTCAGCTCGACAGTCAGCGGAGAATGGGAAAGGGGTGTTACAGAAAGGTGGTATCAGAGCATGGTTCGTCATGGGTTCCGAAACTGTTCATTTCTGAGTATTTTTCGTGTTTTATCGAGTCAAAATTGTGTTTTTTCCCAAGCATCCATTAAGAAACCGAGCCACGTCTGTAAATTCGGGGTTGGGATGGAATGAGATTTTGTATTATTTGTACTAATATTGACTTGTGTTTGTGTTTTGCAGACAGCAGCAGAGTGTCCTTGGACGGATTGTGGGTGGGTGTGTGCATCGTGTGGGATTGTCTTTGAGCAGTATGAGTCACCATCGGATGAAAGTGGCACAGTACTGAGCTCAGTTTGAGCAGCATCAGGAGAGTGTGAGAGAACAGCCTGGTCAGTCACATGGATAACATGTATCTGCCTGACCACCAGTTTTCCCTCGAGCACCGCAGGGATCGAGAGCAGCCGCCGTGGATTGGAGGGAGTATCATGATCCATTACCTCCAGCCCTACGAGACGATGCCGGTACCCAAGACCCGTTCGCAGGAGTGATGGGTTATTTAGGGTATGCTGATGGAGACCTACCGCCCTTACCGCCACAGTTAGCAGAGCATGTAGCACCACCAGAGCCAGTGGTACCCCCAGGGTTGCAGCCGCTGATGCTTGAGGTGCATGATGTGCCATTATCTGGTTTGCATGAGTCAGACTTCATTCTGTTTGGTGAGACGAGCTTCATATTAGACCCGTTACACGCAGCTGTTGACATGAACATGGAGCCCATTGATCCCGACCAGTACGTATATTGGGAGCAGCACGTAGACGAGCAGGTAGCGATACTCGGAGATGTTATGGAGCAGCAGATAGGACCACACCACCACCAGGATCCATATCCGGGATCGCCGCAGACACCATTCGATCGATCCGCGTCGCCATCGCCCGACCCTACCGAGCCATTATCCAAGGCTGAGCCGATATCAACATCGGATACGCGATTCGAGCCAGTGACACCGCCAGACACATCACAGATTGAGCCAGTGACACCGTCGGGTACGCCACCGTCTGAGCCAGTTGCACCGTCAGAGACCGCACCAGCAGATATGTCGGAATCGCCACCAGCGATGCCGGCATACGGGACTTGCAGCGCCTGTGGAGTACGGGGGTTTCATTTATACTGGTGCCCTCGACCTGTCGATCCGCGCTATCGAGAGTCGTACCAGCCGGTACCCGTTCCCTATTCTTGCCAGGTGTGCGGCAATGATGGCCATCTTGCACAAATATGCCCGATTGCGGGACCAGGACCGTGTTTGTCTGATGCGGAGCCATACCGCGCACCCTTACCCGAGAGCTATCGCCCCGGACCTAGTCGCCGTGAAACCGGACTCGTTCCGCCGCAAGTTATTCCACTCCCAGCTGATCAGTTACCCGTAATACAGCCACCCTTGATGCAGCCACCGAGGAGATCAAGGACTTGTCGGAAATGTGGAGACGAGGGGCACCGAGCATCAGTTTGTTCTCGTCAGTCTCGTTCCGCGCCAGTGGTATGTCAGCTATGTGGGACTCAGGATCATCGTGCGTCTGATTGTTTTCAGGAGCTTTCGTCAGAGACTACCTCCTCTTGTCAGTTGTGTGGAGCATCGGATCACCAGGCCTCAGCTTGTTACCGTGGACCACGCCCAGCGCCAGTTCCAGTTTGTCAGCTCTGTCGTCGTGAGGGACATGTTGCGCGTTTGTGTCCGACAGCTGAGCCGCAGCAGGTTGGAGCACCGTCTAGAGATGCACACCCACCACATCCTCCCGGTACACCTGCCAGTGGCTACCACCGCGAGCCGAGATGCCGCTTGTGTATGGCTATTCGGTCGTGCTGGGGATGTTAGGGTTATGTTAGTTAGGCTAGGTAAGTATGGGCACTAACTAACGTGTTTTCTGTGTATATAGATCGGCAACTTTTGCATGTCGTTTCTAACATCCTCAGGGTATGGCAATACGGTTTAGGGGTTATGGTGATGATGGTGGACGTCTTGTTGTTATTCTGCTTTATGTATGTATTTGAAACTTCGAAACGTGTGTTGTGTTGTTTTGTAATATATGGGTAATGCAGAATGTTCAACTCATCATTAAGGTTTGCGTAGTAATTGTTTGCATGTGTGTGATGGTTGTGGATGCAAATAAATTACCATGTAAAGTCTGATAATGAGCGGAACTGACGACTGTTGGTACTGGATTTCCCCCTAGGAAATCCGGCCCATTAACAGACAAGACAAAGGCCCGTAATTACGAGCCCATTCCAGGATCAAAAACAGACGGGAGAGCCAACTCTCTTGTTGGGCCCAAGCGAAGCAAACGCCTTGGAGAGGCCCAGACGATGCCGAAGCCAGAGACAATCGAGCTCGAGCTCGGCAGAGGATGACGTGGAGATAGAGCAACTCGGTCTTCGCCAGTTCAACTGATCCGCATAAATCTCGGAGATCGTTACAACGACGAGGCCGAAAGATCGGGACGAGGAGATCAGAATCGAGGCTATTTAAGAAGAGAAGTGGCGGCTCATTAAAGACAATTCCAACCTAGGCTAAGAACACTTCGACTAGATAGCTTGATTCGATACTTTGTACTCTCTTTTCGACTGTGTTTGTTCTATCTCGACGATCAATCTCAATAAAGTCTTTGATTCATAGGAAACTATACCATTTCTATATCCAAAAGTCCAAATCCACGAATACAAATTCTTAGTGTGAATCCCGGATCTCACATTTGGCGCCGACTGTGGGGACATTCTATAGCCTTTCCTATCTTAAGAATCAGATCCTAGATCCGATAGATCGAGATGAATCCCGACCAAACTGGCTCTCCCAGCGCCACACCACCAGTTGACCGCCCTCAAACGGTCGACAACGTTCCTCAGAACACTACCGGGGTAAGAAACATGGGTCAGACCGACGGCGTGTTGACGAGCTCTGCCTCAGTCTCCACGACCTCGGCACCAGCCGGCTCCGTCGCTCAAACAATCGCGACAAACCAGACTCCGACAAATGTTTTGTCAGGAACTAATGATCCGAGCAGAAACTGGGTGTGGATGAGAAATGACTCAATACCCACCCCAGGAGGAGGATCTGGAGTAACCAGACCTAATTCGCCACTACTTTCTGCTCCACAGAGACAAGGACCAAGCGATCTTGCCGAGATCCGTTCGATGTTAAGCCTGTTGGTAGATCGAACGAGAAACAACGAGGCAAGCGCAAGGGCCCAAGAGGTCGCAAACCGTTCTCTGGCAGCGCAGCTCGAAGAACAAGAGCGGCGCCTGAACGCCCGTCTTGAAGAGCTCGCCAGTCAAAGCCAAGGGGGCAGACCAACGCGAACTCCCATAAGTCCTCCACCGTGTACTCGCTTGGACTTCTCCCAAGTAGTAACTCCTCCGGGAACGTCGGGAAATTTCGGTAATACGTCAAATAGCGGCTTCCGCCCTACAATGACCCCTATCGCGGTACCGACCCCATTTGGTTCGAGTTCAATGGTCACAGATCCAATCAGATCAAGAAACCGACCATTACCCGGGCCACCACCTTTCCCGAGTAACTCTAACATCCGACCGAGGCAACTAGGAGGTTCTGCCTTCGCCTCGAGCTCGGGACTCCTTAATGGATCAAACTCAGTTCAGTTCCGAACGCCACAGGTCGATCAGACGAGGTTGATCCCAACGATCGATCTCCTCGACCCCATTTTTCCGGAACAAACGTCAGGTCAGGCACAAGTCCAGTTCGCACCCGCAGGGGGCGATGAACACGATATGCTTAGGCAATACATCGAACAGGCTAAAGCCCAGTTTAACAGTCTGAGCTCGAAAGTTCACATGGCGACGAGCGCGGCTCCTGACATCGATCGAGTGATCGAAGAAACACAACAAACGCCGTTCACAGATCGGATCGCGCTTGCAAGGATCCGAGAGATCAAGAAGACTAAGTTTCCAGAATTCTCTGGGAAATCAGACCCGAAAGCCCACATCAGGGCATTCCGACTAGCGATGGCAAGGGTGTACCTTACCGATGAGGAGAGGGAGCCAGCCTTCTGCAGGCCCTCGCGGAAAACCTATCAGGTTCTGCCCTAAAATGGTTTGCCGGACTGGAAGAAAGGTCCATTGACAACTTCACCCAGTTCATGACGGCTTTCCTCAAACAATACTCCGTTTTCATCGAGGAAAAGACTACCGAGGCAGCCTTATTTGGCGTCTCTCAAAAACCCGACGAAACACTTCGCATGTACATCGACCGATTTAAGGAAATAAAATCCAAAATCGCGAACCCACGAGATGAGGTAGCTATAGAAGCGTTAAGACGGGGACTATGGTTCTCAACCAGATTGGGCGAGGAAATAACAGTCCGCGAACCTCAAACGCTCGATGACGCCCTCCATCGCGCATCGGCGTTTGCTCGCCTCGAGGACGAAACCACGGCCCTCAGGGAAAAACACCGAAAAGAAAAGAACCCGTCGAGCTCGCAGAATTCGAACTCGAAAAAGGATTCCCGTAAATCAGGGAACGTTAACGCGGTCGAGAGCCCAAAGAGCTCAAAGAAATTCGAGTTCAACAAGGAAAAATTCTGTGATTTCCACAATAAAAGAGGACACTCGACCGAGGACTGCTATACTCGAGCTAAAGCAGAGGCTCAAAAACAAGAGTCCGAAAGTAAAAAAGACTCTGAGGTCGAGGTGGAAACTCCGTCCGACAAAAAGGAAAACAAACAGACCAAGGAGTCGAACTCCAAAAAGCACTCTCAAAACAAACGGGAACGGTCAAAGGAGCCGGAATCTCCCGAAACACTCCCTCAAGGGTCACGGAAGCGAGTCGAGTTCATCCTCGGCGAGCTTAACCTGAGCGTTACTCCGGGAGGTTCGGCACTATCCCCGCCTCTGGCTCCTGCCAAAAGTTTACACTCAAGAATCAATCTCCTCGTCTTTGCAGGGGGGGGGGTGTACGGGCTATACCCCCTAAACGAATCGACTTCATCTTCGGTGGCTCCAAGCTTTGCCGCGACTCGGTCAATTTGATCAAAGCTCTTCAAAGAAGAGTCGAGACCGACAGAGGGGGAAAAACCCCAATGTTGGGTCCAGACCACGAAATCATTTTCCACGAGAACGAGACAAGTAATCTCGACAAACCACACGACGACGCTCTCCTCGTTTGTCTAGTAGTGGGAGATGTCGAACTCTCAAGGATAATGATTGACACATGAAGTTCGGTAGATGTCCTCTTTTACGACGCGTTCAAAAAGATGGACTTTAACGACTCCGAGATTGTGGAAGAAAAGACACCACTAGTAGGTTTTGCTGGCGAAATGACATACTCGATGGGCTCCGTCTTCGCCCCAGTAATTGCTGGAGGAGTTCGGAGAATGACAGAGTTCGTCATAGTAGATCGGCCAGCTCCCTATAACGCAATCCTAGGTCGACCATGGATATACGACATGAAAGCGGTACCATCGACCTACCACCAATGCGTAAAGTTCCCGACACCCAAAGGGATCAAAATCATTCACGGAAGTCAAAAGATTTCCCGTCATTGCTACATGAACGGATACAAGCATATCGAGAAATCCCCTGCGTAGCAATTACAGAAAGAGGAGGAGCTCGCCACCATGCAGACCAAAAGGTCGAACGACCCCAGTCAAATAGGACCCCCAAAGGACCTCACGACTCAGGTCTGCATAGACGAGGCTCATCCCGAAAGACTCGTTGGCATCGGAATCGACCTATCAGAGCCGGTTAAGAACGAACTGGTCTCTTTTCTCAAACAGAACGAACTGGTCTCTTTTCTCAAACAGAACGTCGACTCCTTCGCCTGGTCTTCAGCAGACATGAAAGGGATAAACATCGACGTAACCAGCCACGAGCTGAATGTCGACCCAACCTACAAACCGGTAAGACAGAAACGTCGAAAACTAGGCCCTGAGCGGGCCAAAGCCGTCAATGACGAAGTCGATCGGTTATTGAAAATCGGATCGATCAGAGAGGTGAAGTACCCCGACTGGCTCGCAAACCCCGTGGTGGTTAAGAAAAAGAACGGAAAGTGGAGGGTCTGTGTAGACTTCACGGATCTCAACAAAGCATGTCCAAAGGACAGCTTCCCGCTCCCGCACATCGACCGACTGGTCGAGGCCACCGCTGGACATCAGCTGCTATCCTTTATGGATGCGTTCTCAGGGTACAATCAAATATTGATGAACCCTGAAGACCAAGAAAAGACTTCGTTCATAACTGATCGAGGCACGTACTGCTACAAAGTCATGCCCTTCGGACTAAAAAACGCAGGAGCAACTTACCAGCGCCTCGTCAACAAGATGTTTTCAGGACTCCTAGGCAAAACCATGGAGGTCTACATCGATGATATGCTGGTAAAATCTTCGAGGTACGAGGATCACATCCCCCAACTAAAAGAATGCTTTACCATTCTCAATAAGTATGGGATGAAACTCAACCCAGCTAAATGTACCTTCGGGGTCCCTTCAGGAGAGTTCCTCGGTTACTTAGTGACCGAAAGAGGGATCGAAGCGAACCCCAAACAGATCGCAACGTTCATAGAGATGAAATCCCCCAAAACAACGCGAGAAGTCCAGCGCCTAACCGGCAAAATAGCTGCTCTGAATCGCTTCATCTCAAGGTCGACTGATAAATGTCTACCCTTCTATCACTTGCTCAAAGCAAACAAAAAGTTCCTTTGGGACGAAAAGTGTGAAGAGGCATTCACTCAGCTCAAAGCTTACTTAAGCGAACCACCCATACTGGCGAAACCAGTAGAAGGAGAACCCCTTTACCTCTACCTAGCTGTCTCGACGGCAGCAGTAAGTGGAGTCTTGGTTCGCGAAGAACAAAACGAACAACGGCCGGTGTATTACATCAGTAAGACCTTGATCGATGCTGAAACCAGGTACCCCGCCATGGAAAAACTCGCCTTAGCGCTAGTAACATCGGCTCGGAAACTCCGACCGTATTTTCAATCGCACTCGATCATAGTGATGACCTCTCAGCCACTGAGAACCATCCTTCACAGTCCAAGCCAATCAGGTCGATTGGTCAAATGGGCTATCGAACTTAGCGAGTACGACATTGAATACAAAGCTCGAACATGCCTAAAATCGCAAGTACTGGCAGATTTCATAATCGAGCTCCCTCCGACTATAGAACTCGACCCGACTTCGGCCCAAAGATGGAAACTCTACGTCGATGGAGCTTCCTCAAGACAGGGGTCCGGAGTCGGAGTGAAATTAGTCTCCCCAACGGGTGAAGTATTAGAACAATCGTTTAGATTGGGCTTCGCCGCATCGAATAACGAGGCAGAATACGAAACGCTGATAGCCGGGCTCAGACTTGCGATAGCAATAGGAGCCCGAGAAGTAAATGCCTTCAGCGATTCCCAACTGGTCACAAGCCAATATCATGGCGACTACGAGGCCAAAGACGAACGAATGGAAGTATACCTACGGGTAGTCCATACATTGGCCGAACAGATCAAATTCTTCGATCTAACACGAATCCCACGAGGTGAAAACACTGCAGCCGATGCGCTAGCCGCATTAGCGTCGACATCAGATCCTAACCTCAAAAGGATCATACCAGTCGAAGGGATAGAAAAACCGAGCATCGACATAGCTCTCAAAGCTCTGTCCTTGAAAGAGGACGGGCCCGCTGTGAAGAACGATGTCAAACGCAAAGAGTGTCCCGGAGACACTAATAGCGACATCATCGAGATTGACGATGATCTTGATCCTAGAAACACCGTATACGTCGCGAACGTCCCCGACGGACCAATTCAAACCGCATCCACTAGTCAGGGACCTGAGCCTAACAACGACGAAGATTAGAGAACTCCGATCATTCGATACATCACAAACGGCGAAGTTCCCGGCGGAAAATGGGAGGCGCGGAAACTTAAAATGCAAAGTGCGAGGTACTGCGTCACACAAGGAGAGCTCTTTAAAAGGAGCCTCTCCGGACCTTACCTTAAATGCCTTGACAAAAAGCAAGCCCTAGCCGTGATTGCACAAACACATGACGGATCCTGCGGAAGCCATTCCGGAGGACGAGCATTGGCCGTGCGAATCAAAAGGCAAGGCTACTATTGGCCTACAATGGCCACCGAATGCGAATCTTTCTCCAACAAGTGCGATAAATGCCAAAAGCATGCCCCAATTATCCACCAAGCGTCGGAGAAACTCTCCTCTATCTCATCGCCATACCCATTCATGCGGTGGGGAATGGACATCGTTGGACCGCTGGTCGCATCTGGCAAAAAGAAAGCCACATATCTATTGGTGATGACGGACTACTTCACCAAGTGGATTGAAGCAGAGTCATACCAGAAAATAAAGGACGTTCACGTTAAGGAGTTCGTCTGGCGAAACATCGTTTGCCGACATGGACTAACCCACGAGATCGTCACCGATAACGGATCTCAGTTCATATCAAACACGTTCAAAGAGTTCTGCTAGACTTGGAACATAAAGCTGACTTACTCAACGCCATGCTACCCCCAAGGGAATGGGCTAGCAGAAGCAGCTAACAAAGCGATAATGAACGGCCTCAAGAAAAGGCTCAACGAGTGCAAAACAACCTGGAGTGACGAACTCCCAGCCGTACTCTGGGCCTACCGGACTACCCCCCGCAAATCCACTGGCGAGACTCCCTTCTCGCTGGCTTACGGGATCGAGGCGGTAGTACCATCTGAAATTCTCGTGTCAAGCATTCGCAAGGAAGAATGCCCACGACAATAGGAACTTAATAACAAGATGATAACTGACGAGCTCGACCTCGTCGACGAAAGAAGGAACCTCGCATTAGCTCGACTCCAGAATTACCAACAAGCCGCGGCTCGCTACTATGATTCCCGAATCAAAACTCGAAGGTTTCAAGTAGGAGAGCTCGTCTTACGGAAAGTGTTCGAACATAAAAAGGAAGAACACGCTGGAAAATTAGGAGCAAAGTGGGAAGGTCCTTACCAGGTCACCTACGTTGTGAAGGACGGGGTCTACCGACTCAAGTCGGTAGAAACCCAAAAGCCCGAACTACGACCTTGGAACACCATCAACCTCAAAAAGTATTTCCACTAGGAGTACATCAACATAATCGAACTACGAAATGGCTTGATCCCCCTTAAAAGGGTACGTAGGCAGCTCGACTTCGAGCGCAGCCACCCCCCCCAAACACAAAGCTCTTACCAAGCTCGACAACTTCTGACGAAATCATACTAGCTTATCTTTGTGAAATCAAAATAAGTCTTCTAATCAAACGTCTCTTCCTGTTAGAGCCGTTACGTTGATATGAAATTATCTCTTCCAACAGACCAAAGTGATATGAAATTATCTCTTCTATAGCAAAGTGATATGAAATTATCCCTTCCCAAAACAAAAGATATGAAATTATCTCTCCCGAAACAAAAGATATGAAATTATCTCTTCTAAGTCAAAGCGATATGAAATTATCCTTCCCAAGTGACCTGAAATGGCCTCTTCCAATATATCAAAGCGATATGAAATTATCCCTTCAAACAAGCGACCTAGAACGGTCCTCCCGCTTCGAACGAACTGAAATGATCGTCCCAAAGAAAGAGATTCAGAATAATCTCTCCAAAAATATACGATTCTTCTAAAACCTCATACGGATTAAAAGAATCGGGGGGCTACCCCACCCCTCAAGCGAAATAACGAGGTCAAGACAGCCATTCAAGCATGCAACCTCTAAATCGGATCTTTGTAAGTTTACTGCGATTCGTTTCCGTACTTAATACTTCTCTTTTCAATTCAGCGATTAAGCCTGAATCTTACATTACGAAGTAGTCGCGCTCCAGACTATTCCTAGCAGAGAGCTCGAGCTCAAATTTGATTGACTTAAAGTTCACAAAGAACTACCTAAGGCAACTCAAAATAAGTTATCTGCTCGATCCCCCTGGAGAAGTTCGAATTGCCTTAACGGCTCGAATTTTATGTTAAGGCATAAAAACATAAAAATCTATGGTAAGGCATGAAAGATTTAAAAAGCAGTTCATAAAAGAAAAAGAGGACATATTGTCCTCGAGTTCGAACAAAAGCCCCCTTGGGCAACCAAAGTTTGAAAAATAAATAAAAAAAACCCTCTCAGGTAATAACAACGACAGTTTTAAAACGGTGCATAGGAGGAGTCGCCGATCAGGTCCTCCGCTCCATCGCCCGCCTCTCCTCTCGGCCGGGAGTCGACCTCGTCAGTCATCCTCGGGACGGTCTCAGCTGGGGGAGCAGGCGGAGAACTCGCCATGGCCACGGAGTCCTACGACATTGCCGGCAGGGCAAGCTTGCCAACGCTAAAGTCGGAGACTGCCGCGGCCTCCATTTCCGCTAGAGCAAACCGTTTCTGCTCAGCCAGCTTAAGCACCTCTCGGGTCATGTCCACCTCTCCAGCCGCAATCTCGGCAATAAGCTCGATGTTGGCCAAGGTCTCCTGGAGACGGATCTCGGCACTTGTCTTGATTTTTCTCCTCTCAGCTCTCTCTTTAACCCCGGCCAAAATCACCAGATACTGGCCATGGAGTTCTTTTCGAGCCTTACGGAGCTCGACCCGCTTCGACTCTTCCGCAGTCCGAATTTGAGCCTTGGCGGCATCAAGCTGACAGGACAGCTCCTCCTCTCTCCTCTCGAGATGCACGATCCTTGCTTCCGCGGTGGCATGACCCGTGACCTTTTCCTTCAAACGCTCATCCCTGGCCAAGGCTTCCTGGAGCTCGGCATTCATTTGGGTAGCAGCTTCTCGAGCAGACTCGAGCTCATAGGTCTGAACATCGAACACCTCTTTTTCAGACCGGGCCGCGTACGCATTCACGGCCTCGACAGCCTGCACAAAAAGACGTCGGTTGTTTAAATGAAGAGGGAAAGGAAAATATTAAAAAAAAAGAGAGAAAGGGGGTCTCACCTTCCCAACAGCCGCCATCATCTCGGAGTACTCATTACCGAGGACCGTCTCCCCAAAAACCGGGAGCTCAGAACCAACATGCCTAACACGCCTCAGCAGACGAACCACGCCTTCCGAATCGTCCACGACCGAGCACTCCTCTCGGTCCGACCACTCTGGACTCCTTCCCGCGTCCACTTTACGACGCTTCGGCGAAGGGGGAAGAGAACCTCCTTGACTCCGACGATCCCCCTCCCCGGATAGGTCCGGTTGGGAATCACAGAGGGCAGCACCTCCAGACCGAGGTAAAATCGCCTCTTGTTCGGCCTGGGGAAGAGTCGCTTCGACAATCCCCGCGGTCGTTCCCTCCGGGCCCATCACCGGAAGGAGCGAGGCCTGAACAGGAGGAGGAGGATAATCCGGAGGCGGGGGAGGAGCCCGATCAAGGGCAAAGAGAATAGCGTTACTAATTTCACCCTCCCCCAGCTTATCAACCAGGTCGACCGGATCCTTACCATTCCGGCGACCACTCACTCTGCGAGGTAACGTCTCGCGAGGAGAGGAAGTAGCAGCCGAGCTGTCGCCCGGGAGGGGTCGAGCTAGACATAAAAAAAAGGGGTCAGAAAAGTGGAAATGATGACGCAAAAAGAAACTCAAAACCAGACGACTTACTCTCTCCCGCCCGCTCAGTGATGCGGATCGGGGGCTGAGTAGTCCGAACCGGAAGTGCCCGTGAAGGCACAGAAGGGGGTACTGGATTTCGAAGAACTGGCGCGGGATCCACCAGAGCCCGTTCAGGATTGGTCCGCAGAGCGGCCTGCACACGCTGAACCGTAAAGCTACCCCAGTTAACATCGCCCCCTCTCAAACGAGCTATCAGAGCCTCCGTGATCGGGTTGGTAGCGAGCGAATCCGGAGCCTCTGAGATAGAAACTGGATCAGTTAAGGGATGGCCCAACGACCACAAAAAAAAAACCAGAGTCTTACCAACACTGGGTGACCACCGAGACGGGATAACCGAGTAGTCGAAATCCCCGACCGAATGATGGGTTATCCTGAAAAAGAAGTATCGGTCCCTCCATACGTCTTTTGTTGGGACCTCCTCAAGGATTCGCCCAAAGCGAGGCGAGAGATAGTAAGTTCCTCGGAACTTAGCATTGTTCTTCACTGAACAAACCCGCATGAGTTCCTCAGGCCCAAACTCAATTCCCTCTTCCGCGGCCCTGACCCCGAGTCCGATGACGTATCGGACAAAGTTCGGCGTCATCTGATGGAACGCCAGCTGGAGCTGGGCCAGCACCAAAGAGATTAAGCGAGGAATAGGGAAGAAAAGCCCGCACTTCTCGAAGTAGGTATAGGAAGCACAACAATAACCCTCCACAGCAGTTTCCGGCGACATCGCCGGCGGCGGAATCACGATCTCCACCTCCGGTGGAATCCGACAAACTCTCCGCAATCGTTCGATCTGATTCACAGTTAAGGAAGACGGCGGATGCGGGCCGAAATCACCCGCAGCCGAACTTGTACTAGCCCCCGTAGCATCTCTTAACGCCATAAAGAACGAAGCGCCGGAATATGAAAAAAGGCTAAAGTCTTTTCTTAAGAAATTCTCCGGTGACGGAAGGAAAATCAGAGCAGAGGTAGAAGAAGAAGCAAAAGTGAGAAGAAAAGAAACAACCCTCGGCAAATAAGAGCAAGTTATAATGGGAATCGTGCAAAATCTTAACCGTACGATTCCGAACTCATGATAACTACGAGAAAATCGAGGTGGTTTGGACTCTTCGCTTTCCTCTTATCAGCCGTTGATCTAGATCAACGGTTACGAATGCTCGACAATTAGGTCACATCATCAAAAGAGTGAGCCCGAAAAGACTCTTCGCAACCTTCGAGCCTGAGCCGTTGATAACCAACCGAATTTACGGTGGGAGATGAAATTCTCAAAACAAATACACGCAACGACTGCAGGCGCGCTGAAAAGCAGTTCAGTCCGTTCCACGTGCTCATTCATAACCATCATATTAAAACAAGATCCACGGATGGGGCGAAAATAATCATTAGATTTGTCACATCCGAGGCACGCGCCTCTTCCCAAGAACGTCCACCGCCCATTAACCTCGACTTCTCAAATTCAATGGGCTGGGGGGCTATTGTTGGTACTGGATTTCCCCTAGGAAATCCGGCCCATTAACAGACAAGACAAAGGCCCGTAATTACGAGCCCATTCCAGGATCAAAGACAGACGGGAGAGCCAACTCTCTTGTTGGGCCCAAGCGAAGCAAACGCGTTGGAGAGGCCCAGACGATGCCGAAGCCGGAGACAATCGAGCTCGAGCTCGGCAGAGGATGACGTGGAGATAGAGCAACTCGGTCTTCGCCAGTTCAATTGATCCGCATAAATATCGGAGATCGTTACAACGACGAGGCCGAAAGATCGGGACGAGGAGATCAGAATCGAGGCTATTTAAGAAGAGAAGTGGCGGCTCATTAAAGACAATTCCAACCTAGGCTAAGAACACTTCGACTAGATAGCTTGATTCGATACTTTGTACTCTCTTTTCGACTGTGTTTGTTCTATCTCGACGATCAATCTCAATAAAGTCTTTGATTCATAGGAAACTATACCATTTCTATATCCAAAAGTCCAAATCCACGAATACAAATTCTTAGTGTGAATCCCGGATCTCACAACGACCGTTCATCATACCCTAAACCTAGACTGATGACATATCCGGAGCGATCTTGTGATTGCGTGGCCATATGTGGTAATTGGTTGCTTGTATGTTTATACTTATGCATTTATGTTTTACTTAATGCTCGAGTGATGCATTCGCTAATCACTGTTGTGTGGCTAGTTTAGTTTATGACATGCATCGTATCAGTGGATCGTGGATGGAGTTGATAAGTGTTATTTCGAATGCTTGCTACGTTTTGTTGGCTTGCGTAGTTATCCGTCATCATAATGATAGGTTGATTAGCAAGAACAAATGGTAAAATCTTTTGTTTATGGTTTTGAGCTAACTCAAAAATGGTTAGATTCGACAAACAATTCGCGAGAGAACATAATTATAGGATATCGTTACTTAATCATGGGTACCCATTGAGTACATGATAAATTAACCATATCTCAATAAGGATGTGGCATCGGGGAGGATTGGTTTGAATTTCAACATTCTAGTGAGCGTTATGGTGTTGCATGTAGGACGGAATGGACGATGAGATACGAATATGAGACCGAACCCGAACCCGAAAATGAGATGGAATGCAAAGAGGACGCAAAATGAGTTGACCCGGAAAGTAACATGGTTGGTATAGATTGACAGTTGAAAATGTATCAATATAACAAAAGGGACGAAGTCGTTGGTATGAGGAGTTAGCAAGAAGATTTGAGGGAATGTCAGTAGCAGTATGGAAATGAAAGTCAAGTGATCGGTATGAATCGAAAGGAAGAGTCAGAAGTGGGAACCGGGTGAAGTCGGCTGTATGGACGAAACGAAGACCATAAAACTATCAGGTCGTGTAAGGCAGAGTTTTGAAGAATATCTCAGGGAGACAAATTAGAAACGAAATGAATGGAGATTGGAGCAAAGTGAAGAAATTAAAAGTGAGACGAAGAGCAAGGAAAACACTTGTGGGCGATCGAGGTTCGAAACAGATCAGTTCAAGAGGGAAGTGACACAGTAAAGAATTGGAGGTCGAGAAACGAAGCAATGGGTAAAGGTGTAAAGTGCAGGTGAGGGAGTATCGCCAGGATTACGGATCGAGTGTTGGAGAAGGCCGCCACCGGAATAGTGTGAAGGGTGGTGGAAAGTTTGGGATGATATAACAGAGACTCAGTAAGTCATGGAGGAACGGTCGGATTGTTGATATACAAGGCAAGAAATGTTGGCGTATGAGGAAGAAACAACGACGAGCGTAGTGAAGCAACTTACAAGGTTTGGTACCGATTCAAAGTCTGTTTATGACGGAAAATTCGGGGACCGAATTCCTGTAAGTGGGGAAGAATGTAATACCGTGTATTCAAAAATACAGTCAACGGGCAGAAGAAAAGTCAACAGGGGCAAAATTTTAATTTTGCCAAACCCAAGGGTAAAATGGTAATTTTACCAAAGTTCGAGATGGAAGCCGAAATGGGCCAAATGTTCTTATTTTAAAACATAAAGAACATTTACAAGACCATAATTGGAAGAAACAGAGCAGAAATGAGTTTTTCGACTTATCAGTATGGAAAACCGACTAAACCGAGAAAACTTCGGAAATTCATAACCGGAGCTATGAAACTCCAAATGAAGTGATTCAAGTTGCTAAATTAATCTAAAATCAAGGAGAATCAGATTTTGGAAATATTGCGATTTATGGGAATCAGTAAGTATTTACTAAAACTTTTATTATTAAAATGAAAAAACCGAGAAGAAATTATAAGTGGGGTTTAAGCTTGGATTGGGCCGGTTTTGAGCTTGGATTTGTGGATCGGAAGGAGCTCCAGGGACACTTGTCTTACCTCCAGGTCGCCAGCTTTTCGTTTTGAGGTGGCAACTCCATATTTGGTGCATGAGGAAAACTTACATGCAAAGACTATCCCTTCCCATCAACTATTTATGAACCAAAAACCATTGTTGAACTTCTGGATCTCTCTCTAGTCTCTCTCTGTTGCCACTCCTCTCCAGAAACACTAAAATCCCAGAAGATTCATCTTGAAACTTCAAGAACATCAAGAACATCATATGTGTCTAAATAACTTCTCTTACAAGAAATAGCATAACTCCCTCTTCCTAAACCCAAATCACATGCTACAAAGACCAAAATCTTCCTCTTGAACTCCTAAAGATTTTCTTTTTTAAATCCGTCACAAAACCCCGGCGCCAGCCATCCTCCACCGTCGCCGTCACCGGAGCTCGCCGGAATCTGGTCGGAGGAGCAATTGCGGTTATGGTTTGGGGTAACTCTCTCTTTTATTATCAGATTTGCATGTTTTAGGGCCATGGATGGATAGATCTCTCTTTCCTGATCAGTTTGGTATATAGTTTGTCATCAGAGCTGCCGAAAAAAGCCCCCTCCGCCATGGTCAACGCATCGCCGCCGCCGGTCAACACCGGAGACACCGCCGGAGAAGCCCCACCGCCGCCGTGACTTCAAGCCGGTTCTTCAAAGATGCATATGGTCTGGTTTGATTCAAGAATTGGCTTGGTTTAGGTTTGGTTAAGCCTTGGTCAACGGGTAGGTTAAACCGGTCAACGGTTGACCAAAACCGGTTTAGCCTAAACCGGCCAATTAGAGATTTGGTTCAGTTAACCGGTGGGTTAAGTGGTTTGGTTCAGATTGGGTCAGTGGTCAACGGTCAGTGGTCAGCGGTCAACCGGTCAACGCCGGTCAACGCTGTCAACGCCGGAAACCGGGCCGGTCAACGCTTGGTTTAGCGGCCGTTCAGTGATCCGGAGTGTTCGGGACTTCATATTCGGATATTCGGAGAGATTCAGGTTTAGTTCGGGTTTCGGGAAATCGTATCCGCATCCGTTCCGTCATTCCGACCAATCACGGTGAGTCGGCTCAAATGTCGTAGCTAGAAACATATAGACCGGAATTGGGAAAACCGTAGAACTAGGGTTTACATACCTGAACGTGAATTGATTGTGTTTGAGAACTAACTTGACTAATGAACGATGAACCGGTTAGGGTTTAAGACGCATGTTAGGGTTGTTGGAATTGTTTCCAGTAATCTCAGTACTGTCTCTAGAAAGTAAGAGTATGTCAATGATCAGACATAAGTCATATAATACTGGGGGTCATGATGGCTTGCTAGAGTCCGCTCATGATCTATAAGTCTTGGACTTATTGCCTTTATTATATGATCCCATATGGGTCACACGCCTAAGCTAACAGGAAAATGTGTAGGAACGGTTTAGCAGAAGTACGGTAAAAGTACTAGGCATTTACTGTACTTAGAGAGAATAAATGGGTTTAGTCACTGTGTGTCGATCGATGCACAAGGTGTGTCGATCGACACAGTGCGAGAACGCCGTCGAGTTAATTGGTTTTTGGGCCAAAGGCCCAAACGGAACTGGACAAGTTTTATAAATAAAACTTGAGACGAGTTCAGGCAATTAACCCTAGCCCCAGCCGCGAGCCTCCTCTCTCTCTGCGCCGATTTCCCGTGTGGTCTAGCAGCCTCTCTTCCTGCTTGGTGTGCGTGTGTGAACCTCTGGAGGAGTTATCACTCGGTGGCTCTCTGATCTCTGACCATACCATCCCTTTCCGCTGCATAAACAGGTATAAGGTGAGATCAACAATTGTTTCTAATCAAGAGAACCTAGATCCGCATGTTTAGGATAATCTGAATCAGAGAATTGAATCAGGATTCGAATAAACATTCCTTCAGTGGTATCAGAGCTATTGGTTCTGGTTTTTCTTGTTTAGATTCATGTTTAGGATTGTTTAAAGAGGTGTTTTTGAATCAATCTACTGATAAGATTAAAACACTTAAGAAACAAGAATTGAATCCTAAACAAACAGTTGAAAAATCGCATGACCAAGCTATATTGATTTGGTATGCGACCTAAACTGATTTTTGCATCGACTGAGATCGCATTGCATCGATCGATGCAATGCATGGATCGATCGTTGCAACCGCGAGAGATTGACCACGATCGCATGGATCGATCAAACGATCGCATGGATCTCGCGAGAATCTCTCGGCCAAATCTGTTAACCGTTCGTGCACGCGTGAGAGCATCGATCGATGCAGGATCGATGCACGATCGATGCAGGATCGATGCTGAGAGCGTCGATCGATGCGGTTAGGGTTTTGGCTCGGTTTAATTTAATTAAAACTTAAAAAGTCACGGTTTAATAAACAGACTTAATAAATTTATTAAGTTCTGGTTAAACCGGGATAAGAAATCCAAAGTCGAAAATTGGATTTTGTGCCTAAACCAGGATTTTCTAATTTGATTTGGTTGGACCAAATAAATTGAGAAAATCCGGTTTAGTAAATAACCGGTTGACAATTGTGGTCATCGTAGTAATTAAAATTTGGTCAGACCAATTTTAATGAACCAGACCGGTTATGTCATTTAATTGGACAATTGGGTCATGTCTTGGACATGGACCAATTCTTGGGCCTCGGGCCAAGAAGTTAAAACAATTGGGCCAATTATTTGAGTCTTTCTTCAGATTAATTTAAAATTTATTTTATAAAATTATAAAGTCGATTTTAAATTAAAGTTTCCGAAATTTTGAAATTAGAAAGTTTCTTAAAATAGAAGTTTCTAGATTTGCGGGTTTTGGATTTTAAAGAAATTTCTAAAGTTAGAAAGTTTCCGGTTTTAGAAAGTTTCCAATTTTAGAAAGTTTCCTAAAATAGTAGGTTTCCAAAAATAGAAAGTTTCCCGAAATAGTAATCTTCTATTTTGGGAATGAAATTTTAATAGACCTACGAACCTCAAATAATATCAAGCGTTGGATGTCTTGCCCAGTCTATGTCAGCTGTCGAAGCCCATTCAATTGTATTCATGGCCTTACAGTGTGAGGGTGTCTACTTTTGCGTGGATAAGACGGTTTGTGATTCATAAATGTCATTGGGAGTCCCAGACATTAATGATTACATGACTGTATAGTCTGGTTTTCTTGACTAGGCCATCGGGAGTCCCGGGCCTTGAGACATCAGAGTGGATTGGGCCTCGGGCCCAGATTCACAACCAAGAGTTATATCACGGATATAATTAGCCGACATAGGGCTTACCGATATAAGCTGAGGTTTGGTGACGGCCAGTGGCCCACTTTAATCTTAGTTATATGTGGATCTTGGAATCATTATATTCTATTGAGGGTAACTTATGTTATTGAATATAATGCGTGATTAATCATATTAAATATAATACGAGATTAATCATATTGAACATAATAACTAATAACCTTTTTATCTTATATATTTCAGCTATGACTACTACAAGCACACAAAACACATTCTCAATCCGGTCTGTTCTCGAGAAGGAGAAGCTGACTGGAACGAACTTCCTGACATGGTCAAGGAACTTGAGGCTGGTCCTCAAGCAGGAGAAGAAGGATTATGTCCTTCGTGATCCTCTCCTCGAGAGGCCTGCTAACAATGCCGCCAGGACTCTGCATAATGCTTGGGAAAAGCATTCGTCAGATGAAAATGATGTGTATTGCCTTATGTTGGCGACAATGACTGGTGAGCTGCAAATGCAGTTCGAGAGTGTGTTGTCACCAATTGAGATAATGGCAAGCCTGAAATCGCTTTTTCAGGAGCAAGCAAGGACTGAGAGGTTTCAGACTGTTAAGAACCTCTTAGACTGTAAGTTGGCTGCGAATGCGGCAGTGAGTCCTCATGTCTTGAAGATGATGGGTTATCTCGATCATCTTCAGAAACTCGACTGTCCTATCAGCCAAGAACTTGCCTGCGACATCATTCTGCAGTCATTACCTGCAAGCTATGATCAGTTCATTCTGAACTTTAACATGCATGGCTTGAGTAAGACATTGCCTGAGCTTCACGGAATGCTCAAGACTGCAGAGCCCAACTTGAGGAAAACCGCCAAGGACCCCAATGTGCTTATGGTGCAAAAGGGCAAGGGGTTTAAGAAATCCTCTGCTAAGGATAAGGGAAAGGCCAAGGCTGTCCAAGTCGCGGACAAGGACACGCCAAAGCCCAAGCCCAAGTCCAAGGCTGGGCCAACTGACATATGCAGGTTCTGTAAAGAACCAGGGCATTGGAGGAGAGAATGTAAGAAATTCCAAGAAGGTCTAAAGGAATTGAAGAAGAAGACTCTCGAGACTTCTTCGACAGGTATTTTTGTTATAGAAGTTAATACAACTACTTCTGATAATACCTCATGGGTTATGGATACTGGTTGTGGGGCTCATATTTGTACTAATATGCAGGCACTCAGCAACAGTAGAAGGCTGAAGCAAGGACAAGTGGAGCTACGAGTTGGGAATGGAGCGAAAGTTCCAGCACTAGCTGTAGGCACATACTTGTTGTCTTTACCTTCGGGATTGATTTTAGAACTCAATAATTGTTATTTTGTACCTGCTATAAGCAGGAATATTATTTCAATTTCTTTGTTGGATTTGGAAGGTTATGATTTTTCAGTTAAGAATAAATTATGTTCCTTCAATCGCAACAATTTGTTCTATGGTTCTGCCCCTCTTACGAATGGGCTTTACATACTCGATCAATCCGCGCCAGTTTATAACATTAATACCAAACGGTTCAAACCTAATGAGGAGAACCGAACGTTTCTATGGCATTGTCGTTTAGGGCACATCAGCGAGAAACGCATCAAGAGGCTCCATTCGAATGGACTTCTTGGCTCATTTGACTTTGAGTCATGTGAGAAATGCGAATCCTGCATAATGGGCAAAATGACGCGGGCCCCCTTTAATAAACCTAACGAGAGGGCCAATGACTTATTGGGCCTGATACACACTGACGTGTGTGGCCCAATGTCCACAAATGCAAGAGGAAACTATCAGTACTTCATTACCTTCACTGATGATTTCAGTAGGTATGGATATGTTTATTTAATGAAACATAAGTCTGAATCTTTTGAGAAGTTCAGAGAATTCCAAAATGAAGTACATAACCAACTTGGTAAAAGCATTAAGGCTCTTCGGTCCGACCGAGGAGGAGAATACTTAAGCCAAGAATTCAGTGATCATCTAAGAGAGTGTGGGATCGTATCCCAACTCACTCCTCCCGGAACACCTCAATGGAATGGTGTGTCTGAGAGGAGAAATCGGACCTTATTGAATATGGTTCGATCTATGATGAGTCACACAGACCTTCCAATATCCCTTTGGGGATATGCTCTGCTAACAGCAGTGTTCACTCTAAATAAAGAGCCATCGAAAGCAGTAGCAAAGACACCATATGAATTATGGACTGGAGAAGCTCCAGTGCTGTCTTATCTCAGAATTTGGGGTTGTGAAGCCTATGTCAAGAGATTGATCTCAGACAAGCTTACACCAAAATCTGACAAATGCTACTTCATTGGTTATCCACGGGAAACCAAGGCTTATTACTTCTATCTACGTTCCGAGAACAAGATCTTTGTTGCCCGGGATTGTAACTTTCTTGAGAGGGAGTTTCTCTCTAAGAAAGACAGTAGGAGTAAGGTACTGCTTGAAGAAATTCAAGATGAACAGGATACTGCTCAACCTAATGAGGAAGAGCAGCAGGAGGACCTACAAGAAATTGTAGAGCCTGAACCTGTAGTACCTGAAGTTCGAAGATCCGGGAGGATCCGTCACGAACCCGAGAGATATCAAGGATTCCTCGTGACTGACTGTCATGATCTTCTGATCATTGATGGTGATGAACCATCGAACTTCAATCAAGCCATGATGGGCCCAGATTCCTCAAAGTGGCGCAAGGCCACTGATTCCGAAATGGACTCCATGTCGGTCAACCAAGTGTTTTCGTTGGTTGACTTACCCGCTGGTGTAAAAGCCATCGAGTGCAAATGGATCTTCAAGAAGAAGATTGACGTGGATGGAAATGTCCAGATTTACAAAGCCAGGTTGGTGGAAAAAGGTTTCAGACAAGTTCACGGTGTGGATTACGATGAAACCTATTCACCAGTGGCTATGATGAAATCTATTCGGATTCTACTAGCAACTGCAGCTTTTCATGATTATGAAATTTGGCAGATGGACGTGAAAACCGCCTTCCTGAATGGTATTCTGGAAGAGGATGTGTATATGACACAACCTGACGGTTACATAGATTCAAAGAATGCTGGGAAAGTATGCAAGCTTCATAAATCCATTTATGGATTGAAGCAAGCATCGAGGAGCTGGAATCTTCGTTTTGATGAAGCGATCAAGCAATTTGACTTCATCAGAAACGAAGAAGAACAATGCGTGTATAAGAAAACTAGTGGGAGCAAGATAGTATTTCTTATTCTGTATGTCGATGACATACTGCTTCTCGGAAACGACATTCCAATGCTGAAGTCCGTAAAGGACTGGCTTGGAAGTTGTTTTTCCATGAAAGACATGGGTGAAGCCGCATACGTTCTTGGAATCAGGATCTACCGGGATAGATCTAGAAGGCTGATAGGCTTGTGTCAAGATTCATACATTGACAAAGTCCTGCAAAGATTCAGCATGAAGGATTCCAAGAAGGGCTTCACGCCAATGGTACATGGCACAACGCTAAGCAAGAAGCAGAGCCCTACGACGGCTGCTGAGCTTGAGCGCATGAAGAATATTCCTTATGCATCTGCAATAGGATCTATCATGTATGCCATGATATGTACTCGTCCTGATGTTGCTTATGCATTGAGCATGACGAGTAGATACCAGTCAAATCCAGGTGAAAACCATTGGATTGCCGTAAAGAATATCTTGAAGTATCTAAGACATACTAAGGATAAGTTCTTAGTGTACGGTGGAAGTGATGTGCTTAAAGTCAGTGGATTCACGGACGCAAGTTTCCAGACAGACCAAGATGATTTCCGGTCACAGTCCGGTTATATCTTTTGTCTGAATGGCGGTGCAATCAGTTGGAGAAGCTCCAAGCAAGACACCGTTGCTGATTCCACTACAGAAGCTGAATATATCGCCGCCTCAGAAGCTGCGAATGAAGCTGTTTGGATACGAAAGTTCATTATTGAACTAGGTGTGATACCAGATGCGGCTGAGCCTCTGGCACTGTTTTGTGACAACAATGGTGCTATAGCTCAGGCAAAGGAACCAAGATCACACCAGAAATCCAAGCATGTTCTAAGAAGATTTCACTTGATACGTGACATCATTAATAGAAAGGAAGTCAAGATCAGCCGAGTTCAGACAGATGATAACGTCGCTGATCCGTTGACAAAGCCACTCCCAAGGCCTAAGCTCGAGTTTCTGACTGAAGCTGTAGGCATTAGATGTTGGAATTGTGTCCAGTAATCTCGGTACTGTCTCTAGAAAGTAAGAGTATGTCAATGATCAGACATAAGTCATATAATACTGGGGGTCATGATGGCTTGCTAGAGTCCGCTCATGATCTATAAGTCTTGGACTTATTGCCTTTATTATATGATCCCATATGGGTCACACGCCTAAGCTAACAGGAAAATGTGTAGGAACGGTTTAGCAGAAGTACGGTAAAAGTGCTAGGCATTTACTGTACTTAGAGAGAATAAAACGGTTTAGCTACTCTGTGTCGATCGATACACAAGGTGTGTCGGTCGACACAGTGCGCGAATGCCGTCGAGTTAATTGGTGTTTGGGCCAAATGGCCCAAACGGAATCGGACAAGTTTTATAAGGTAAAACTCGAGTTTCTGAACAATTAACCCTAACACTCCAGCCGAAAACTCTCTCTCTCTCTGCGCCGAGTTCCTCAGTGGCCTAGCAGCCTTCTTCCTGATTGGTGTGCGTGTGTGAACCTCTGGAGGAGTTATCTCTCGGTGGCTCTCTGATCTCTGACCATACCATCCCTTTCCGCTGCACAAACATGTATAAGGTGAGATCATGAATTGTTTCTATTCGAGAAGAACCTAGATCAGCATGTTTAGGATAATCTGAATCTGGAATTGAATCAGGATTCAACTAAACAATCCTTTCAGTGGTATCAGAGCTATTGGTTCTGGTTTTTCTTGTTTAGATTCTTGTTTAGGATTGTTTTTCTTGTTTAAAAGTGTTTTGAATCAACTACTGATAAGAGAAAACATTTAAGTAACAAGAATTGAAATCTAAACACATGAAAAATCGCATGATCAAACTATATTGATTTGGTATGCGATCTGATCCGAGAGAATGAGAATCGGCTGGGATTGCATGTATCGATCGATACGATCGCATGGATCGGTCGATACAATTCGAAGATCGCATGGATCGATCGATACGATCACATGGATCGGTCGATACAGTCTATCGGCTAACCCTGTTAACGCGTGAAAGCATCAATCGATGCAGGATCGATGCAGGTTCGATATTGGTGCATCGACCGATGCGGTTGGTGCACATCGATCGACACGGTTAGGGTTTTGGCTCGGTTCAGTGCATGCGTGAGAGCATCGATCGATACAGGATCGATGCACGATCGATGCAGGATCGATGCTGAGAGCATCGACCGATGTGGTTGATGGATCGATCGACACGGTTGGTTCATCGATCGACATGGTTGGTTTAAGGCTCGGTTTAATTTTTGATTAAAATTAATTCGTCCTGGTTTAATAAACAGATTTAATAATTTTATTAAGTCTGGTTAAACCGGGACAAGAAATCCAATGTCGAAAGAATTATTGGATTTAGTGCCTAAACCAGGATTTTCTAATTTGATTTGGTTGGACCAAATAAATTGAGAAAATCCGGTTTAGTAAATAACCGGTTGACAATTGTGGTCATCGTAGTAATTAAAATTTGGTTAGACCAATTTTAATGAACCAGACCGGTTATGTCATTTAATTGGACAATTGGGTCATGTCTTGGACATGGACCAATTTTTGGGCCTCGGGCCAAGAAGTTAAAACAATTGGGCCAATTATTTGAGTCTTTCTTCAGATTAATTTAAAATTTATTTTATAAAAATATAAAGTCGATTTTAAATTAAAGTTTCCGATATTTTGAAATTAGAAAGTTTCTTATTTTATAGAAGTTTCTAGATTTGCATGATTCGGATTTTAAGAAATTTCTAAAGTTAGAAAGTTTCCGGTTTTAGAAAGTTTCCAATTTTAGAAAGTTTCCAAAAATAGTAGGTTTTCTAAAATGGAAAGTTTCCCGAAATAGTAATCTTCTATTTTGGGAATGAAATTTTAAATAAACCTACGAACCTCAAACAATATCAAGCGTTGGATGTCTTGTCCAGGCTATGTCAGCTGTTGAAGCCCATTCAATCGTATTCATGGCCTTACAGTGTGAGGGTGTCTGCTTTTGCGTGGGTAAGACGGTTTGTGATTCATAAATGTCATTGGGAGTCCCAGACATTAATGATTACATGACTGTATAGTCTGGTTTTCTTGACTGGGCCATCGGGAGTCCCGGGCCTTGAGACATCAGAGTGGATTGGGCCTCGGGCCCAGATTCACAACCAAGAGTTATATCACGGATATAATTAGCCGATATAGGGCTTACCGATATAAGCTATGGTTGGGTGACGGCCAGTGGCCCACTTTAATCTTAGTTATATGTGGATCTTGGAATCATTATATTCTATTGAGGGTAACTGATGTTATTGAATATAATGCATGATTAATCATATTAAATTTAATACGAGATTAATCATATTGAACATATTAACTAAAATCCTTTTATCTTAATTTTCAGTTATGACTAGCACAAACAATCAAAACACTTTCTCGATCCGGTCTGTCCTTGAGATGGACAAGCTGAACGGATCAAATTTCTTGACTTGGTCGCGGAACCTGAGGCTAGTTCTCAGACAGGAGAGAAAGGACTATGTCCTTGAGAGAGCTCTCCCCGTGAGGATCGGGTCCAATGCTTCTCATGCAGTATATGATGCTTGGAATAAGCATTATAATGATGCGGTAGATGTGCGTGGTCTGATATTGGCTACCATGGACTCAGACTTGCGAAAGCAATATGAGAACATGGAGTCGCCAATAGAGATGATCAGCAGCCTGAAATTGAAATTTCAGGAGCAGATAAGGGTGGAGAGATACCAGTTGGTTAAGTCTCTCACTAGCTGCAAGCTACCAAATGATCATCCAGTGAGTCCTCATGTCAGTAAAATGATGGGTTACATTGATAACCTGAGGAAACTGGATTATCCAGTTAGCCAAGAGTTGGCAACTGAGATCATTCTGCAGTCACTGCCGTCAAGCTATGATAAGTTCAGAAGGAACTATATCAAGAAAGGCTTAACGAAGACGCTGACTGAACTGCATGATATGCTCAAGACAGTTGAGCCAAACGTGAAGAGTACCCTGTACAATCTCATAAATGAGAAGGGTAGGTTTACTAAACCTAATGCTGACAAGGGTGAAGACAAAGTTGTCCAGATTTTGAATCATGGCAAGCGTGTGTCTTCTGAGCCCGAGTCAGATACCTCTTGCGTTGGTAAGTGCTGCTACTGTAAGGAGACAGGGCATTGGAAGAGAAATTGCATTAAATTCATGGAAGATGATGAGGAATTGAAGTTGATGTATGAGACTACTTCCTCAGGTATTCATGTTATTACTTAAAGTTCTACCTTAAAGGTATTGAATACTGGTTGTGGCACTGATATTTGTGATAATATGCAGAGCCTAAGCAACAGTAAAACGTCCTTAAGGGTATTAGATACTGGTTGTGGCACTGATATTTGTGATAATATGCAGAGCCTAAGCAACAGTAGAACGTTGAAGGAAGGGCAAGTAAAACTACATGTCTGGAAGGAGCTTGGGATGCTGCCTCAGCCGTAGGGTTTTCACTTATAGATCCCTTTTAGGCTTGGTTTTGTATTAAGTAATTGCTACAATGTACCTGCTTTAAGCAGAATTGTCTTTCATTTTCTTGTAAGAATTTGAATGTTTTTCATTTTGATAAAAGACAAGTTTTGTTCTTTTGATCTTAATGAAATATTAATTGTAGCACCCTATTCATGGAATGGGTTTTATATCTTAAACCAAAGAGTGCCTAAATGTAACATAAATACCGAATTGGTTTAAATCTGATGAATTAAACCTGATTTTCCTTGGCATAAAAGTCTTGGTCACATAGAGTAAGTCAGATTCAGAAATCCCATAGTCATGGACTGTTGGGCTCATTTGATAAAATGTCTTATGAGACTTGAATTCTGTTTACTAGACCAAAAAGTTAAGGGCCTATCTTAGCCGAGCTAGAGAAAGGCCCAAAGGCTTATTGGACCTGGAACATACTGATGTATGTGGCCCAATGAGCAGTAATGCCAGAGAAAATTTCCTGTACTTCATTGTCTCTACTGATTACTTCAGTGAGTGTGACTGTGTTCATTTGATGAGACACAAGTCGGAATTCTTTGACATGGTCGAAAGAGTTCCAGAATGAAGTATAGGATCTAAGTGACAAAAGTATTAAGACTCTGGATTAAATCACGAGTGAGAATACTTAAGTCATTGATTGTGTGATTATCTTAATGAGTGTGAAATCGTTTCACAGCTCATTTCTCCTGAAAACCTGAAGGTGTTTCTGTGAGAAAGAATCAGATCTTATTAGAAATGATTAAAGATGAGTCACACGAATCTTCCATGATATTATTTAAGAATAACGCTCTAAAATATCTAAGTTTACGCTGAAATAGTTCCACAAATATCAGTTGAAAGACACCACGTTAATGTGGATTGAAATCGATCCAAATTTGTCTTTACTGAGTATTTGTAGTTGTGCTACTTCGCTGGTTGTCCTAGAGAAACTAAGGCTTGTTACTTTTACGTCCAATCTGTTTTCTAAGAAGGGAAGTTATTTTCCAAGAAGAACAGTGGGAGTAAAAGCATAACTCGAAGTTTTCTTAGGGAAACCAAGGCTCGGTACTTTTACGACCATTCTGTTTTCTAAGAAGGGAAATTACTTTCCAAGAAGAACAGTGGGAGTAAAAAGTATTTTTTTTTACGACCATTCTGTTTTCTAAGAAGGGAAGTTACTTCCCAAGAAGAACAGTGGGAGTAAAAGTACAATTCGAAGAAATTCGAGAAATACAGGAGGCTGCTTAACCTATTGAGGGAGAGCAGCGGAAGGATTTACAGATTTCTGTAGAATCTACACCTGTGGAGCCTGAAGTTCGCAGATATGAAAGAATCAGTCACTAATCCGAGAGTGAATTCTCGTCATTAGTTCAGCCTGATGATCATTGAATGTTCGCATGATCTGATGATCATTGAAAGCGACGAATCTGCGAAATCCTAGGAAGCGAAAGTGAGCCCAGACTCCGAAGAATTACATTTTGTGTAAGTTGGCTTCATCGATCCATTCATGGATGGAAGCAAACATATCGGAGTTGGAATCTTCGTTCTGTTGAAGTAGTCAAGGTTTTGCCTTGAACAGGAACGAAGCGGAACTGTGTGTTTACTAATAGATTAGTGGGAGCGATATTGCATTTCTCAAAGTGTATGTCGATGACATACTGATTCTCGGATATAACGTCCCAACGCTGTAGTCGGTAAAGGACTAGCTTGGGAGTTGGTTTAATGATTGACATGGGTAAAGCCACGTAGTTCTTGGATTTTGGATCTAAAGATAGAGATCCAAAAGAGCTGGTAGGACAAAGTCAGGATTCTTAAATTGACAAAGTCCTACACATTTTGAGCAATCCAAGAAGGGTTTTATGCCAATGTCACATGGCATTAAGTTAAGCAAGATACAGTATCCTACGATAACTGCTGAGCTTAAATGCATGGATAAGATTCCATATGCGTCGACAATTGGATCTATCATGTATGCCATGAAACGTACTTGTTTGATGTTGCTTTAATGTTAAGCAAGACAAGTAAAGACCAGTCAAATCCAGCAAAGAAACACTGGATTGCCGTAAAGAATATCCTAAAGTATTTGAGGAATACTAAGGATAAATTCTTGAGTTACGGAGAAAGTGAGGTGCTACAAGTCGATAGAGTCTGAAAGGCAAGTTTCCAATAGACAAAGATGATTTTCGATCACAGTCCGGTTATATCTTGTGTCTATCTGGCGGTGCAAGGCACTGTTGCTGACTCCATGACTTAAGCTGAACATTTCGCTACTTGGGAAGTGGCGAAAGAGGTTGTTTGGAAAGAAGAGTTCGTCACTGAACTTGATGTGATTTCCAGCATAGATGAGACTAGCTGCACATCAGATGTCCGAACACCTTGAGGATAGGTATAACCTATTCCGTGAGATAAATGACAGAGAAGTTAAGTAGATCAGCAAGTTTCAACGAATGAGAACGTTGCTAATCTATTAACGAAGCCACTCCTTAGGCCTAAGCGCGAGTCGCGGACTGTTGCTGTAGGATAAGTGAAATTAAGATAAAGTCTCAATTTCAGTGGGAGTTATTAAAGGGCTTTATTTAGTTATTGGATATGTTCTTGAAATAACATTTAAGATGTTTAATGAAATTATTATTTCAAGATTATTTTAACTGTGATGAAATAATCGTTCCAAAGTGATATAAACCATTTTATAGGTCATCGAAGTAAATGACTTGATCTTGAGTCATCGAAGTCATTTAGCTTGATCATGAGACCCTATATTTGATAAATGTTTTATATCATCCTGTCCCTAGTCGAAGGTTGTTGAAATTGGAACACCAACAACCGTGTGAGACTGGATTGGTACGTGACTTATGAAAAAGTCTCAGTGTGTCATAGATGCGCGGCATCAAAGTCAGTACATAGGTGTATGTTTGGGAACATACGACCGGACAAGACCCGCTTATAAGAACTCTTCAGGATATTTATATCTGTGTCATAAGAGATTCTTACTACGACTATAGAGTATAGTCCTTAGACCTGAGTTCGCATGCATGTGACTGCACATGGACTGATGCACTTTGATCATTGTCTAACGCTATCGTTCTGCGATAGTTATAAGGACCTTGTTTGGGTGTATTATGAAATGAGTAGTTTACAGTGATGGAACAAGACGGGATTTGTCCCTCCAATATAAATGGAGTGAATATCTCTAGGCCAATCGGAGATTTGAATACTGGAAAATGCATGGCCATGCTCAAACGGACTGTCCCGAGTCGTTTGGATTGTCAGTATCGAATCAGAGTCCGATGAACAAGATTAGGCTTTATAAGGATGACACCAATCTTGCCTTATGACTAATCGAGATATTGTGACAAAAGGATTATGAATACAGAGATTCCAGTACAAGTGGGAGATTGTTGGAATTGTGTCCAGTAATCTCGGTACTGTCTCTAGAAAGTAAGAGTATGTCAATGATCAGACATAAGTCATATAATACTGGGGGTCATGATGGCTTGCTAGAGTCCGCTCATGATCTATAAGTCTTGGACTTATTGCCTTTATTATATGATCCCATATGGGTCACACGCCTAAGCTAACAGGAAAATGTGTAGGAACGGTTTAGCAGAAGTACGGTAAAAGTGCTAGGCATTTACTGTACTTAGAGAGAATAAATGGGTTTAGTCACTGTGTGTCGATCGATGCACAAGGTGTGTCGATCGACACAGTGCGAGAACGCCGTCGAGTTAATTGGTTTTTGGGCCAAAGGCCCAAAAGGAACTGGACAAGTTTTATAAATAAAACTTGAGACGAGTTCAGGCAATTAACCCTAGCCCCAGCCGCGAGCCTCCTCTCTCTCTGCGCCGATTTCCCGTGTGGTCTAGCAGCCTCTCTTCCTGCTTGGTGTGCGTGTGTGAACCTCTGGAGGAGTTATCACTCGGTGGCTCTCTGATCTCTGACCATACCATCCCTTTCCGCTGCATAAACAGGTATAAGGTGAGATCAACAATTGTTTCTAATCAAGAGAACCTAGATCCGCATGTTTAGGATAATCTGAATCAGAGAATTGAATCAGGATTCGAATAAACATTCCTTCAAGGGTCGTATAAGTTAAACGGATTGAACCTGTGTGTGTGCCGCTAGGTTGCTAGAACTGTTGATTGGTGCATTCATATAGTTGATATATGACGGAACGGTATACGCATATATGCATATTAAAGAAACGGTATTAAATGAACATATATGCGGGAAGTAAGGTCAACTTAAAAGACGGAATTAAACTTAATCAATGTGTAACGCATGGGATGGTATCGGGATTAAATATATGAACGGTTAAGAAAATATAAATGGTGTGAGTAACTAAATGAGATGTCGGAAACTGAGCAAGCTGCTAGTTCTAGACCGACAGATCGAGGAAAGAGTAAAAGTTATATAAGAATGAACTATCGAGATAAGGGTAAAGTGTGTGACGAGCCGACTACGGGTTAGCAATCCGCTAACCCAAGGTAGCGTATAAGAATGAATAAAAGACTTAGAAACCCCAATAGGTCTGCTTGCGTGGTGTTTATTTTGTGGTATTGTTTTGTGCTTTTTGTTGTGTTGTTTTGTGCAGGCCTATTAGATCGTCTCGGTGACGAGCCGAGCGATCGTTGTGGACACTTAACTCGGGCGCGGAGCCGGTTAAGTTTGTAACCGCCGACTAGGTACGGAGCCGGGTCAGGGTAGTCCTAAGCAAGTCTAACATTTCTATGCGGACACTTCTAACCCGGACGAGTGGTGTAGCCCTTAACCCAAGCCTAGAAAATAACTCCGCTCTAATACCAACTTGACAAGGCCTATCCCGGCCATAGGACCGGTAAGGTTTGCCACTACTTAACCATTTCAACTTGAGGTTCGTTTGTGAACCTCAAGCCCATTATTTTCATACTTAAACAATTCTATCTCATTTATTCATTCATTTCAATTCATATATTAGTCAAAGGCAAAATAGACATTTTATTAAATAAGCAAAGGTACCAAATACAATGTAGTTTCAATCGCATTATGGTAAAGTATTCGGTCCTAAACAATGTCTATCAAATTAATCACCACTCGCCCCAAGTCTTGTCCGCGCCTAAGTCTGATCATCATCGTGATCACCTGAAAGCCAAAACATGTTCATGAGATTTCCATATTCGTTTATATCAATTTTTATGCAACCTAGCAATTCACATTACTATATGATCCCATGAATTCATATTATACAACAATCCTAAAACCGTGCTAAGTATCCAATCAAAAGTCGCTTATTCCCGTTACACATTTTTGGAACCGCAACCGCAACTCGGCTCACGGACGTGAGCGTGTGGCCGCGCGTTCTCGTCACACGGCTCGTGGTCGGATGCGTGGACTTACGATCGTCGCGCTTTGTTCACGGTCTTCCGAGTATCCGCACGCGGGTAGCCTTACGGTCATACGCGTACCGGGACGGACGTACCGATCTATCGCGTGCTTGACCTTACGGTTTGACGCATGATCGTGCGGCTATGCGCTACATCAACGAGGAACGATCCGCGGAACATCGCACGGTCGGTCTGCGGTCCAGTCGTGTACCCGCGAACAGACGCGACTTATCGTACGAACGGACGCGATCATTACCGCGGACGGTTACGATCGTTCCTTCGGTCCGTACGTGTGACCGCGGCCAGCGATCGCTTTCTACAGTCTGTGGACTATCCGAGATCATGCGCATCATGTACTGGCATTTTGACGAGCGGTTAAGTCTAGCGTTCCACGGCCATTTCCCTCGGTCCGTTTTCACGCTTAGGCCGATCATACTTTGGCTTCTCGGTTCTCGGCTTACCGTCCTCTTGACGATCCATTGAACCGTTCGAAGCAGTAACGATCCCTTGGGCCATCCTAGCGCTTGGAACCGTGACTAACCATCTAGCCAACCGCCCACGACCAAGACCTTATGGCCGGTCGTGTAACAAGCATATAGCGTCTATTCAAAACAAGAGGAGAAGAGAGTTTTCCGGCCATAGACAACCGGCCGTAGCCGCTTGGGTTTTGGCCAAGACCGAAAGGACATGAACCGGACTCTAACCTTAGATGTGGTCGTGGTCTTGCCATGGGTAGTTGATGCCTCTCCAGCCATCTTTCCTTCCCTTCCTTGCGCTTTAAACCACCAACAAAACCTTCTTAAACCGCCGTCCTTCTCTCTCAAGATTCCGGCTTCTTTCTCTCTCTAAAACTCTCGCTTTTGGCCTTTGCCTTTGTGGAGAATTTCTGGATATTTTCCCTTGTGGGGGCGTGGGCGAAAATGACCAAGGGAAGGCCAATTTATAGGCTCTTCCATGCGCCAACTTCTTTGGGAAAATGGGTGTGAGTTGATGACCGAATGGGTGCAACTCTCACTTGTGCCCATTCGCTTGGTAACCGCTTGGTCAGCTAGTGTCACTAGCTGACCAGCTGGCCCAAGAGCTTAACACTCCGGCCAGCTGAGCTGAGCTGGTTGCCAGCTGACCTAGCTGACCAGCTGGACTGTTCAGCTCAGCTGAGCTGACTTCCTTACTTCCACACTTGGCTGAGCTCCTTCCAGCTGAGTCTCAGCCTTACACGCCTATGGAACGCTTTGTTTTAGTCTCTCCGGACTTCCCGTTCATGTTTCTGGTTCCATGGCCTGTCCAATCTTCCTTAGGCCGGTCGGGGGATATTACAAGTCTCCCCCCCTTGAAATGGATTCGTCCCCGAATCCGCATCAAGGTTTTTGTACCACTCTGGATAGTCGGCCTTCACCCTATTCTCGGTTTCCCAAGTATTCTACTTGATTCCATTGTGGATCCATTCCACTTTGACCATTTGCACCACCTTCTTTCGGGTTGCTTTTTCCATCCTGTCTAGGATTCGGAGTGGCCGGATTTCGATGGTCAAGTTTGGCCTAAGTTCCCTTGGGATCTCAGGTTCAACTATGTCTTGATCCCCTAAGCATTTGCGCAACTGTGAGACATGGAACACATTGTGAAATGCGTCCATCTCACTTGGAAAATCCAACTTATAGGCGACCGCCCCAACCCGTTCAATGATTCGGAACGGTCCCAAATATCTAGGATCAAGCTTGCCACGCTTGGAAACCCTGGCCCGACCCTTGAAAGTGATCATCTTCAAGTAGACTTGGTCGCCTACTGTAGGATTATATGTGTGTTCATGGTTCAATTAACAGATTGCAACCTAGCACATATAACTCAGATCTAGGTTCTTGCAGAACGAATCACAAAACCAAACCTGATCATTACCTTTCAGATTGCAGCGGATTGATGGATGGTAATGATGAGATCAGCTAGAACAGATCAGATGCCTGTTCCTCCTTCAGTATCCACACTCTTACAAGCCGGGATGGTTGCTAGACCAAAGCAATGGATTGATCAGAGAGAGAAGAGAGACGGCTCAGGTTTTAGGTCGCAGACTGTTCGAGTCGAAATTATAAGACAACTCATATAAATATCGACTCTGTCATAAACCTAAACCGATGTCTCGGTTTCGCAACTGTGTCGACCGACACATACACTTGTGTCGATCGACACAAGTCATTTGTCTCGATATGGGCCCAAGTGATTAAACTAACGGCCCAACTCTCTGCACAAATACAGTAAATGCCTTGCATCTTACCGTATTCATTCCATGTTAACTTTCCCGTTAGCTATGGTGTGTGACCCTTTGGGATCATACAATACTGGTAATAAGTCCTAAACTTATAGATCAAGAGCGGACTCTAGCAAGTCATCATGATCACCCAGTATTTATGACTTATGTCTGATCTCGACATTTATCATACTTTCTAGAGATAGTACGGTAGATTTCAGGACATTCCCAACAATCTCCCACTTGTACTGGAATCCTACAAAGGACATTCCCAACAATCTTCCGATTGTACTGGAATCCTACATTCCCTAGTCCTTTTGTCTTAATTTCTCGATCTGGCATAAGGCAAGATGCGTGTCATCCTTATATAGCCAGACCATGTTTATCGGACCAGATTTGATACTGACAATGCAAACGACTTGGGCAAGTCCGTTTGGGAATGGCCATTCTCTTACCAGCTATCAAATCTCCGATTGGCCTAGAGATATTACCTCCGTTAAACGGCAGGGACAAATCCCATCTTGTTCCATCACTATGAACTACATACTTCATAATACACCCAACCAAGGTCCTTATAGCTCCCAGTTACGAAACAGCGTTAGACAATGATCAAAGCGCATTACTCCATGTGCAGCCACATGCATGCGAACTCAGGTCTAGGGACTATACTCTATAGTCGTATATGAGAACCTCTCATGACACAGATATTAATATCTTGTAGAGTTCTCATCAGCGGGCCATGTCCGGTCATATGCTCCCCTACATATACCTATGTGTCGACTTTGATGCCGCGCATCTATGACCCCTCGAAACTTGGTCATAAGTCTCAACACAATCTAGTCTCAAGTGGTTGTTGGTGTTCCAATTTCAACAACCTTCGACTATGGACACTATGATTTATGTCATTTCGTTAAATATGGGGTTTCAGGATCAAGTCTACTCATGTACTTCGATGGCCCATATATAATGACATGAATCATTTTGGAACGATTATTTATATCACAGTTAAAATAATCCAGAAATCATTAGATTTCATAAACATAAAATATTATGTTTACATGAACCTTTCAAAACAACTAAGTAAAGCCCTTTACAAACTCCCACTGAAATTAAGACTACATCTTAATTTCACTCATCCTACAGCTACAGTCCGCGACTCGTGCTTAGGCATAAGGAGTGGCTTCGTTAATAGATTAGCAACGTTCTCATTCGATGAAACTTGCTTATCTACTTAACACCTCTGTCATTTATCTCAAGGAATAGGTTATACCTATCCTCAAGGTGTTTGGACCTCTGATGTGCAGCTAGCCTCATCTATGCTGTGAATCACATCAAGTTCAGTGATGAACTCTTCTATCCAAACAACCTCTTTCGCCGCTTCTCAAGCTGCGAAATGTTCAGCTTAAGTCATGGAGTCAGCAACAGTGCCTTGCACCGCCAGTTAGACACAAGATATAGCCGGACTGTGACCAGGAATTATCTTTGTCTATTGGAAACTTGCCTTTCAGACTCTATCGACTTGTAGCACCTCACTTTCTCCGTAAATCAAGAACTTATCCTAAGTATTCCTCAAATACTTCAGAATATTCTTTACGGCAATCCAGTGATTCTTTGCTGGATTTGACTGGTCTTTACTTGTCTTGCTTAGCATTAAAGCAACATCAAAACAAGTATGTATCATGGCATACATGATAGATCCAATTGCCGTCGCATATGGAATCCTATCCATGCATTCAAGCTCAGCAGATATCGCAGGACACTGTATCTTGCTTAATGAATTGCCATGTGACATTGGCATAAAACCCTTCTTGGATTGCTGATTACGTGTAGGACTTTGTCAATTTAAGAATCCTGACTTTGTCCTACCAGCTCTTTTGGATCTCTATCTTTAGATCCAAAATCCAAGAACTACGTGGCTTTACCCATGTCAACCATAAAACCAACTCCCAAACCAGTCCTTTACCGACTGCAGCATTGGGACGTTATATTCGAGAATCAGTATGTCATCGACATACACTATGAGAAATGCAATATTGCTCCCACTTATCTTTTAGTAAACGCATAGTTCCACTTCGTTCCTGTTCAAGTCAAAACCTTGACTACTTTAACAGAACGAAGATTCCAACTCCGATATGTTTGCTTCCATCCATGAATGGATCGATGAAGCTAACTTACACACAGTGTAATTTTTCGGAGTCCGGGCTTACTTTCGCTTCTTTGAATTTCGCAGGTTCGTCGCTTTCAATGATCATCAGATCATGCGAACTTTCAATGATCATCAGGTTCAACTAATGACGAGAAATCACTCTCGGATTAGTGATTGATTCATTTTTATCTGCGAACTTCAGGCTCTACAGGTGTAGATTCTACAGAAATCTGTAAATCCATCCGTTGCTCTCCCTCAACAGGTTGAGCAGTCTCCTGTATTTCTCGAATTTCTTCGAGTTATACTTTTACTCCCACTGTTCTTCTTGGAAAGTAACTTCCCTTCTTAGAAAACAGAATGGACGTAAAAGTAACAAGCCTTGGTTTCCCTAGGACAACCAGCGAAGTAGCACAACTACAAATACTCAGTAAAGACGAATTTGGATCGATTCCAATCCACATTTACGTGGTGTCTTTCAACTGATATTGGTGGAACTATTTCAGCGTAAACTTAGATATTTCTTGAGCGCTATTTTAGAGAATATCATGGAAGATTCGTGTGACTCATCTTTAATCATTTCTTATAAGATCTGATTCATTCTCACAGAAACACCTCTAGGTTTTCAGGAGAAATGAGCTGTGAAACGACTTCACACTCATTCAGATGATCACACAATCAATGACTTAAGTATTCTCACTCGTGATCTAATCCAGAGTCTTAATACTTCTGTCATTCAGATTCTATACTTCATTCTGGAACTCTTTCGACCATGTCAAAGAATTCCGACTTGTGTCTCAACAAATGAACACAGTCACACTCACTGAAGTAATCAGTAGAGACAATGAAGTACAGGAAATTTTCTCTGGCATTACTGCTCATCGGACCACATACATGAGTATGTTCAATCTCCAATAAGCCTTTGGGCCTTTCTCTAGCTCGGCTAAGATGGGCCCTTTGTCTTTTGGTCCAGTAAGCAGAATTCAAGTCTCATAAGATATCCATTCAAATGAGCCCAAAAGTCCATAACTATGGGGTTTCTGAATCCGACTTACTCTTTGACCAAAACATTTATGCCAAGAAAAATCAGGTTTAATTCATCAGATTTAAACCAATTCGGTATTTATGTTACATTTAGGCACTCTTTGGTTTAATATATAAAACCCATTCCTTGAATAGGGTGCTACAATTATCATTTCATTAAGATCAAAAGAACAAAACTTGTCTTTTATCAAAACGAAAAACATTCAAATTCTTAAGAGAAAATGAAAGACAACTCTGCTTAAAGCAGGTACATTGTAGCAATTACTTAATAAAACCAAGCCTCAAAGGCATCTACAAGTGAAAACCCTACGGCTGAGGCAGCATCCCAAGCTCCTTCCAGACACGCAGTTTCACTTGCCCTTCCTTCAACGTTCTACTGTTGCTCAGGCTCTGCATATTATAACAAATATCAGTGCCACAACCAGTATCCAATACCTTTAAGGTATAACTTGAAGTAATAACATGAATACCTGAGGAAGTAGTCTCATACATCGAATTCAACTCCTCATAATCTTCCATGAATTTAATGCAATCTCTTTTCCAATGCCCAGTCTCATTACAGTAGCAACACTTACCAACGTAAGAGGTATTTGACTCGGGCTCAGAAGACACACGCTTTCCATGATTCAAAATCTGGACAACTTTGTCTTCACCCTTGTCAGCATTAGGTTTAGTAAACCTACCCTTCTCATTCATGAGATTGTACAGGGTACTCTTCACGTTTGGCTCAACTGTCTTGAGCATATCATGCAGTTCAGTCAACGTCTTCGTTAAGCCTTTCTTGATATAGTCCCTTACGAACTTATCATAGCTTGACGGCAGTGACTGCAGAATGATATCAGTTGCCAATTCTTGGCTAACTGGATAATCCAGTTTCCTCAGGTTATCAATGTAACCCATCATTTTACTGATATGAGGACTTACTGGATGATCCATCGGTAGCTTGCAGCTAGTGAGAGATTTAACCAACTGGTATCTCTCCACTCTTACCTGCTCCTGAAATTTCAATTTCAGGCTGCTGATCATCTCTATTGGCGACTCCATGTTCTCATATTGCTTCCGCAAATCTGATTCCATGGTAGCCAATATCAGACCACGCACATCTACCGCATCATTATAATGCTTATTCCAAGCATTATATACTGCATGACTGGCTTTGGATCCGATCCTCTCGGGGAGAGCTTTCTCAAGGACATAGTCCTTTCTCTCATGCCTGAGGACTAGCCTCAGGTTCCGTGACCAAGTCAAGAAATTTGATCCGTTCAGTTTGTCCATCTCAAGGACAGACCGGATCGAGAAAGTGTTTTGATTGTTTGTGCTTGTCATAACTGAAATTTAGAGATAAATAGAGTTTTAGTTATTAAGTTCATAAAAGAGTAATCTTAACAACTTATAAGAAAACTCGCATTGTATTCAAAATTTCTTTGTTTAACCTCATAAGAATACAATGATTCCGAGACCCATGTTTAGCTAAATCCAAAGTGGGCCACTGGCCGTCACCCAGAATTAGCTTTACTTGGTAAGCATACACACAGCTAGTTATAAGCAATAACTCTCGGTTGTGAATTGGGCCCGAGGCCCAAATTCACCAGATGTCTCAAGGCCCGGGACTCCCGATGGCCCAATCAAGGAAACCAATCTCTTACAGCCAAATAATCACTAAAATCTGGGACTCCCAATGAAATTAGCGACTATATACTACTTTACTTATGCGAAAACAGACACCTCACACTGTAAGCCATATCTGTAATCAAATAAGCGTTAAGTAGCTGACAAGATTGGAAAGACATCCAAGCTTGATATTGTTTTTGAGGATTTTTAAGTTTTATTTCCAAAAATAGAAGATTACTATTTTGGGAAACTTTCTTATTTTAGAAACTTTCTAAATTTAGTAACTTACTAAAAATAGAAATTTCTAATTTAAATATTTCATTAAATATTTTGGGTTGGGTCACAAATTATAGGCCCAATTCTTGGCCCAAGGCCATAGAATTCCAGCTGGCCCAATAATTTGACATAACCGATCCGGTTTATTAATTCTGGTCCAAGACCAAATTAACTGTCAAAACCATCGGTTATTTACTAAACCAGACCAGCTCTAAATTATTTGGTCCAACCAAATCAAACTTAGACCAGCCTTCGGTTTAGGTTAAAATTCAATTTTATGAATTTCAATCCGGTTTAACCAGAAATAAAATTATTTCCAGCAAACCGCGATTTGGGTTAACCGCTTGAACCACCAATTAAATTGGATCGGTTCAGTTAAGTCCAAAACCGGGAAGAAACACCTTGTGTTTTAGCCAATTTTGACCTAACTTGCGGTTCTGGCTAAAGTAGACAATGAACCACAATCGGATTGATCGGTTCATTGTCTCGGTTTAGGGAAAGATGAACCACGAAGCTCGGCTGAACCGATTGGCTACTCGCGGATCATCTGCATCGCCTTCGTATCGATCGATATGAGTCTTTCATGTCGATCGATACTAGCGAGTATCAGCTCGGGTCAATCGGGTCATCAGGACCACGAGATGTCAATCGGATCGATCGATATCGACCGATACCTCGCTCCCTCGTCGATCGACACGGGCGACCAGATCGCACACCAATGGCTTTCAATCGGATTGATGCGATCTAATTCTTAGGTTTTCATGTTTTCTGATCAAATTTCTTAACCAAATTCGATTTTAAACAGTAAGAACAACCTAAATCAGATTCATAAAGCAAAAACCAATAACCTGGCTCTGATACCACTGTAGGATTATATGTGTGTTCATGGTTCAATTAACAGATTGCAACCTAGCACATATAACTCAGATCTAGGTTCTTGCAGAACGAATCACAAAACCAAACCTGATCATTACCTTTCATATTGCAGCGGATTGATGGATGGTAATGATGAGATCAGCTAGAACAGATCAGATGCCTGTTCCTCCTTCAGTATCCACACTCTTACAAGCCGGGATGGTTGCTAGACCAAAGCAATGGATTGATCAGAGAGAGAAGAGAGACGGCTCAGGTTTTAGGTCGCAGACTGTTCGAGTCGAAATTATAAGACAACTCATATAAATATCGACTCTGTCATAAACCTAAACCGATGTATCGGTTTCGCAACTGTGTCGACCGACACATACACTTGTGTCGATCGACACAAGTCATTTGTCTCGATATGGGCCCAAGTGTTAAACTAACGGCCCAACTCTCTGCACAAATACAGTAAATGCCTTGCATCTTACCGTATTCATTCCATGTTAACTTTCCCGTTAGCTATGGTGTGTGACCCTTTGGGATCATACAATACTGGTAATAAGTCCTAAACTTATAGATCAAGAGCGGACTCTAGCAAGTCATCATGATCACCCAGTATTTATGACTTATGTCTGATCTCGACATTTATCATACTTTCTAGAGATAGTACGGTAGATTTCAGGACATTCCCAACACCTACTTCGAAATCAAGGTCCTTCCTTCTCTTGTCTGCATAGCTCTTTTGACGGTCTTGAGCCTCTTTCATCTTGGCCTTGAGGAACCGGATTCGTTCCGTTGTTTCCTCTATTATGTCTGGTCCAACTATACTTGACTCTCCAACCTCAGTCCAGCACAGTGGAGTTCGACAAGGCCTCCCATACAAAGCCTCATAAGGCGACATTCCGATGCTTGTGTGATAACTGTTGTTATACGCAAACTCGGTCAAGGGTAGAAACGTCTCCCATGAATCGCCCCATTCCAGAACACACGCCCTTAGCATGTCTTCTAGGGTTTGTATGGTCCTTTCGGATTGACCGTCCGTCTGGGGATGGTAAGCCATACTCATGTTCACTCTCATTCCCAGGGCCTTTTGGAAGGCTTGCCAGAAATAAGAAGTAACCCGGCCGTCCCTGTCTAAAACTATACTTGATGGGATCCCATGAAGTCTCACGATCTCATCAATGTATAACTCAGCCAACTTCCCCACTCCGTACGCCTTCTTGATGGCCAAGAAGTGGGCGGATTTCGTGAGCCTATCTACCACAACCCAGATGGCATCTCGCCTGTTCCGGGTCGTAGGCAAACCGGTCACAAAGTGCATAGCTATGTTATCCCATTTCCATTCCGGAATGGGAAGACTTTGTAGCAGACCACTCGGGACTTGGCGTTCGGCCTTGATTAACTGACAGGTTGGGCACTTGGCCACCCAGTCAGCTACATCACGCTTCATCCCAACCCAATGATAGTACCGTTTGAGGTCATAGTACATCTTGGTTTGACCGGGATGAATTGAGAACTTAGACTGATGAGCCTCTCGTAAGATGACTTCCTTCAGTTCCCACACGTTTGGCACACAGACTCGGCCATTTACCACAATCGTCCCATTGTTGGAGATTTGGTATTCCGTATGGTTGTTCTCAGCAGCCTTCACCAACTCCTCATCATCTTTCTGAGCAAGCCGGACCTTAGTCACAATATCTGCTTGGTCCGCCGCCCCTAAACCAACTGGCTCCTCTCCCACGGTCAATACATCGAGACGCAAGGAACGGACCATTCCGACCAAGGTCTCTACATCCCGCTCAATGGCCACCTCGGTCCTTTTCCTACTTAAGGCGTCGGCCACGAGGTTGGCCTTTTCCGGATGGTAAGTAATGTCCAGATCGTAATCGGCCACTAGTTCCATCCACCTCCTCTGTCGAAGGTTGAGATCAGGTTGGGTGAACACATACTTCAAGCTCTTATGGTCCGTAAATAGTTGCACTTTTGCTCCGTAGAGATAAGATCTCCAGATCTTAAGTGCAAGAACTACAGCGGCCATCTCAAGATCATGAGTGGGATAATTCCCCTCATGCTTCCTTAATTGCCTTGAAGCATACGCTGTCACTTTCCCTTCTTGCATCAACACACACCCTAACCCATTGATTGACGCATCCGTGTATACCACGTAAGGCACATCATCTTGGGGTTGGGTCAGGACTGGCGCCCTTGTCAACATCTCCTTGATTTCTGTAAAACTCTTCTCAGCGGCTTCAGTCCACACGAACTTCATGTTTTTCCCGGTTAGCTTTGTCATGGCCTTGGCCATACTTGCAAACCCTTGGAAAAAACGTCTATAGTATCCGGCCAGACCAAGGAAACTTCGGACTTCTGTCGCGTTTCTCGGTCTTGGCCACCTCTCAATTGACCGGATCTTCTCCGGATCAACAGATACACCTTCTGCCGACACTATGTGTCCTAGGAAGCCAATCCGCTCTTGCCAGAAGCTACATTTACTTAGCTTGGCGTAGAGCTTCTGTTCCACAACTTCTCCAACACGATCCTAAGATGTTCCTGGTGTTCCTTATGGTTCTTGGAGTAAACAAGAATGTCATCAATGAAAATGATAACAAACTGGTCTAACCATTCCCGAAAGACACCGTTCATCATGTTCATGAACGCGGCCGGTGCATTTGTTAGACCAAACGGCATGACTACAAACTCGTAGTGTCCATACCGAGTCCTAAACGCGGTCTTCCTCACGTCCTCTGGTGCTATCGTGATTGGGTGGTATCCCGAAGCGAGGTCGATCTTAGAAAACACAGTCGAACCCTTGAGTTGGTCTAACAACTCGTCTATCCGAGGTAATGGGTACTTGTTCTTCACAGTAACCCGGTTGATGCCTCGGTAGTCTATGCACAAGCGGAGGCTCCCGTCTTTCTTCTTGACGAATAAGACAGGCGCTCCCCAAGGAGAACTGCTCGGCCTAATAAAGCCTTTGTCCAGCAACTCCTCCATCTGCATCTTCAACTCAGCCATCTCAGCTGGGGCCATTCTGCAAGGCGCCTTGGATAAGGGTTTAGTTCCGGGTTCAAGTTCTAAGGTGAACGGATTGGACCGGTCAAGCGGTAAGCCTTCTAATTGTCTAAACACGTCCTCAAAGTCCTTAACAACTGGGATCTCCCCAACCTTGGCCTCTAGCCCAGCTTCCTTGATCGTGATGGTGGCCAGGTATGCTTCACATCCTTTAGCCAACATCTTCTCCGCTTGGATAGCAGAGACGACCAAGCTTCCCGAGGTTGGCTGTATTCCTTGGAACACAACCTTGCCCTAAGGTTTCTCGAATTTCACCCTTCCACGGTGACATTCAATGGTGGCTCGGTTTTGGCCGAGCCAGTCCATACCCAAGATCACTTCGTGATGTTTGAGTTGGACCACTACCAAGTCAGCCGACATGCATACGCCTCCAATGGAGACGGGCACATCACGAACTAACCCTAACATAGGAATTACTTGCCCACCGGAGGCATTCACAATGCCTTGGCCGGCCACTTGTTCGCTTTGGAACATGCCCTTTCCAATCATCCCGGGACTCACAAAGCTATGTGTCGCCCCAGAATCAAACAAGGTCAGTGTCTCTACACCGCCTATCAAAACGGTCCCTACACATTTCCCAAATGTATAAGCGCATCCCGCTTTTTCCCATAATATGTATGCAATGCATTACTATAATTGAAGAAAGGTCAGGGTTCCAGTAACGTACCAGTGATCGCATCGTAGGAGCCGGCCTCGCCTGAGTCCTTCACCAGTTCGTAAACCCGAGGTTTCGCAGTTTGACCCTTGGCCATAGCCGCGCGGTCTCTCTGACCCCTGTTCACTTCTGGCGCCTTTGGCTTCCCATCTTAGCGCTTAGGAAACTCACGGATGTAGTGTCCAGCTTGGCCACAGTGGTAGCACGTCAGTGATCTTCACGCCCCTTGTTCCGTGGACAGCTTGTTGACTCGTGGTCTGATATACCATGGATTTTAGGGATTTTAACCATGGTATATGTCTTATTTATCGAGTCTTTTACTATGTTTTGGAGTCTTTTCAGGTGTTTTACAGGTTTAAGGACATCTGGAGCCTAATTGGACGTTTTGTGAGCATTTGGAGCAATTCTGCACTATTTAGAGACTTCACAGAGTTCACTGGCTGCGTTTTCGCAGTGCAACGGTCGTTGCAGTTCTGCACTAGGTCGACCCAGTTCTGCGCCCAAAAATCTGCATTTTCCAGAAATTACAGTTTTTGCCCAGAAACTTCCCAGACTTCCAAAAAGGCCCCCAGCCGACTTTAGACCAATATATAAGAGTTTTTAAGCCATTGTTTAGGCTACACTTTTCTTAAGTTTTATTTTATTTCAGAGAGCCTTAGGGGCTGATCTTGTTCTCGAAAGAGACTTGATTTTGAACCCCTTTTGATTATTCTGTTTAATGATATTTGGTTTTCTACTTATGATATTTTATGTCTCGATGAACATGTCTGAGTAGTTTACCTGTTAGGTTGAAGGATTCTCATTAGGGATTTCATGGAACTATAGTTTAAATCAATATGTAGGGATTCATATCTGCTAGTTCTTTATCTAAGTTGTTCTTAATGCTTAATCTGAAGTAGCTAATCAGAATTATGATGTTAGGTTGTTTAGTGCAGCGGAAGTTGGTTAATTTAACTAGAAAGAACCTAGATAAGCAATTAAACTTCTCGCAAACGGAAGTTTGGTTTAGTTTAATTGTGAACATATCAAACTTGGAATTAAAGCTGGTTTAATCTGTTAGTTCTCGCAAACGAAAGTTTGGTTTACTGCACTTAGACTTAGAGAATTATCGCAAAGGAATTTGGTTATTTCTATATCCGTGTTTGAGTTCTAGAACAGTTTATGATTAGATCCTGATAGATTGATTACTTGCGTTCCTGATTTCCTAAGAACTCCTGAAACCTAACGCTTCGCTTCCTTGCTCACAAACCACTCCTGCTACTGATTTACTTTTCTGCTCTGCTTTTAGTTTAATCACTTTTGCTTTCTCCTAGTTTAATCTTTTCTGTTCTTATCTATCGTTGACCGGAGTCCCTGTGGATTCGATACCCTAAGTACTACAACTACATCACTGTGCACTTGCAGTTAGAATAGGGATAATTCTTGACCTATCATGGTCTTTGCCGCCACACTTCGCGCATGCAACATTGGCTTTCCAACACTTCCCTAAGTGTCATTTGCCACATGTGGCACATCTGGCGCGGTTAGAGGAGGGAGCATCGGCCGTCTGATCTCTCTTCCTCTTTAGGTCCTTCCTGGGCTGGCTGGACACTTTGTCTTTTGAGCCAACGCGGTTCTCCTCAGCCATATTGGCTTCCACCGTAGCTGCCCTCTCGACTAGCTCGGAAACACTGTTGTAGGTACAAACCGAGCAATGGGTACGTAACTCCACTCGCAGGCCGTGAAGGAAGCAACGCACCTGAGCCAGCTCGTCCTCAACATCCCATCCCACGTAACGTCTGAGACGGTCGAACTCGGCCTCATACTCACGGACCGACCTGCGGCCCTCGACCAAGCTCAAGTATCGACCTTCCATACGATCCCAGGCCTCTGCCGAGAAGTACTTCCGGTTGAACTCTACCTCAAACTCCGCAAAGGACTTGATGAGGCCCTTGGTGCGCCTGTCAACAGACAGCCACCAGTTGTGTGCGTCCCCTTCCAAGAAGTGGATCGCAATGTCCTTGCGGTAGTCCTCAGGGCAACGGGTGGAACGGAAGTTCCGGACAAGCCGTGACTTCCATTCATCGGCCTCAAGTGGGGCAGCACTTCCCTTGAAGTGTTTTGTGCCCAACTTGGTGATGTGACCAAGGACGTTGAGGTAGTCCACCTTTCGAACCTTTTTAGGGGTCGGTGACACTTCCACTACTACGCCCTGCTCATCATCACTCGGATCCGTAGTCTCGGGGACTGTGATTTGCGGCTCACCCTCAGCCGGTTTCTGACCAGAAAGGTTCTGGTTCAGTACCGTGAGCTGGCCCATGAGTTCTTTTAAAATAGTCCACATCTTACCGATGTTCGGGACTGCTGTCAAAGGCTCACCGCCTCCACCATTGGCGTCATCCATCTCATGGCCGGTCTCATCTCGAGCCGCATGAGAGGAAGACTCACCCATCTGCTCATTGTTCCCGTCTTGGACGTTTGGTTCTTCAACCCGAGTCCCGTCAGGAATCTGTGAAGTAATGGTCCCAGTGGGCATTGGGTTAACCTCAGGACCGGTTAACCCTGGTTGGACAATGGTGGTCTGGACTCTTGGGCCATGGCCGGTCGCAGACGCTTCCTTGTCCTTTGTCTTCTTGGACTTACTTTTTCCAACCTAAAAATTCAACAAGACAATACATATATCCAATTAAATCTTCAAGTCCTAAGCAAGTCTAACATTTCTATGCGGACACTTCTAACCCGGACGAGTGGTGTAGCCCTTAACCCAAGCCTAGGAAATAACTCCGCTCTAATACCAACTTGACAAGGCTTATCCCGGCCATAGGACCGGTAAGGTTTGCCACTACTTAACCATTTCAACTTGAGGTTCGTTTGTGAACCTCAATCCCATTATTTTCATACTTAAACAATTCTATCACATTTATTCATTCATTTCGATTCATATATTAGTCAAAGGCAAAATAGACATTTTATTAAATAAGCAAAGGTACCAAATACAATGTAGTTTCAATCGCATTATGGTAAAGTATTCGGTCCTAAACAATGTCTATCAAACTAATCACCACTCGCCCAAGTCTTGTCCGCGCCTAAGTCTAATCATCATCATGATCACCTGAAAGCCAAAACATGTTCATGAGATTTCCATATTCGTTTATATCAATTTTTATGCAACCTAGCAATTCACATTACTATATGATCCCATGAACTTCATATTATACACCAATCCTAAAACCGTGCTAAGTATCCAATCAAAAGTCGCTTATTCCCGTTACACATTTTTGGAACCGCAACTCCGCTCACGTCCGTGAGCGTGTGGCCGCGCGCTCTTGTCAAACGGCTCGTGGTCGGATGCATGGACTTACGATCGTCGCGCTTTGTTCACGGTCGTCCGAGTATCCGTGCGCGGGTAGCCTTACGTGTTGGAATTGTGTCCAGCAATCTCTGTACTGTCTCTATAACGTAAGAGTATGTCAGTGATCAGACATAAGTCATACAATGCTGGGGGTCATGATGGCTTGCTAGAGTCCGCTCATGATCTATAAGTCTTGGACTTATTGCCTTTATTGTATGATCCCATATGGGTCACACGCTTAAGCTAGCAGGAAATAATGTTGGAACGGCTTAGCAGAAGTACGACAAAAGTGCTAGGCATTTGTCGTACTAAGAGAGAGAAAGACTAATGGGTCTGATTAAATGGAATTTAATCAGATTGGGCCCAAAAGCCCAAAAGGGAAAGAGAAGGCTTTTAAATGACTAAAAGCCAATTCTCTTCTCCCTTAACCCAACCCTAGCCGCGCCTCTCTCCTCTCTCTGCGCCAGCCTCCTTGTGGTCTAGCAGCCAATTTCCGGTGATTGCGTGTGTGAGCCTTTGGAGGATCCATCTCTCGGTGTATCTCCCTGATCATTGACCTGTTCATCAATTCCGCTGCAAACTAACAGGTAAAAGGTGAGATCATATGATTCTAAATAAGAACACCTAGATCTAATGCATGTTTAGTAGGTTGATATCAATATGAGAATTGAATCAGGATCAACCAAAACTTCCAACAGTGGTATCAGAGCCATTGGTTCTTAGGTTTCTTGTTTTAGATTCATTGTTTAGGTTGTTTAATCTGTTTAGATGTGTTTTGAATCCATTACTGATAAGAAAAACACATAAGAAACTGAATTAGAACCCTAAACACACTAAAACAGATCGCAAACTGAGCTATATGACTCAGGTTTGGATCGGCTGAATGGTACGGTCGGGAGAGAGAGTCGGACGGTCGGGTGGGTTGGCCGGTCGGACGGATCGGATCGGATCGTTTCATACGATCGCGATCGATCATCGCGTCACGACCGTGCATCCCGCGTACCGTCCGTGCGTCCCGATCGCGTCCATCCAAGCCGAGCATCCGTCCCGATCGCGTGCGTCCGTCCGTCCGTGTGCTGTCCCGAGTGTCGTCGACACGGTCACGTCCTGGGATTGCGGCCGGCTGACGATGATGGATGAACGGCTGAAAATTAGGTCACAACCAACTCGGTTTGGTTCGTGACTAATTCGTTTCGGTTCGAGGCTCGGTTTGAGATTTTAATTAAAAATCAACGTTCTGGTTTAATAAACAGATTTAATAATTTTATTAAGTCTGGTTAAACCGGGATAAGAAATCCAAAGTCGAAAATTGGATTTTGTGCCTAAACCAGGATTTCTAATTTGATTTGGTTGGACCAAATAAATTGAGAAAATCCGGTTTAGTAAATAACCGGTTGACAATTGTGGTCGTCGTAGTAATTGAAACTTGGTTAGACCAGTTTTAATGAACCAGACCGGTTATGTCAATTAATTGGACAATTGGGTCATGTCTTGGACATGGACAAATTCTTGGGCCTCGGGCCAAGAAGTTAAAACAATTGGGCCATTAATTGAGTCATTCTTCAGATTTAAATTTAAAACTTATTTTATAAAATAACATTATGAAATTCGATTTTAAATTTTATAAAGTTCCGAAATTTCGAAATTAGAAAGTTTCCAAAATTAGAAGTTTCTGAATTTGCGGGTTTTGGATTTTAAAGAAGTTTCTAAAGTTAGAAAGTTTCCGGTTTTAGAAAGTTTCCAATTTTAGAAAGTTTCCAAAATAGTAGGTTTCCATAAATAGAAAGTTTCCCGAAATAGTAATCTTCTATTTTGGGAATGATTTTAATAAACCTACGGACCTCAAACAATATCAAGCGTTGGATGTCTTGTCCATGCTATGTCAGCTGTCAAAGCCCATTCAATTGCATTCATGGCCTTACAGTGTGAGGATGTCTGCTTTTGCGTGGGTAAGACGGTTTGTGATTCATAAATGTCATTGGGAGTCCCAGACATTAATGATTACATGACTGTATAGTCCGGTTTTCTTGACTAGGCCATCGGGAGTCCCGGGCCTTGAGACATCAGGGTGGATTGGGCCTCGGGCCCAGATTCACAACCAAGAGTTATATCACGGATATAATTAGCCGATATAGGGCTTACCGATATAAGCTAAGGTTGGGTGACGGCCAGTGGCCCACTTTGATCTTAGTTATATGTGGATCTTGGAATCATTATATTCTATTGAGGGTAACTTAGGTTATTGAATATAATGCATGATTAATCATATTATACTTTAATACGAGATTAATCATTTTGAACATATAACTAATAACCTTTTTATTTATATATTTCAGATATGACTACTACAAGCACACAAAACACATTCTCGATCCGGTCTGTTCTCGAGAAGGAGAAGCTGACTGGAACGAACTTCCTGACATGGTCAAGGAACTTGAGGCTGGTCCTCAAGCAGGAGAAGAAGGATTATGTCCTTCGAGATCCCCTCCCCGAGAGGCCTCTTGCCAATGCTGCCAGGACTCTGCACAATGCTTGGGAAAAGCATTCGTCAGATGAAAATGATGTTTATTGTCTGATGTTGGTGACAATGACTCCAGAGCTGCAAAAGCAGTTCGAAAGTGTATTGTCTCCAATCGAGATCATGGCAAGCCTGAAATCGCTTTTTCAGGAGCAGGCTAGGACCGAGAGGTTCCAGACAGTTAAGAACCTCTTGGACTGTAAGCTGGCTGCGAATGCGGCAGTGAGTCCTCATGTGTTGAAGATGATGGGTTATCTCGATCATCTTCACAAACTCGACTGCCCAATCAGCCAGGAACTTGCCTGCGACATCATTCTGCAGTCTTTACCTGCAAGCTATGATCAGTTCATTCTGAACTTTAACATGCAT